>CM040241.1:285393734-285515557 GCA_022545495.1 Chrysanthemum lavandulifolium
CTTTCATGTAATCATGTGTAAAATCGTCATTGTTTGAACACATGTACATGCATGATGTATCTACACATTTCAATTATATATAGACCCGTTTTAATTTATAAATTCGACCCGAACCAAACTTTTCTAAACCAAATAGGTTTAGCTTCTTTTCACAAGTAACTATAGAGAACATATAAAGACACTAGTCATTTTTCTTTTATAGTAATTACTAGTATATAAAGAGGTGTTTGGTTGAAGATATGAGAGTTAAAAGCATATCAAATGGTAAACTTTTTCAAAAGGTTCTTATTATTTTAATTTCAAACTATAATAATGATATCAATGTATATATTTTCATTTTACAACCTATTGTCACTATGCTTAAATATTGCACAACTTTATAAATGACAGATGCATACATGAGTTGCATGCATTTTATTACCATGAAAAGCTCATCATTAATCTTGGACCTGTTTATAAACTTTTATAAACTCGATCACCATCGTAGATGCCTAGGTGTGACTAATGACGCGAGAGATTCTGAAAGATTATGGAAGCTTAAGATTATTTTGTGAAATAATATGTGTTGGTTAAAAAAAAAGTTCCTAAAATCAGCTTTTAAAAGATTCTGGAGATTATTTTAACAAATTATGCCTTTTACACTTTTAATCTAAAAGTACAGCTAGTTTTCCAACACAACTACAAAATAAACGTACAAGTTTAATCTTTTTCAGCACCAACATCAGCAACAACAACATCACCAACACTAGCACTAGCACCAGCAACATCTATTTTTGTCAAACATACCCCAAAGTGTAGTAAGCTTATAAATTTAACGAAAAATACCCCATGTTAGTTATTAACGTTATAAAAAGAACAAGTATTATTTATTAAAAAGTCACCAGCCAAACCCATGCAAGAACTATTTTTGCAATTTATCCAAAAGCTATTTTATTTTTTTTGGTTAACCATGGTTTTCCGCCATTTGCCGACTAATCCACGGGTTTGAACCCACCGCACACGTGCACTCAAACCATGTAAAGCCCTCCCTTTTCGGGAGGTTGGCTTGTGAATAACTAAAACCAAAACCGAAACCTTAACGGTAAAATTAACATCAATACATCGTTCTAAGATGATATGATGTCTGAAGGTTCAGAAGTGAAGGATGTTGACCATGAGTGTAAAATGAAATTTGAGGAAGGAGACGATGCTGAGAAGAAGAAGGATGTTGACCATGAGTGTAAAATGAAATTTGAAGAAGGAGACGATGATGAGAAGAAGAAGGATGTTGACCATGAGTGTAAAATGAAATTTGATGAAGGAGACGATGATGAGAAGAAGAAGGATGTTGACCATGAGTGTCAAATGAAATTGATGAGAAGAAGAAGGATGTTGACCATGAGTGTAAAATGAAATTTGAGGAAGGAGACGATGATGAGAAGAAGAAGGATGTTGACAATGAGTGTAAAATGAAATTTGGGATATTCGATTTACAATCATAGTATATATACAGTATGTTTTATTGATTACAATAATACTTTATTCAAACCAAAGCCTCAATAGTTGGCATAGATTAAGCCAACAATAGTATCCAAAGTTATACAAGGTCAGGTTAATGTCAATGAGACAATAACCAGACAAATACAAAGAAGAAACAAGATCAAAACTATGATCAGACAAAGAGAGAATGTAAGACAATGACTGCACACAGTTGTGTGATAACCCTAGATTAGGAGAGGGTTTAAGTAAGGGAAAAAGATGCACATTGACCCCTTCAACTATTATAAGAGAAGCATCAGCAGCAATGAACTTCTACACCCTTTAAATCATTTATGCTTTGTCCAAGAATAACCCCTGTAATAAGACTGCAATAAACATAACTGGAAAGCCATTAGCAATTGATAGAATGACATGTTTGCCACAGATTATGACCTCAATTTCTAACATTCCCCCTTAATCTGTTGGGCAAACATATCAAACAATATCAATTTTTCACACAAGAATTTATGCTGATAAACAGGAAGGTTTTTTGTAAGAATGTCTGCAGTTTGGTTTGAAGAGCCAATCTTTTTGGCACTTATAACACCTCTTGCAATTTTTTCTCTGATGAAGTGAACATCAATTTCAAAATGTTTTGATCTTTCATGGAAAGCAGGATTGATGACAAGTTGCAAAGCGATTTGTTATCACAAAAAGATTAACAGGAGATTGATATCAACTTTTAGATCTTTTAAGATTTTTGAATCCAAATAATTTCACAGCAGCAGAGACATTGATCTATACTCGCTTACGTGGAAGATTTTGAAAGGGTGTTTTGTTTTTACTTTTCCATGAGATCAAACAATCATTAAAGAAAACACAATAACACTGTGATGATTTCTGGTTTTTTGCATTTAGCCCATCGCATCACTATACCCTTCAAGATGATTTTCGAGTTCTTGAAATTATACCTTAGACCTTTTCACGGAGCTCCTTTCGGATATCTCGAACATTGAGAGCACATTCTAAATGAGATTTCAAGGAGAATGCATATATTGTGCGGACAATGAACCGAGTATGAGATGTCGTGCGGTATGGGTGAGATAAATAAGTTTCCCAAGTAACCCGATAACCGATAATGTTAACAAGTAAGGGATCATCAGTAGTGGGTATGTATGGAAGAACAGAGTTGGGTTCCATGGGAGTGGACACAGGTTTGCACCCAAGAAGTCCAAACTCTTTGAGGAGTTCAAGACAATATTTTCTTTGGGTGAGACATATGTCATTACCAGTTTTTAAAACCTCAATGCCAAGAAAATATTTTAAGTTTCCCAAGTCTTTTATATGAAATTTAGATTTTAGAAATTCTTTGAATAGGTTTATCTCATCAATGCGGTTTCAGAAGGACAATGTCATCCACATAAACAAGCGAGCAATAAACTTGTTATTCTCTGTTTTGGTGAACAAAGAATGATCATTGATGATTGAACAAAGTTATTTTCTTTTAATACACTAACAAGTTTTTCATTCCATTTCACGGGAGCTTGTTTAAGGCCATACAGAGACTTGACAAGTTTACTGAGACTTTATTTTATTGTTCTCATTCTGAGAACCCTTAGGGATGGTCATATAGACATCCTCATCAAGGTCTCCATACAGAAAGGCATTGTTAACATCAAGTTGGAAAAGAGGCCATTTGTTTTTCACAGCTAAGGCAATAAGACATCTAACAGTAGACATTTTCACAACAGGAGAAAAAGTTTCATCATAGTCTATTCCTTCCCTTTGGTTATAACCTTTAGCAACTAATCTAGCCTTGTATCTATCAACTTCACCATTGGCTTTATATTTGATTTTAAAGATCCATTTGTAACCAATGGGAGTTCTATTAGGTGGAAGATCAGTTATATCCCAAGCATGATTTTCATTTAAGGCCTCAATTTCAGAGTTCATAGCATCAACCCAATTACTGTCAAGAATAGCTTCTTCATAACAGGTAGGTTCAATACTTTTATTTAGACTAGAGGCAAAGCAGTAATTATCTTTGTTAAGATTAGAGTAATTAACAACCTTTTCAACACCATATTTAACTTTCCTTCAACAATAAAGTCATTAAGATTACTGGGCAGTTTAGAAACTCTGGTTGACCTTCTAGCAGTAGTGGCTGGCAAGCCTTCTTCTTGTTCAGAATTCTGATTTGAATCAGAAGATGTATCAGCAGAATCAGAAGATGTATCAGCAGGATGTGATTCATGTGATATAGTGCCCTCAGGGTGTGTATTTTCATCTATGGAAGTTGCAACAGGTTCATCATCCCTAGTAGGATGACCCAACACTGTGCCATCATCATAGGATGTCACTCTCCCTTCATCATTGGGACTTATTTGTGAGTCAAAGAAATTTTTGTGATTTAAATCTTTAGGCACATAAGTTTCAACAAAAGGTTTTGACAAAGTATTTTTCATTTTGAAGGGAAAAACAGTTTCATAAAATTTGACATCTACGGAGTAAAAGATATTTTTGTTTCTAAACTTAAAAGTTTATAACCTTTTTCTCATTTGAATAACCAATAAAAACACTTTTTCGGACCTACTACTAAATTTATCGAGATGTTGAGAATGGTGGCATAGCATAAGCGACCAAAGACTCTAAGGAGAGAGAGTGAAGGGTCATGCCCATACACAAGGAGAAGGAGACTTGCGGACAACATCAAAGAGGTAACTGTTTATGACATATCGCAGTTAGAACACATTCGGGCCAAAGATATAGAGGTAATTCCCACGAAACATAAGGGATCTAGCCACATTAAGGAGATGCCTATGTTTCCTTTATGCAATACCATTTTGTTGTGGTGTATAAACACAAGAGGTTTGATGTAAAATTCCTTTTTCATGAAAAAAGTGTTGAAGTTTGTTCTTGACAATATTTGTCCCATTATCACTTCTGAATATCTTAACATTGTGTTCAAATTGATTTGATAGCATATGAGTAAAGTTAACAATGGAAACATAAACATCATCCTTTCCCTTAAGCATATAAACCCAGACAGCCCTAGAATAGTCATCAACAATGGTTAAAAAGTATTTGTAACCATCTCTGCTAGTGACTTTATATGGTCCCCATACATCTAGATGAACAAGTTGACCAATTTTAGTTGATTTATGTTCACTTAGAGGGAATGGTTCCCTGGTTTGTTTAGCTTTATTGCAAGTATCACAAAGATGGTCAGATTCAGATGTACTATCAAGTTTAAGAGTGGGTTTAAGATATGTAGGACTTGGTCGGAGGATGACCAAGTCTTTGATGCCGAGATTTCTAGAAACATGACAAACAGATATGCGGTTATTAGAAGTAATCTTACATGTAGAATCAATATCAAACATATATAACCCATTGCATTGTTTACCAATCCCACAATCCTTTTTGATGTAAATCAGTATATAGCAATTAGATTCATTAAACCCAACAAACATCTTATTGTCTCTAGCAATCTTATGAGCAGACAATGATGACATTGTACTCGGGAACAACCGAACATCAAAAGAGTTAGGTCATTATTGACCTTTAAATCACCAATTTTAGTAATTAAGGCACGAGTACCATTGGGATGTCCAACAGTTAGACCAAGATTTGAAATGTCAACAACATTGATTAAAAATTTGAGATCTGATCATGTGTTGATTTGCACGAGTCAACAATCCAACCAAGACCGATGTTTCGGATAAAGTTTTGTGTTGTTATTAAAAATTTGTTGAAGTTTATGTTAAACTTGACACTACCATTAAAGAAAGTTCACGAAAAATTTTACCGCCATGTTGGCATTAGCGAAGACACATTGTTGTCATTAAGAAGACTCATAAGTCCGGAGAGTTGTTCATTAGACAAAGAGACAGGAGAGTTGCTAGCTCTATTATCGGTGACATGATTAGCATCGGTGGAAACATTGTTACTAGTGATGGGTTTAGCATTAAAGTTCCTTTTGACATATCCGGCAGGATAACCAACAAGATCATAACATCTATCAACAGTGTGACCGGGTTTTTGCAGTTAGTACATTTGAGATTCATGTTTGGTCCTCTGTTGTTTGAGTGTTACCGACATTAAAACCGAACCTTTATTGAAATTGTTGTTGTTGTTAAATCCTTTTTGTTATCAAAAATTTTCCACCATCAAAAGTTTTTGCAAGCAAAAGCGGTAGCATTGGGTTTAGCGAGCTATTCCCGGATGAAACATTTCGTGAGATTCTTCTCCGAGACAACAGAGAAAGCGTTTTGACATTAGGCAAAGGGTCTCGGTTAAAATATTACTTCGATGGGAACATAGGTGTCATCAAGACCCATAAGAAATTGCATTAATTTGATTAGGCGATTGTGTTTTCAAAATGTTTTGCGACCTCACAAGCTGTGGAGGTAAGCTAATCATACAATCAAATTGTTTCCACAAAGAGTTAAGGTTGTTGTAATAATCAGCAAGAGAAGACCCACTTTGACTAAGAGAGTTTATATTTTATGCAAATTAAAAATAGTTGAACCATCAACCTTATCATAAGTATCTTTAAGATCATTCCACATTTCATAAGCGGTTTAGCATAGATAGCACCAACAAATAATTCAGATGAGAGAGTTAAGAATCCAGTGACAACAACGAGTTCTGGTATCCCATTGATTAGCAAGAATAGGATTTGAGTCATCTCTTAAGCAAGTACCATCAATAAATCCTAACTTATTATGATTCCTTAAGGCAAAGGTCATGGCCATATTCCATATTTTATAATTTTATGTTCCGGTGAGTTTGATGGAAATAATAGGAGTACCATTAGTGTTGTTAGGGTGTAAATATAAAGCATCACCAAAAGATAAGCTTTTTTCAGTGGAAGAACCACCACCACCGTATTATCATCACCAATAGCCATAATGTAAACAATAAGAAAGACAAATAACACAGAAAAATAACAACTAAAGTAGATAAACAGATAAGAGACGGTAAAAATAAGAACTTGAAATTAAGAAACAACAAGAACCAAGCACATGGACCTGGGGTAAACCAGAGGCGGTATTCATACCACTCAGAGGTGGCAGATCAAGATGTTAGTCTACCCGTTTGCACCCACAAAGACTTAAGTCTTGTTGTTTGAAGATGAGAGTAGACTTCTGAGTAATATGCGTGGAAAGAACAAATCACAATTACCCTAGATTCACTTAGTCTAGGGCTAATTGTGAATAAGAGATAACCAGCGATTACGCCAATAGTAATAACCCCAAACCACCTTTTGAAACCCAGAATAGCTTTTGATTGTTGCCGGAGAGATATCCCCAAGTTTCTACGAAGAAACCCTAGGATGGTGAATCAACCGTGATTATGAGCCTGAAGCTCTGATACCATGTACGAAAGTATCAGCAACAGCAGAAACACAATAATACTTTATTCAAACCAAAGCCTCAATAGTTGGCATAGATTAAGCCAACAATAGTATCCAAAGTTATACAAGGTCAGGTTAATGTCAATGAGACAATAACCAGACAAATACAAAGAGTAAACAAGATCAAAACTATGATCAGACAAAAGAGAGAATGTAAGATAATGACTGCACACAGTTGTGTGATAACCCTAGATTAGGAGAGGGTTTAAGTAAGGGAAAAAGGTACACATTGACCCCTTCAACTATTATAAGAGAAGTGTCCAAGAATAACCCAATGATTATATGGGAAGTACGTTTAAGCTCACCGATTATCTAGTACAATCGATTATATGATTATTCTATATCACCTAGTCATTCTAAACGTAATGAAAGATATATATACATTATTGAGCAATTGATAAGAGGCAAAGGAATGATATGTTTGCCACGGATTATGACCGTAATTATTTGACAATTTCTACTTTTTCTGCTTACTTCGTGGGTAATGTGTTATCCAAATGATCATACATATTACGTGTACAATGATCGCATTAATTTGTGTGGTTTTTGTATATGTTTGATTTCACCTAATGTTAGTTTACTTATGAGGTTGACGATCAAAAGTCACGCTGCTTGACTCCTCATATGCTCCAAAGCAAGTCATGCCTCAAGATGTTGATTACAAGATTATGCGACCTTCTACGACGCTCTATGAAGTTTGTTGATCAAGATTTCATACCTTCGCTTTGAGTTTGGCATCGTTGATGTGAGTATACCCTTTGTTATTCTTCTAACAAATAACTCCGCTTGCACATACTTAATATATTTAATGTGCGACTCTTCTTGTTTTTTCCAATATCAAACTTTACGAGTTGAATGATTTGAAATATCCACATATCTCTGTTGATACCGCAGCAGAGGTACCTTCCGAAAGTGACGACGATGTAAAGGTGGCTCCGGGCAAGAAGAAAAAGAAGGAAATATATTTCCAAAAACAGGATCATACTAAGCAGCAAACTTTCGTGTCTAGTGGCATTGTAGTGCCGAATAATGAAATTGACAGGACTCTAAAGAGGAGAATGAAAAAGATGGTGAATATAATCAAGATGACGGTAGTCGGCTTGGTTTAGGTCTTGGGCTTGGTTACTCAGATAAGAGCAATGGGGCTAAAGAAAAAACGGCCAATGATGACAGTGTTGAATTTTTTCCTACTGCATTTGGTAAGAAGATCAAAGAAGGTGCACTTCAGATGCGTGAGATGGACAAGGATAAATCCAAACTAAACAAGAAGTCTTCAATCAAGATTAGTAAGAGAGAAGCAAAAAGATGTGGAAATGCAGTGTATATTTGAGAAACACACAAAAGGGATTGGTATGTAATTGCTCGAGAAGATGGGGTATATGGGAGGTGGGCTAGGGAAGAATGCACAATATATTGTTGCTCGGATTGAAGCCAAGTTGCATCTTAAAAATTGTTGGAAAATTTAGTGCACTTGTGGGATGGTTCACACCTTGTAATGGGTTAGGAGGTACGAAGTGTACACCCATAAGGTCCATGAACACCTCGACTCTAATAGTGGTATGTATTGGTAGTGCTTGGTGAAAGTAATCGTTGTGGTTAACGATTATCGCAGCCCATCAAGCAAGATTTCAAGACGATCGATGTTTCCATCGAGGTGGTATCTCACCGGTTGTGTTTACATCAAGCGCGGCGTTCCATCAAGCGTAGGCGTTTCCAAGCAAAGGTAACCACCGAAAGCACTATGAAAGAACCGATATAAGTCTTGATAAATGACAACATAATCGCATCATTATGACCACGCTTAATTGGTCATGTAACCACTAACGGCTATAATGGGATAATTATGAGGCTATTAATGGGCCGATTAATACTCATAATTCCATTGAACGGTCAAGAGTAACCTCCTATAAATAGAGCTCGAACATGCATGAAAAGACACGAAAACACAAAACACTTATAAGTGCAAGGGTTAAAGAATTGTGCCTAATTCTCTAATCGCATTTGGTCTTATCCCAAGTAGATATTCGTGATACCCGGCATTAGGGTCGAATAGTTTACTTTGGAAAGTGATCACACGATTCCAAGTGATATCCGTAACCACCGGTGGTATTTGTTATCACGACCATTGTTTGTTTCTCACTAAACAGCTTGATCGTTCACCGAAGTTGATTATCTACACCTGCTCGGGACGAATAACCACCAACAAAAATATGGGAATGGGGTTCATTGACTACAAGGTGCGCTAATGCACCGCATTGCGTGAGTCATTGAATGTATAAGGCTTTGCCTCACCCATCTGGATTCAACCTAAAGAGAAGCTTTGGTCGGATCAAGGCAAATCAAAAAGGAAGAATTTCTTTTTAGAGGAGTCGGTGAGAGTAAACAAGGCAAATCAGAAATTAAGGGTTAATGAGTAATTTGGCTGAGCTTGATACACTGAAGATTGACCAGAACTTAAGAAACGAAAGGGATACTGTAGTTTCTTTGTAAAAAGAGAAAGAAAAGCTTAAAGATGATGATGCGCGCCAAAAAAAAGCAGCTTGATAGTATGGAAGAAATTGTTAGTGTGATAGATCGATTAGTGAATAGAGCCGGTGGAATATTGTCTTGAATCACTTGCCAAGTCTTTCGAGGACTTGCATGTAAACATTTTCCGATAAGTACAAGCCTCGTAGTTTATCTAAAATGGCATGCTCATTAGCGTTAATTTTGTTCTATAGACTTATCCAAGGATGGGATCCAAGAAAGGTTCATATGAAGTTACTTCATTTGGTGTCCAAGTGGAAATATTTGGTTATGGTGGAGAGGGGAGTGAGACTTCTCCCTGGCATGATCTTCCAACCTTTCCTTCATTTCGTGTTGGTCGCCATGGCCCAAACAAAATTCAAAAGCTTGTTGTCACTTCCTTATAGAAAGTAGGTCGCCGAACTCACTAGCAAGTAAAGAGCATCCTTAGGTGTTATATCAAGATTGCAAGACCTTTGCAAGGAGACGATCGAGATAGTTGAACATGTACGGTTTGTCTTTACATGATGAACCAAGTCGTTGAATGGTTGAGGTGATTCACTGCACGAGAGAAAACATAGACACAAATAAGCTCAATCAAGGTCACAGACACGCTAAAGTCCATATGGACGGTTTGGTTAGCATAAGTTTGAAGCAAGTTATTCAACTCTACGATAATAGAATAATTTGCTATTCAAAGCCTAAATCAAGGTAATGCAAGATGGTCATCAAGTACATGTGTTTGGAAAAGGTATTTGATCAAATCAAGATAAATGGTCTCCTTGAGCAACTATTTGAGGTGAATTCTAAAATATTTGAGGTGAAGCTGGAAAGATCGAGTCATGTTATGAGAAGACGCCTAATTCAAATATTTGAGGTGATTTACTACTATGTATTGTGAAATTTATAACATTCTCGAATAAAATATAAGATTGTGCAATGGATATCGCATTTTGTTAATAAATAGTGTCGGTTTTGACGCTTTGTTCATTGTTACTTGTTAATAAATTTGAAGGTGTGGGATAGGGGTGTTCAAAAACTCGAGAAACCGATCCGAACCGCTCAATTTGAAACCGAAAAGTCATAAGCCCGATAGAGTTGGTTAGTACTAGCAGTTTTGTTAGCACTATGTTTTCTAATAATCGGAAAGTTGGTTAGGTTATTACACACGTGAGTGCACGTGATAACTCTTCTTGAAGCTAACCAACTTTCCCACTCAAACTCTCTTTAAATACTTGTAACTCCTATTCATTAGTTAGCTTTTGTGATATACAATTTCCTCTCTAAACTCTATCAATTGTAACTAATCGTAACAATCATCCACCATTGATAATACATTGAGCCGTTGATCTTTTCTTAATCCTTGATTGACTAAGTTCTTGTAAAACACTCTTATCGATCTTGATGATCCTAACTGCGTGTCTATCAATTGGTATCGTAGACCTTTCCCGGTGAGGTCTCATTGTCACAAATTCAGTTGTAATCGAATTAGTTTCATTTCCTCCAAAAATCAAGATTCAAGATTCCGGCCGAAATTAGTCAAGATCTGAGTATTACATCGACACTGCTTAATTAGTCCTGTGCTATCCGTCCGTAAAAACGACCAAACCGTCAAGTATACATCGCGATCTCAAGAGCGACTCCGTAGGCTTAAATCCTCCGCTTTTGGTTTAAGGGTCGGCTTTGTTTGACTTGAGTTTTGCCAAGAACGGGTAAAGATTGTATCAAGTTGTTAAGTGATATTCAACAAGAAGAAGGAATAATAATTGACACACAAGATTCAATCAAATCACTAAAATAGCATCGTACATGGCACCAACAACAAGAGAAGTTGGTACTAGTGGTGGGAATGTGGTCTTGATGAAAACACAAGAAGATACATTGATGAATCTTTAGTGGATTCGTACAATGTTTTGACGTATGTTGACTCAATTCTTGGAAAGACAAAGCCAAATGAATGAGGGTTGGTGAACACAACACAATCTCAAGAGAAAATGGTCAAACTCAAAGGCAAATGGTCGGTTAGTAGGATGACTAAAGTTGATTTCCCAAGATTTTTGGAGATGATGCAGAGGTTGGATGTTTAGTGTGAGCGCTTTTGCCCTCGAGAACATAACAGATGAACAAAAGGTAAGACTTGTTTATGTGCATCTTTTTATAAAGCACTATTGTGGCACAGCCTCATTAGATTGCATGGTGAGTTGGTGTTATAGATCGTGTATAGAGATGCTATTATTCAAAGATTTGGTACATTATTTGATGATCCAATGTCTGAAATCAAGAATGTCAAATGTGAAACCACTGCTAAAGATTATCAAGATGTGTTTGATAGTTTGATAAATAGGGTGGATATCAGTGAAGAACATGCTATTATCAAGATGGTGCAGTGAACAATAGCTTGTTGCAAGTGGTTGATAGGTTTGCTGATGTGTTTGAAATGCCCAAAGATTTGCCTCCAAAAGAGCATTTGATCACATAACACCTCTTCTTCTAAACACTCAACCAAGAAACATTAGGCCTTATAGGCACCTCCTCGTGCAAAAGGATGCCATTGAAGCTATGGTCAAAGAACCGTTGGACTCGTGAGTGATCAAGGCAAGTCAAAGTCCTTTTGCTTCACCAATTTTGATGGTCAAAAGAAGGACAACAATTGGAGGATGTCCAGATTATCGGCAACTCAACAAAAACACAATTAAAGATAAGTTCCTATTCCGAAGAATTGATGAGCTTATTGATGAGGTGTGTGGTGTAGTAATATTCTCTAAACTAGACCTAAGATCAAAGCTATCAAGAAATCGGGATGTTTGAGGATGATATAGCCAAACTCGCATTCAAAACTCATGAAGGGCATTATGAATTTCTTGTCATGCCCTTTGGTCTCACTAATGCACCTTCTACCTTTCAAGCACTAATGAATGATGTGTTTAAGGACTACTTGAGGAAGTTCACATTGGTATTCTTTGATGATATTTTGGTCCATTCTAAGAGTATTTCTGAGCATGTGAAACATTTATATGTGATACTTGAGACCATGAGACAAAACAACTTGTATGCAAAAATCCAAATGTGTGTTTGGCACAAGTCATGGAGTATTTGGGGCATGTTTTGTCCATTCGTGGAGTTGCCACGATCCAACTAAGATTGTGGCAATGCAAAATGGCCAATACCTACCAATATTAAGCACTGTGAGGTTTCCTTGGGCTCATTGGCTACTATAGGAAGTTCATCAAAGACTTTGCTACCATCAAGAGGCCACTAACACAATTGTTGAAGAAGAATGCCTTTAAATGGACTAATGAAGCTCAAGTATCCTTGAAGCTTTGAAAGAAGCTATGACACAAGCTCAGCTTTAGCCTTACCAAATTTTGAGAAGCATTTTGAAGTGGAAACAGATGCATCATGAAGTGGAATTGAAGGAGCGTTTTGACCCAAATGGCCACCCCATTGCCTATCTCAAGAAAGTTTAGCTCCCAAACACCAAACACTATCCACTTATGAGAAAGAATTCTTCACGTGATGTTGGCATTGGAAAAATGGAGAGGATATTTGTTGGATAGACACTTTTCATTAAAACATATCACTATAGTTTGAAGTATCTCATTAAACCGAGGATTACCACCGCTCAAATGAAATGGCTTCCAAAACTCATGGGCTTTGACTATGAAGTTAAGTACAAAATGAAATTGATAATGTAGTTGTTGATGCCTTGTCTAGGTACAAGAAAGTGGAACTTTGATGCATACAACCGTGGTTACTATGACTACCGAGTTGGCTACTAGAATCGTGGCAAGTTCGAGTGCGTATACGACTCTAAAGACCATCATTGATAACTTGCAGTTGGTAATGCAAGTAAGAAACACTATGATTGGGCCAATGGTCAATTATTCAGAAAAACAAGCTAGTAGTTGGCCAAGATAAACAGCTAAGGTAGGATTTGCTTTCACACTTCCATGATGGTTCATGAAGTGGACATTCAGAGGAAAGTCACTACACATAAGATCCGCTCGTGCTTTATTGGAAGGGTTTGAGGAAGGAAGTAAAATTTTGTGAAGGAATGCATTACATGTCAAAGGTGTAAACCAGATTGGCAAATTATCCTCGGTCTCTTACCTCCCGCCTATTCCTCAAAGGATATGTGAAAGCATTTCAATGGACTTCATCAAGGACTTCCAAAGTCTAATGGCAACACTGTGATTTTTGTGGTGGTAGATAGGCTCACCAAATATGCTCATTTCATGCCTTTAGCACACCCCTTTACAGCAGCTCAAGTTGCTCGGTATTTTTGGACATAGTTTACAAACCACATGGATTGCCTACTCATTGTGTCGATGGAGATAAGGTGTTTTGAGCGCTTTTGAAGAAATTGTTTAAACTTTTGCAAGTTAAATCTGGCTGATGTCTACTTCCTATCACCCACAAACCGATGGGCAAACACAAGTAGTCAACAGATGCTTGGAATGTTATCTTATGTATGACAGGGAAAAACCAAAATAATGGATGAAACGATTGTCATTAGTCAATTATGGTACAACCCAACTTCCATACCTCAATATTAACTACACCTTTGAGGCGCCTATGGTCAAGCACCACCAATTCATATTCCATACATTGGAGGTCCGAGCAAAGTTGATGCGTGGATAGGACTCTAGCGACTAGAGAACAAGCTATCCAATTTCTTAAGTTTCATTTGGGAAGGGCTCAACAGGATGAAACAACAATCGATATAAGGCGTATGATAGGGTGCTTAAAGAGGGTGACATGATTTTCCTTAAGCTACACCTCACTGCATAAGTCTCCATTAGAAAAGGAAACAAAACAAATTCTCACCTAAGTACTTTGGACCTTTAAGGTCATTGAGAAAATAGGACAAGTGGCATATAAGCTAGAATTTCCCGCTCATAGCCAAATTCATAATGTCTTTCATGTGTCCCAGCTTAAAACTTTGTGGGAAACCCTCAACCATCTCAAGTGATTGACCTTCCTAGTTGCAATCAGGAAGGATTGATAGCAGCACAACCTATGGCAATTTTGGACAGGAAAATGGTGAAAAGAAAGAATGCTGCAGTGGTTTATGGTCTGGTTCAGTGGACTAATGGGACACCAGAAGATGCTACTTGGGAAAACTTAGCAGAGTTATATGCTAAGTATCCAGCTTTTGATTTCCATTCTTGAGGTCAAGAATGTTTTGAAGAAGGGAGGATTGATAGGAGTTGGTTAGTACCAGCAGTGTTTTGTTAGTACTAACAGTGTTTTGTTTGTACTAGCAGTGTTTTCTAATGTCGTAGTTGGTTAGGTTATTACACGTGAAGTGCACGTGATAACTCTCCTTGAAGCTAACCAACTTTCCCACTCAAACTCTCTTTAAATACTTGTAACTCCTATTCATTAGTTAGCTTTTGTGATATACAATTTCCTCTCTAAACTCTATCAATTGTAACTAACTATAACAATCATCCACCATTGATAATACATTGAGCTGCTGATCTTTTCTTAATCCTTGATTGACCAAGTTCTTGTAAAACACTCTTATCGATCTTGATGATCCTAACTGTGTCTATCAAAGCCAAGAAATCAAAATCGAAAAATCCGAACCAAAAATACCGCTATCACGCAGACGCTTACGCTTTATTTTTAGATATCCGTGGTTAACCGAGCCAAACCCTTTATAATATACATGAAAGTTTTAACTAAATATTTAAATAATTGTAGAAGTATTGATTGTATTATTGTATAACTTTTATTGTATAATGTTTCTTTTTATTTTTATCTTTTATTTTTTATTTTTTTGGTCATAATGTAAACATTTACTAAATATCCGCTAGTGAAAATTAACTAATGTGATTGTAAGCTATAAACTTTGAATACGTATTGTTGTTAATATGTTATGTATGTTTATTTGAATAAAATTATTATTATTATTTATTTGTTCGAGGTAAAGGGTTTTTACCTCGGTAAAATATATTACTCAAAACCAAAACATGAAGTTCGTGCAATATGGCTAAGCACCATATTGACTTGTAGAGACAAACGCACCTTTTGTGCTTCCAACCACATACTCGTTGAAATAACTTTAATATGAATTTAATCCATTCACAGTTATTTAATATACTAAATGAAATTTTATGTTCTAGATCATGTTATTTTTCATACGGTTATACTCGTTTCAACGCCTAAAATGGTTAACCGAGACCCAAACCGCAAGTAACCGCTCATTTCGCTTATCCGCTTAGTATGACTCGGTTTCGGTAGTAAAATAAATTAGCCGCCCAATGATTGATAATTGAAATCTTCCAACTAACCAAACCGAAATGTCCCGTGAACACGCATGGATAATTAACATAGTTATGACTAATATCTCTACTAAAGTGTTTATGCATAATCTTGAAAACTTAAAAGGCTTAAAATGAGTAAAGTGGTTTCCTAAAATACCCCTTTATACTCTTAAACTTTAATCTTAAATGACAACTTAGACAATGTAAACTTAAAAAAAAAATCAAAAAAAAAAAATAATAATAATAATAAAAATTACACAATTTATAATTTGAATGAAAGCTTTTACTGCTTTTAATTTATAATCTCAATTGGTTTACCTATTTTAAATAGAATCTTTATTATCACACAGTTTATAATTTTTGCCAAGTGATGCGACTCATAATTTTTTTTTCCTCGAATTACTATAAATTGAACTCCTAAGTGTTGTATAAAGATCACACCAAAATACAAGTTCGTGATATATAATTTTTGCTAATATAAACTTTGCTTTATGGGTATTCGCCTATATTAATAAGTGCATGTATTTTGAATGTATAGTGAAAGATGGATGCAAAATATGTAAAATAAACAAAAAGAGAGGGTCAAGAGTGGAAATTGTATTTTTTTGTATATAAAAACAAGTCATACCCTAGGTGAGGAGAATTAGGGTTAAAGTTACTAACACACAACCTCTCTTTTCTTTTGTCTCTCACTCTCTCGTTGTACTTTGTTTCACCAAATATTAATGCGTCTATTCGATCTTATGATGATTCAACAAAAATAACTTTCGTTCTTCTGATATAAACCATGTTGAAAGTTTTTTGGAGACATAAACTCAAGCTACACACATCTTTTTATAACCTTTTTTTACTTTCTAGTTTTATATATTTTTAGATCTTTTTATTACAATTTTTATTTATTTATTTATTTTTTTTACCTCGATGATGATTCAAAATATAACTTTCGTTCTTCCGAGATTAATATCATGTGGAAAAATATATTGGAGACCGGAATCAAGAGATAGTTTTCATGTTTTTACTTTTATAAGTTTTTTTCCCTTGCCTCTTATGATTTAAGATAATTTATATATATTTTTTGGTTTATTAGTATCTTTTTATCTGAGTGCAAACTAAATGCGGAAAAGAAAAGAGTAAATCTGAAGAGGCACTATTTTGTTTTTTGTTACTTTTTATTTATTTCTGTTGAGTTTTAACGACGATTTTTATAAAATTGGGGCGAGTTATTTTATATTTGTAAAACCCAAAAATAAAATTGTCGAAAAGTAATCCCTAGATTTGAAAAAGTCGGGACATCTCATATCCTATCACCTTGGGGAGCAGATTCTCTGCAATTACCTCTTTGGACTTGCCATGAGATTGTCATTTTTTAAAGGGTAAAAGCCAAAAATACTCTATGTATTTCTGTGAAAACTCATTATGCTTTCTCAACTTTTTATTGTCATTATACTTAACGTTGTTTCCATTTTCGACTCATTATGCTTAATTACTTTTTATGTATAATGACAATAAAAAGTTGAGAAAGCATAATGAGTTTTCACGAGAAGTACATAGAGTATAATGGATCGACACTTTATTGATTATAACTAAAGTTTGATCGGTTTTATGTGATATTGCTAGTAATCCACATTTTGTCTTATACATGTTTTACAATGGCATCGCCATGTTCTGCTTTGGCTTCTAGGATTCCCGTACCTCGATGGCGATACGACACCTTGTGCTTGTAGGTGAATTAATGCTTTTCAATGGATTCTCCTCGAGTATGTTTACTTCATCTTGTCGTTGCATACCTAGTAAGCAAAAGTACAAAGTTTGCCGGTCGCACGCTTTGGTTACAAGTCGGGTTGAAAGCGTGATTTTTAGTATGGGTCGATATGAGTAAGTCTCGACCGCTAGCAAAAGTTGCCTTTTTATCCGCTTTTATTCTATCCAACAAGAGGATTGAGGTTGTATGCGATAATGGGTCAACTTTAACCCGCTCAACAAGTGCCTATATTGATGATGAGACATAACCAATTAAAATGAAAATGGTTATGTATAATGACAATATTTGAAGTACATAGAGCATAATGAGTTTTGAGGAAAGTACGTTAAGCATTTATAGCTTTTACCCTTTTTTAAATGTGTATTTTCGAAGATACTTTATCAATTAATGGATATACAAAGATTGCTTAGTTAAAAAAGAAAGATACACAAAATTTGCGCAATTTGAAAAGATATTGTTATGTTTGTGGGGATAAAGATCTTTTGAACTCTCCCATTCCTCAATCAACATTCTCAGCCGTTGTTCAATCTTTTTCTCAAATATTCTTTCAAAAGTTTATTTATGTTTTGGGCAAAACCAAATATTTGTGCAGTGCGTGTGCATGCGTGTCGAGACACAATTTCGCCAATAAAGAAACACGTACATCAAACCCAAATAGCTCCGCCACAATGCGCGGGTTCAAAAACCTCCATAATAAATAGGTAAACTAAGTAATTCCAACATTTTGATGAACATGCACAACTGACAAAGAACAGGCCCCGACGACGCCAATATATGGATCGGCCTCTACAGCCATATTAAGATCATTGATTACTATAAGGTTTCACATCTATACTATGTGAAACTCAGTCAAATAATTCAGTAGTAGCATATCAAATGTTTGGATGTGTCTTTGTTGTTTAAAGCGGAAATAACCAGATCTCACAGCCAGTTAATCACATGAGTTTTTGGCAATTTCTTATTTATTACTCCCTAAGACAATTCTACATAAAATGGCTATAAAAACAATCTCAACGAAGGGTACTTTGGTAACTTTCTAAAAACCTTTGATGATACTATAGTAATCAACTATAATCAGGTACACCTGGGCAATGTGATAGCAACATCAATAGAATCAATCACTACTACGAGTACACAACGGCCAAAAATCAACCTTGTTTTATTGTAGCAATTGAAATGCAAACACTAAATGACATATTAGTATAGTATATCAAAGCAGGATAACGATATGACACGATGTTGCAAATTGAAAGAGATGCTCCTATGAAAAAGTACATTGATATTCAAGTGGTTAACAAGTTATTACGACAAAGTCATTCTGTCAAAAATTACAGATTTGGACAACGATATTGAAAGTTACTAAAAGGAAAAAAAATAAAGATATCCAAATCGAGACATTCGAACAATTGATGGTGAGTTATGTCGTGATTAAACGTGCGAATTATTTATAGATTTTATCTTAATTTTGTTAAATGAAAGGTTGTTTTTTAACGCTACTACATACTTGTATTTATAGCTTGGATTTACACGCATGCTTGTGCGCATGTTAAAGGAATACCACCTACTTAGCCAGTAAAGCTTTATATTCTTTTATTTTAAATAGGACAAATGGCATAAAAAAGTATCAAAGTTAAGGTCATTTCTAACTAAGGTAGCTAGCTTAGCTTATTTTTATCCAATTGGAACTTCGTTAAATATTTAACGATCATCCGTTAAGTTTTACATTTTGAGTCTACCGCAGCCACCACCTCCAATCACCGCCACTACTATCCCCGCCCACCACCACACCGCTCCAATACCAATCCTACCCACCACCGCCATAAACCACTAACCTCACTACCACCACCACCACCAACCACCATTGCCATAACTAACTCACTCACCACTCATCATACCAACACCAACCCCAACCATCATTCTTTCCATTAATGTTACCCACCATAACCACCCACTACCGCCGCTTCGGTGGTTGGTGATGGTGGAGGGGTTGGTGGTGGTGTTAAGAGGGTTGTTGGTTTGTGGCGTGGTTAGTAGTGGTGGAGGCGGTCTATGGTAGCGGTGGTGGTGGGAAAGGTGGTTGGTGATGGTAACAAATGGTAGCAATGTTGATTGGTGGAGGTGGCGACACAAGATTTGAAATGTAAACTTAACCGATGATCCTTAAATATTTAACGACAAAACCTAAATTGACCAAAAAAAAAAAGTTGGCTACCTTTATGCCATAAAAAGTAGGATACTTTGATTTGAAATGACCTTAACTTGAGTACTTTTTATGCCATTTGCCTAAAATAAAATACAATAATATAAAGTCTTACTAGCTACGTAGCTGGTATTCCTTTAACGCGACAAAACATGTGTAATTCCAAGCTACAAATACAAGTATGTAGTAGCGTTAAAACAACCTTCATTTAACAAAATTAAGATAAAATCTATAAATAATTTGCACGCTTTCGCTCACCGACATAACTCGCCATCAACTGCTCGAATGTCTCTTGATTTGGATATCTTTTTTCCCTTTAATAACTTGCAAATTCGTTGTACAAATTTGTAATTTTGACGGAATGACTTTGTCGCAATAACTTGTTAACCACTTGAATATCAACCATGTTAACCGGTGGTGGAGTGGTAACAAGGTTGCCGCTGGTAGAAAGGTGTGTTCAAGCATGAAAAAACAAGAAAGTGTATAAGTGATTCGATAATCTTAGTGTGGTGTTTGTGAAAACCAAGAAAGTGTATATATAAACTTTAATGGTAAAGTGTAATATAAACTTTAATGCAACCGAATAGCCTTAAATATTTGGTAGATGAAATTGAATATCGGTATAAATATTGGTGGATGAAACTTTAATTTATGTTAAATATTGGTAGATGTAATTGAATAAAGGTAGATGGAAGTAAATATTGGTAGATGAAACTTTAATATATGTTGGGAGGTGGTTGAAAGGCTTTAATATTGGTCAAATAGTCAACACACAACACAAATATAACATGAAAACATACATTATTTTCAATAGAAATACAAATTATGTTTCTAAAAAAACATTCATTCTTTAGAAAAAAAATATAGATTAACAAACTAAAAAAAAGTGTGAGGTGCTTGTCGATCTCTCCGAACCATTATACCCCAAGCCACGGCGATTTCTCATAGATAAATCCAGAAAAACGTGACACACACAAACACAAAGATTTATGAAAATTGAACTAAAACAAACACTTAGTAAGCATACGAGTACGTTCTTATATGAATAAAAAACATAGAAAAAACATTTATCCAACTAATACACAAACTCTTAATGAATGAGCTAACGCTACATATTTCATCAAGAATTAAACACATATCGGGTGTTTGTCAAGCTTATAGCCAGCTTATAGCTTCTTTGGTTTTTGGCTAATGTTTCATGTTTACTTTTTCTAGCTTATTTTGAAACTTTTGCCTTATATAAGCTTTTACGACATAAGCTAATAAGTTTATATAAACCCTTATATAAGCCCGCTATATAAGTTTAAACAAACACCCCGTGTGACCACATTTAACTTTTAGCTACAGATTGAGACGAAACTATTAGCAATAAACAAAAGCACCAACGGATCTACCAAAAAAGATTAGTCAAAAGTGTTTAAAAAATATATAGAACTATATAAAAGAATCTTTAAAACATGAAAAAAAGTACAGATATATAATAAACACAAACTTACAAAACCAATATTTTGAGATGAGATGAGAGTGTTTTTGTTTATTGCGTGTGTCTGAGAAAGGGTGAGTGTATATTTGTTTGTTTGTGTTAACGAGGGAGAATGAGTTGATATTAGAGCTGCACAAGAAGGAAAGTGTCAAGGTTTGTTTTGCATTGGGTTTTGTATGCTAGTGATATACTTTGATAAATTATCAAATTTTAAAATAGGAATTTTCAAAAGTAGTCGCCCCAATGATCACTTTAAAACAGCAAAAGAAGTATATATTAAGCTATGGATCCTAGAAATACAAATCAAGATTAAACTTAAAAAAAACAGTTTTAGCATAAGTACGTCGGCCTTTAGTTGTCTATGTTTGTTGCGTAACCATACCAAATTACGTTGCCTTATTCTATATTTTCTTGGATCCGTCATCCATGGGTTGTGATCAAACCCAACACGATGACATATCAAAGCTTATTCAAACACAACGTTAGTTGTTCCAACACATTTTTCCAGGTAATGGGGTGATATGATGACAAAAGCAGCGCGCTCTACTACACCGTGTGAATTTTCACTATCAAGATACGCTTATAGTGCAAAGGACTCACTTTGAAGCTAGTTAAAATCATGAGACTCGTATTGAGCACAATTGGACAACTCAAAGCAATATTCTATCTTCTTAATGTCTCACATTATGACTTACAGAGTCGATCCCACAATATACGTGTCACCTTGAATCACAACAGGAAACCAATTTCAGACCTTTGACGAAGAAAATTTTATTTAGGAAACAAGGATTTTGTGGGCTTCCATCGAATAGAAGTTGTGCTAGTTCGATTGTACCTGTAAATGTAAACCAAAGGACATCTATACCCAATGGAAGTTGGTATGTGCAGGTTTGTTGATTGTTATTTTACCTGTACATTGCAGTTTTGAACCAACCGCACAGTGTGCTATTACTAGTGAATTATCGGCTGAATGTATATCAAATGAAAATATTAAATATAGATTGCTAGTTCCTATTTGTTTGCTCTTTATAAGATTCACTATGTGAGTCCAACCGTTCTGTTCCTATTGTTATGAGAAGAATTGTAAGTAGTATTGTGTATCATGTGATACCCCAATTGATTCTTGTGAGAACATCAAGTAAAGAAAGGCTTGACACGAAAAGATGCATGAAAGTCGCTCCTTTTTGGTGTTATGCTTCATGAGTACTTATGATACATTGCTGTTTTCTTACCTCTTTCGTGTTACGGTGCAGTTTGGTGAAACTGTGAGTCTGTGAATGTCCGTTTAGTCTTTGTTGGTTTGATGAATCGTACTTCATGACTCGGTATAAGCATGCCACAAGAAATACACACCATAGTTTCATATCATATGAGTATGAGACAAATCTGGGTTTTATACAAATTATAGAAAATATAACCAGATCGAAAACTCATTACAGTTGGTGAAACCGTGAATGTCCGTATAGTCTTATACTGGCCGGTTTGATGGATCAGAGTATGACTCAGATAATAAGCAAGTCACAAGAAAAACACACCATAGTTTCATATCATATAAGTATGAGACAAATCTGGGTTTTATACAAATTATAGAAAATATAACCAGAAAACTCATCACAGTTGGTGACGAATTCATTCATTCTACCACATACTATGATTACATATTAAGAAGACATGGAAATGTGCTGATGATATCGGAATTTGTCTTAACTTATTCCAAGAAATAGATTTTCTATTTGTACTTCCAGTAATTACAAAAAATAGCTTATTGGCATTTCTTTAGCTTATGTATAAACAAACAACTTCAGCAAAAGATACAAGATAAAACAAAGAACCCTCATTTCTTAGATATGCTAAACATTAATATACCAAAAGTTTTAAAATTAACATGAACAAACGAGAAGTAATCAAACCATCACTATCCTTCGACTTACGGGAATGACTAGCCCTTAAAATTTGATAACAAGCAGCAATGAACAAAACCAGTAACTTTTCATTAACAAATGCAGATATCCACTGCACAATCTGCTATTACATTCCAAAACATCTTTGTAAATTAAACATTCTATTACAACATTCAAGATAGTAATCAAAATGCTACAAATTTCAAAACATAGTTGATGACGATAGTCCGTATTCGGTCACGAACCCGACCAATGAATGCCACTAACTAATCCATTACTTAATGGCTAACTCGATAACGGTTTGGGCTCAAGAAGGCCCAAACCCGAAGTTATTTGTGGCATTGGATATCGGATATCTCTTATTTATAGGATATGCATTGATTGACCGACTTAGGCGGATACGCCGAGGTTGGGGAGCACGAAACCAATAAGGACTTCGTGTATATAAAGGGAATTGAACCCTCATTAAAAGGTACGATCTACAACCCTAACTCTCAACTAAAACCCTAAAACCGACACTTACTCTCATTGAGGATAATCGGGAGACAATCCCACGATAAGCCTAACGGTGTTTTCTGCTTACTTAGTGCGCAGTCTCAAGCATCAAGATCCAATTGATACGGAACCGGAGTCCAAACAAGGAACGCCCAACTTTTGTATCAACAAGTGGCGCCATCCGTGGGACCAGATCCAAGAACTAAGAACTAGAATGACAAAGCAAGGAAATCAAAACCAACGATCGCATGGTGACACACATGGGAAGAAGCAAAGTGGGTGTCGGGCTTAAACAAGCCTGGGACAACCAAATACATTAGAAACCAAAGATCGTGCCCAGATATGGTCTTCCAACGGTGGAACCACGCCTGTGGACAACCCAGCCACCACAACCACCACCGGTGCGTAAGGTCCACTACGCACTCCTTTTACCACTCCACCCAATCGGTGCTAGAGATCGACCACAAAAGCACCAGACGCACGGATCAAGCAAGTGGTCTAGTGGTAGAAATAGACACCTTGCTCTGAAGCGGGTTACGCCTTTAACTAGCGCCAAGCGATTTCGTGTCTCAAAACTACGAAAACCTTGACCGCTTCTCATGCAAGAGGAAGCGAAAAAGAGGTCGTCGAGTCCGTGCATGCCCGACTCGATTTCGCCTGTAGTATGAGATATCTCTACCGCACAATCGAAGGAAAAGCGAAGGAATAGCCGCCAACCTCCAAAGATTTACCAAAGATTGGGAGGAGAGTTGAGAATGATGAAGCAATGGACATGCAATACCTTGGGAACACGAAGAGGATGGACGGCGATCAATGTCCACGCTTAGGCTTGGTAGTCACGGTGGTCCATGATGACCTTGACGATGGTACTCTAAGCGAAGCCAAGTGAAAGCCCTTCAAGTGCAAACTCGAGATGGGCTGGCGCAAGCTACCGAAAGAGGAAAGCTCGCTCCGTAACTCCTCGGACAACGAGGACAATAAACCGGCATTGAAAGTCCGGGAGGAAATATCGCGACTGTGAGGAGGAAGATATGTCCTTCCGTGGCGCCGCCAAAGCGGATGCGTTCACCCGCCGCATCGCTGAACTTTCAGAAAACAAAGGAGGCGATGCCCGCCAATGTGAAAACCTATGATGGAACAGTGATCCGGACGATCACCTAAAAATTTCGAATCACCGCTACCATCGAGAACTCGCCACCGTGGTGCCACATGTTCAATTCCACACTAGTGGAAACGCTCGAATCGGTTCAATAAGCTTCAAGCGTAGCATTGATGGCTTTAAAGAGTTAAGGAAGGCTTCGCATTGAACTTCACTCAAAGGAAAAAGTGCGCTAAAACCCCGTCGAACTCGCTAGGGTAAAACAACACCGGGGAATCCAAGCGCCTATGTGGAACACTACAAAGATAAGTGCATACACGTTAAGGCATGCCTCGAATACTAAAAATCTCGTGGTTCATGAACGGATCAATAACTCTGAACTCATCAAAAGGTCGAACGATGAGTCCCCCAAACCTTTGATGAACTTATGAAGCGCACGAGGTCCTTTATCCAAGGAGAAGCCACAAGGACAAGAAGAAAGGTTACTCAAACTATAGGTCACAAGAACAAATTTGAGACAATCCATCGACTGAGTAGCAACCGCAACAAAAACTACCGCTGTGGGAGCGGACGGATAATGACAGATATACCCACGACCAAGAATCCAAAGGAGATATTCGCAACTAAGGCGCGAATCTTCCCAAGGCCCCACCAATGCGCACCTAGAGGATCAAGCGCGGGAGTGGATATCGCGATTATCATGGATACTACCAATGAATGTGTCCAATTGCACCAACTAATTGATAAACTAGTAAAAGAAGGTAGATTGGACCATTTGGTTAAAAACATCAAGGATGGGAAAGATAAGCCAAAAACTGGGAACAAGAAAGAAGTACCCAAAGATAAAGCTGATACCATCTACATGATACAATCATGGCAGCGAATGACTTGGAAAAAGATCAGCTAAAAGTTTTCTCGCGGAAGTGAAATCTCCTTTCCCACCTTGACTGCGGACAACGCAGTGGTGGAACCGCTCACCATCGAAATTCATGCAGGGGGTCACGATATCCACCGCATGTACATTGATGGAGGAGCATCCGCAGATATAATGTATGAACATCGCTTCAAACGATCGCGACCGAGATACGCACCGCTAAGCCCGGCCAAAACGCGTTGATCGGTTTTACAGAGAGACGATATGGCCTATGGGCAAATACGCCGCTAGTCGGTGTTGGCAATCGTGAACACTCTACGACTACTGGATGACCTTCATGGTGATCAAATCCCTTCGCCATACAATGGTATAATTGGAAGACCGTGGATCTCACGCTTATGTGCAAAGCACCATCTATAGCACATGGATGCTAAAATTTCCAGTGGAGGGGGGTGGCAATTTCGACCGACACGAAACCCGACCGAAACCGACATGAAAATTAATGTGTTCGGGTCAGCTAAATAGATTCCGTGTCGTTTGGGTCGACCTATCTAACCCGCTTATTAAACAAAGTCGTTCGGGTTGTGAATAAAATAAGCGGGTCGACCCACCAACCCGCTTAAGATTTTTTTTCATAAACTCAAAATTATTTATATTTTATTGAAAATGATAATAGACCTAATCATGAGGTTTAAAGGAGACCTAATGCATAAATGGCTTGTACTATATGCATTAGGTCTCTTTTAGGCCCTTTAGTTAGGCCTCTATATCAAAGCTCTATTTTATTATGTGGTTTAAATGTGTTAAACGGGTCGATTCGATAACCTATTTAACGTGTTTAACCTGTAATGTGCCAAATTTTGTATATAAAAGGTTAAATGTGTCAACCCGAAACCTGCTTAACATATTCAACTCAGTAACCTATTTAACCCGCCAACCTAATATATATACGGGTTAAATGGGTTAGGTTCAAGTTATGTCTAAACAAAGTTAGGTTGATATAAGTGACCCGACATTTAAACGGGTCGCTCAGTTGGGATTTATGACCCGCCAACCCCGACAACCCGAACCCGCCAACCCGAACCCGACCAATTGCCACCCCTAGTGGAGGGAGGCATTGCTACTCTCAATACTACAAGATTGCGAGGACGGCACACATTCCGTATCAGTAGCGCAACTAAAGTGCCAAACCAAGGTTGCACCATCCCGACACCAGAGCAAAGAGGTATCGACGGAGGATCGTTATCCGATAGCGGCAGAGTCAGATGCGCAATCCCGCAAAAGAACCCGGATATCTTTACGTGGGAACCAAAGCATACGACCGTGTACCGCGCCGACATGTAACACCACTGAGAATCCGGCAAGGATACTCCCTAAGACGACAGTAAGAAGCGCTGCCAGCTCCGCATCGCGCAAAAGCAATCTCGAAGAAGTACATAAACTTGTGAATGCGTGTATCATGCGAGAGGTCTATTACCATGACCGGCTTTCCAACCCAAGGATGGTCAAGAAGAACGATGGTAGTTGGAGGATGCGCGGACTTCATGTATCTCAATAAGGCATGTCCACAAGATCGCTACCCGCTACCGTAGATAGATTGAAAGTAGAATCTTTATGTGGATACCCACTTAAATGCTTCCTAGACGATACAAAGGGTACCACCAAATCCAGATGGCTAAAGAAGATGAAGAAAAATAGCTTCCATACAAGCCAAGGTGTCTTTTGTTATACTAAGATGCCATTTGGCTTGAAGAACACAGCGCCACCTACCGTAGATTGGTGGACAACGATTCAAAAGTAGGTGGGCCGCAACCCAGAGGTTTACGTTGATGACCTTGTCATAAAAAGCCATACGGAGGATGAATTGTGTTCGATATCGAGGAAACGTTTAAAACACTAAAAAGATTAACATGAAGCTAAATCCTAAGAAATGCACTTTTGGCGCCATGTATGCATGTTCCTGATATTTGATAGAGCCCGATGGCATCAAACCATGTCCAAAAAACGGTTGTTATCCAACTTCCTTCACCGCAAGACGTTGAAGGAAGTCCAATCTCTCAATGGAAAACTCGGCGGTCTCGAATAGATTCTTGTCCAAATCACAGACAAGTCACTCCTCTCTTCAAAACACTCAAGAAGTGTATAAAAAGGGAGATTACCGACTACAGAGGCAGTAAGCCTTTATACAACTTAAACAACACCTGCAACAGCCCCACGCTTGTCGCACCACCACTGTGGGAAGAATTAATTATGTACTTATCTCATGAATCATGGAGCGCGAGCGGTGCTACCGACGGATAGGAATTCAAAGACAAACACCGTGTATTTTGTAAGCAAAGCGCCAAGAAAACGGAGATTAACTATAGCGCAATGGAGAAGTTGGTCCTAGTATTGGTATTCGCTACCAAAAGATCGCGCAGTACTTCCAAGCGCATCCAATAGCGGTGATTACGATCAACCTATTAAGCAAATCATTCCAAACCCCGACGCACGACGACTACTCATGCGGAGCGGTTGCTAGGTGAGCATAACATCTCCTATGCACCACGCACCGCGGTTAAAGGGAAGATACTAGCGATTTCATCATCGAAAACCGACAATCGATGACACACCTTCACCAAGCAAGAGGAACTACAAGATCCATGGATCTTGTTCACGGATGGATCTTCATGCGTGACGGGCCGAGCGACCTCATCCTCACAAGTCCGGAAGGAATGGAATTCACTTACGCACTACGCTTTGAATTTCAAAGAACAAACAACGATGCGAGTACGAAGCCCCGATTGGATTACGATTGCATCTCGAATGGGTATACGCAACTTAGAAGCAAATGTGGATTCCCCGTTGGTAGCCAACCATGTGTTGGGCGAGTATGTGGCTAAAGAGGAAAACATGATCCAATACTCGATAAGACCAAATCCCCGATCCGTGGCTTTGACAGATTCACAATCAAACAAGTTCCTAGAGGGAAACAGAAGGCGAGCACTAAGCAAGATTGCATCCACAAGCTTTGTGCAACCACAAAACATGTATCGTGGAAACTCTAAAGAAGCAAGTCCATCTCGGAGATGGAGATATCCACTTGATATAGGAACAAGGTCCCATGGATGACCCCAATCATCGAAGTTTTAAGCAGCGGCGATTGCCTGAGGAATGTAAGGAGTCCCGACGAGTACGGCAGACATCACAGAGGTTTGAACTGAACGGTGTACTATATCTAAGCCATTTCTACAACCATGGCTTCGGCGTGTAGGACCCTTCAAGCGCATTACGACCCGTGAGATCCACGCTGCTTCATGTAGATGCACTCGTGACCACGGTCCGTTGTGGCTGCGCCACGGTCGTGATACTATTGGCCTACAATGCACCGAGATGCGGGATTTAATAAGAAAGTGTGGCGACGCCAAGTTGATGATCTGCTCCACGCCAACCACAACAGAATTAACACCTATCATGTCGCCATGGCCATTCTATAAATGGGGTATCAACATTGGTGTCCCTCCTGCAAAGAGGAGGATTGAAGTTCTCATAGTAGCTATAGACTATTTTACCAAGTGGATTCAAGCAAAGGCGGTCGAATAATCATAGGAAATCGTAAACGGTTTGTTTGGGACAATATTGTATGCCGCTTCGGGTTACCCTGGGAAATCATCTCGCATAACTAAAACAATTATGTGACAACCTTTTCAAGGAATGGTGCGAAAGTTAAATATTATGACAAAGACTGTTGCATTAAACACCCACAAACCAATGGCTTAGTCGAGCTGCAAATCAAGTCCGGGCGGGAATCAAGGCACGCCCGACAAGCACAAAGGAGGCGGTGGAGGAACTATCGATGTTTTGTTGGCGCACCGCACTCGATCAAACTTAGCACGGAGACACTTCCTTTTCTCGCTTATGGGATGAAGCCGTCATACCAACCGAGATCGATGCCAACTATCCACACATCGGCCAAATCAATGTTGCAACCAATGATGACGAACGGGCGATTGACTTAGACCGTTGGAAGAAGGGCGAGCTGCAGTTTATATGTGAGGCGCGAGCTAAGTCAAAATGAAAGGATACTACGACGCTAAAGCGCGGCGCCTCATTCAGACCGGCGACTTCGCTTATCGCGCCAATGATGCAAGCCATGCCAAGATACAGGTAAACTTGGACCGGCTGGAAGGACCTCATGAGGTCATTCAGCACTAGGATGGGCACATACAAGCCGCGTGATATGAATGGTCGTGGAGCTACTACGCACATGGAACGCCCGCAATCTCAAACGATGTTATCTCTAGGAATGGCTACGGCCCAAAGGATCGACACTCCCGCACTTTAGTATAGTGCTCAATAAATATCCGTATTTACATTCGCTCAATCAGCAAATGTCTTTTTCTTTTAAAACTTGCAAGTATTAATAAAACATCGCGTTTCTAGCTAACTCGCGACACATTTCAATTGGTTATTTATATTATCTTTATACACTATTGACATATTATCTTTTGCCTACATGGCGCGTATGCACTTAATAAACCCACGATGGTACAAGGATGAGTAAACCTACTAAATAACTCATTGAGTAAGAGGTTGCAAACCCATCAACATCGGATCACGATCCTTGTTAAACACGTTACTTTCAAGACGTTGAATAAGTTTATACGCGCATCCCACGATGGATGCGCCGACAATGCATACCGTATGCGCTTAACAAACTAGGGATCAATACTCTTGACTTTAATATGATATTTACAAGACGTGATATCAACACACATTCAACAAAAGGGATATTGTATTAAGGACCACGCTGCCTACATAAGGATATTTAAACAACAACTTCAATATCGCACGCAAAGAGACGCCCATTAATAATGCAACCAATAAATGAGATAAATGGTTTGGCGATAATACTTACTTTGGTTGAGCAGCCTCCTTGGAACGAGAGGATGCAACATCGCTGAGGACGACTCCATGTTGAGAACGACAGTCGCTCTTCCTAGATGCACTTGTGTCGCCACTACCAAGCATCCTCTTGCGCTCAGCCTTTGGCTTGCATCCTCCTCCTCCTCCTCCTCCTCCTCCATGCTTTTCGCCACATTTGTGGGGGACGGCCCGCCAACAGTGGAAGGTAGCACTGGGCTAGGCACGCTTGGCAGGGGTTGCCTCCAACAAGAATGGAAGAACTACCTCTAGTCTCCCAAACCATCTCTAGGGCACGCCTGTGGCCTGCATGGGCTCTTCCCCTCTCTCAATCGCGCGCCTCTACATTCACTCCGCGCCCGCCAACCGCATAATCGCGAATAGATCCATCTTTGGGCAAACATAAGACAACAACAAACCGGTTACAAAAAGTACAAAGTGACAAGAAAGGCTTACATTAATAAAGTAAAGGAATGCGAAAAGACGAGCACCCACCCCGCCATCCGCGCGTTTAAGATTGGCACCTCATCGTCCGCCAAAATAATTGCGGATCGATGCCCACGGCACCAAAAATTCCTCGGGTAGGAACCGATGGGAATACGATTATGCTATTGTATTTGCATCATCGATCGTCAGATGATCCGTGAGGGCGCCATCCTTCGTAGTGAACTCGGGTGTAGTGTTAAACGCCACGAACAATAGCTCATCGACCCGTAAAAAATTTCTCCATCCCTGGGCGCCTAGTTTATTGGTGTAACATTGCGCCCCTACCGCTTAGCGACGAGACCCACCCGCTTGACCACGCTGGTGGTAAAAACGGAATAGGTAGATAGTCCGTTAATCGCCAATAGCACTGCAATTAACCTCAAGTTTGTTAGTTTTGCCACACCCATACAAAGGTACCGGGATATGTGCGCATTTATAGTAGTTTAACACGCTGCACAAGAATAAGGATAGCACACGTTGATTCGCAAATTCAAAAAACGTATATAACCCTACCTTCTCTCGCTGGAAAATCCGCTATTGACGCCTGCTACGGAATCTCCAGATGCGCGCGAGTGGGATATAATAATCCGAGGTGAACTCGACGAAGTTCATCCTCGCCGTGTCGGAGGTAAGTCGATAAAACACTGACATGATATGCTTTTTAAAGCGACGCATGTTACCTTTGGAATATTAGGGGTTTCGTTGAAAGTTTGGAGTTTTTAACAATGGAGGAAATGATTTTTATTGTGATAATCAGAATAAGGAGGCGAAGGTTATATAGGTTTTTCATCCACGCGATGAACGCCACGTGGATCCCACTATCTCTAAATGAGTGGATAGGATCCGCTGACGTGACACGCTTACGCTACTTTCCCCATTTTACGAGGCATTCATTTGAGGTATTTTAACTAAATTCACCGTGTATTCTTCAAGGCGGGAAACTTCTTTAGCCTCTCCGCCACGCTTTGAAGAATTTAGGTGCTAGTTATTAGTCTAGCATCCGCAGTTCTCCCCAAGATACTAGACCTGGGGACATGATGACGATAGTCCGTGATTCGGGTCACGAACCCGACCAATGAATGCCACTAATCGAATCCATTATGAATGGGCTAATCCCGATAACGGTTTGGGCTCAAGGCCCAAACCCGAAGTTATTTGTGCATTGGATATCGGATATCTCTTATTTATAGGATATGCATTGATCAACCGACTTAGTGGGATACGGCTGTAGGTCGGGGAGCACGAAACCAATAAGGACTTCTGTGTATATAAAGGAATCAACCCTCATTAAAAGGTACGATCTACAACCCTAACTCTCAACTAAAACCCTAAAACCGATTACTTACTCACGGGGAGGATAATCGCGGGAGACAATCCCACGATAAGCCTAACGGTGTTTTCTGCTTACTTAGTGCGCAGGTCTCAAGCATCAAGATCCAATTGATACGGAACCGGAGTCCAAACAAGGAACGCCCAACTTTTGTATCAACAATAGTAGTAAATCACCTTAAATCTTTCGAATTCAAGATCTTCTCATAACATGATCAATCTTTTCCACTTTACTAGCAGTCAAGAGTTACATGAGACCATTTACCGATAAGTCTTTTCAACATATTTATCTATCTTTATATAGGATGGAACTACTTAAGTTTAACGCTGAAGAAGTTAAAGCGATTGATATTGCGTCCCCAGGGCTCTTTCTCGATCAGATTCATGGAAAGCAAAAGCACCATGTTGATGTCCGACGAACATGTGCAACAACATTTCGAGTTGCACATGTTCGACGGACATCAAGATGGCGCTTTTGTGTTTCATGAATCTAATAAAAAGCCCCGGGGTCGCAATTTCCATCCACTTTAACTTCTTTCTGTTTAATCTATTATGTTCGATAAACATGATCATAAATCGACCTTAGCATGGAATTATCGTCACCAACTTTTTTGCATTCAAACCCGAATAATTCCATCCTATATAAAGAAAAATGGGTCAAAATAATAGCATGCATAAGTAAATGGATTATAAAAGCTTTTTTTTTTACCATGAATCAGAATCTCATGTTCATCCTTATCCCGGGTAAGTCCGAACATCAAGGTCGAAACATCACGTTGCTTTCCTTTTTATACTAGTGTTTTATTAGCGTAAGATTTCAAACAAGATATCCAATGTCTAATGATTTCACATCAACTCCGATATACCCAATTAATGCCCTAAAGCTGTCATACTTGTCCAAATGATACAATGCACATACACAATTTAAACTCTAAAACTGTGTCCAAATGATACAATATGCATACTAGATTTAAGCCCTAAAAGTGTCATATTCATCCAATGATACAATATGCATACGATCTTAAGCCCAAAAATGTGTCCAAATGATACAAGATGCATACCCAATTTAAAGCGGTATATATGATTATCGTTACAACTAATATTAAGCAATTTAATGGTGGTGATGACGATCGTTGGTGCGCGGTGACTAGTAGTGGTGGCCCAAAGTTTTAGTTTTAAGCTTAGCTTTAGTAAAGATCATATTACACATGCCCAAAACCCCATCTTTAATTCTGAATTTTATTTTTCGACACAAGTAAATAAGTCTTTTCTATCATTTGTTGAAATAGGTGGTCTCGGAATTAAAGTAAGGTCTTATTTTTTTCTATTGTTTAAATGATTTCTCTGCTTTTGTTGATGTTTATATCCTAGGTGTCTTATGCGCACACAATCTATTTTGTAAAGTGTTTTTGACACATAATAACCATCTTAGATGTCCATTTTGTCAAAATTTAAATAAAACTTAAACTCTAGTCAAAAGCGTCTGATTGTTTTTTTAGTGCACAAGACATCATTTGTCAATTATTTTCAAGAGAAAGAAACTCATTATATGTTTTAAGAATTATTTTGTAGTGTGATTTCATATTAAAATCAGTAATTTTGACAACTTTAGTGTTTAAATTGAGTATCGTACGTATTGTATCATTAGGACAAATTTTAGCCTTTTAGGGCTTAAATTGTGTATCGCATGTGTATCATTTGGACAAATATGACTATTTTAGGGCTTTATTGGGTATGCATATTGTATCATTTGGACAAATATAACAATTTTATGGCTTAAATTGAGTATATACGGAGTTGACCCTAAAATCATTAGACACTGGACATCTTGTTTACAATCTCACTGGTATGACCAGAGTTTGCTCATTCTCTTTACAGGAAAGCAAGGAACTGTTTTCTAATCTTGATGTTTAGACTTTCCCCGGGGAGGAGGATGACCGGGGGTTTCTTGATTTATGGTAAAAAAAAACTTTTATAATCTATTTACTTATGCATGCACCTTGTTTTGACACATTTTTTTTTATATAGGATGAAAATACTCGGGTCTGAAACCAAACTAGTTGGTGTTGATAGTTTTGTTCTAAGGTCGATTTCTCATAATGTTTATGCAACACAAACGGCTGAGGGAGAAGTTCGAAAGGATCTTGTGGCCCAAGTAAACAACTTGTCTTAAATTACAAACAAAGATATATTGTTATTAATGTTAATCATTTAACAAAATCTATATTACTGTTTAAGATGATTCTTCATTCTCAACTATATAATTTTTTGGCTGAGGGAGATTCTTACAAAGACTATGTCGAATCCTTTTGCGGGTATGTATGAATTATTTAGCATTTCTTATCAACATATGCTGCCTTTTCTTATATGGGTTTACAACACTTGCAACGAGGTTTATTGGAGAGATCAAGATTGGCTTCCTATACATGTTGTGGCTGACTTGGTTGCTTTTTTACCTTTCTTTCTCTGTCTACTTTCTTCTATTATATCATTTCTCTTTAACATTATCTTTTGTATTGTAGTATGGAATTAGGATCGTTGAACTTAATACATTTGATAAGTTTCCCCTTTTTGAGTATGCCCCACACGTGAAAAAAAATGAGGAAAGATATTGTGACTCGACATATATATATTTGTATGTAATTGTATATGTTTATTTTAGGGTCTAACTATCCTTTTCTTTTCCATTTTTTGTAGTTATATTTCTCTGTTCCAGAAGTACTTACACTAATCCAGTGTACTAATCAAAGAGAATATTTTATAAGTGAAGCAGGACTATACCATTGATTTATAAGTGTACTATATTTCTCTACTCCACAAGTACTTACACTAAAATTGTTATGTGTACTAAATCAATGGTATAGTCCTGCTTTACTTATAAAATATTCTCTTTGATTAGTACATTGGATTAGTGTAAGTGCTTCTGGAGACGAGAAGTATTACTACATAAAATGGTAAAGAAAAGGATAGTTACACCCTAAAAATAAACGTATACATATATATATAATATATATATATATATATATATATATATATATATATATATATATATATATATATATATATATATATATATATATAAATATATCTAGTCCAAATATCTATGCTAATTTTTTTTTCACGTTTGGGGCATACTCAAAAAGAGGAAACTGATGAAATGTATTAAGTTCAACGATCCTAGTGCCATACTACAATACAAAAGATAATGTTAAAGAGCAATTATATAATAGAAGAAAGTAGACATCAAAAGAGGGGTAAAAAAGCAACCAAGTCAACCGCGGCTTGTATAGGAAGTCAATCTTGATCTCTCCAATAAACCTCGTTGCAAGTGTTGTATATCAATATAAGAACAAGCATCATATGTTGATAACAAACGCTAAATAATTCATACATAACAAGAAAAAGGATTCGACATAATCTATGTAAGATTCTCCCTCAGCCAAAAAATTGCACAGTTCAGAATGAAGAATCATCTAAAACAGTAATATAGATTTTATTAAATGATTAACATTAATAAAAATATATCTTTTTTTGTAATTTAAGACAAGTTGTTTACTTGGGCCACAAGATCCTTTCGAACTTCTCCCTGAGCAAATGGTGTTGCATAAACATTATAAGAAATCGACATTAGAACAAAACTATCAACACCAACTAGTTTGGTTTCAAACCCGGTATTTTCTTCCTATATAAAGAAAATGTGTCAAAACAAAGTGCCTACATACGTAAATAGATTATAAAGTTTTTTACCATAAATCAAGAAACCCCGCCATCCTCCTCCTCGAGGAAAGTCCGAACATCAAGATTAGAAAACGGTTCCTTGATTTCCGTAAAGAGAATGAGCAAACTCGGTCATACTAGTGTTTTATTAGCAATGAGATTGTAAACAAGATATCCAATGTCTAATGATTTTAGGGTCAACTCAGATATACCCAATTTAAGCCATAAATTGTTATATTTGTCCAAATGATACAATATGCATACCAATAAAGCCCTAAAATTGTCATATTTGTCTAAATGATACAACACGCATACACAATTTAAGCCCTAAAAGGATAAAACTTGTCCAAATGATACAATACGACGATACCAATATAAACACAAAAGTTGTCAAAACTACCGATTTTAATATAAAATCAAACCACACAATAATTCTTAAAACATATAATAAGCTTCTTTATCTTGAAACTAGTTGACAAAATAGATGTCTTGTGCATTAAAAAAATAGTAATCAGACACATTTGACTAGAGTTTCAGTTTTATATAAATTTTGACAAAATGGACATCCAAGATGGTTACTATATGTCAACAACACTTTACAAATAGATCATGCTCGCATAAGATACCTAGGATATAAAACATCAAAAAAGCGGAGAAATCATTTAAATAAAAAAAACGACCTTACCTCAATTCCGAGACCACCTATTTCAAACAAATGATAAAAAGACTTATTTACTTGTGTCGAAAAGTAAAGGCGAAATGAAAGATGGGGTTTTGAGCATGTGTGATATGATCTCTACTAAACTTACGCTTAAGACCGAAACTTTCGGCCACCACCACCAACTGCGAGTGCCAACGACTGTCATCACCACCATTACCACCATAGCAGAAGGTTGTTATAATTGTGTTGGAGATTTTCAAGCACATGTATGTTTACATGAGATGGTTAAATAGAAAAACTAATAAATGCAAAAGGTGGTTGAAGAAGGTAGATGAGAGGAGGTAATGAGTTATGAGTCATTAAATGTACCTAACAGAAGGCTTAAATGTTTACTTAAAAGTATTAGGTGAAGTCGTGCATGAATAAATGTTGGTGTGTCATCTCAGCATTCATCTTATAACAACGCAAAGTAAAATATTTTCTTTTATTATAACTATTATTCGTGCATGTGTCCCATAACACATCACAAAAATACCTTAATCACCCACAAAACAATAAAACAAAAATATAAAAGAAAACCAACATCGCCGCCATTTCACCGTAAAGGGACGAATGACACAAGATAGCGTTGGACCGGTGCAAGATGACGCCGCCGTTGGTGCGAAAAAAACCCAACAACACGTTGTTGGTCAACCGCAGTGTGCTCTCTTAGCTAAACGTCTTGATCTTGCCATTTTTCACTTAGTGATACTTTGTACCAATTTTTTTTACTGAGTAATGTACATATAGAGTAGAGCTAAAACTAAACCAAATTTTATTATTCTTTGAAATATATAATTCCCACAATTATATTTAAAATAAATATCTAAATATCTTTTTACAAGTTCGAATGAGATCCAAATGCATAATAGAGTGACTAACAGTCATTACACATACTAATAAACCCAAAATACTTTAGTGAGTCAAAACTAATTATAATTCAAAAAATGCAACAAGGTTATAGATGTTGAAAACCTATATGAATATTTATATAATAAAAGACTTTTGATAAATTTAAACATTATCAAAATGTAATAGTTTTATTATAGTGTTGGAAGCCTAAAACATTTATTTTGGTTTGTGAGTGTTTGTAGGGTATGTTTGAATAAAATGAGTTATTTTTATATTTTGAGTTTGGTAGTGACCATTGTGAGTAAAAATTGGTGTTTTTGGTAGAGTGTTGAATTGTGATTTGACGCTAATGTGAATACGATCGGTTTAGTGACCATAGTATCCAACCTAACGAACCAAAAATGTTCAGTTTGCGAATGATTATTTACAATAAGCAATAGCTTGCTTGAAGGGAGTGATCGATCTCTAGAGTAGTAAGTAAAACAAAATTTTCTTCTTTTATCGCGTGTATTACACAATATCAAGATCATGCATTGGCGACGTACGAGTTAGAGGGTGTTTGGGATAGCGATTTGAAGTGGGTTATCTGATTATTGAGTTTTGCAATTGTAAATAATTTGAGAGTTTGGATAGGAGAATTTGATAAGTTATTATTTGTGTTTTGAAACTCTCAAAACGTCGTTTTGAAAAAGCATCAATAGACCTGCTGCAAGCAAACGCAATAATGAATACCCCTAATTTTAATTTCTATTCTTCGACCCTTTCTACTGCTCTTGTTTTCCATTGAAGATGGTAATGTCTTTTTTCTTATATAAATATAGATATTCATTATTATCTTTGCCTCAGTTGTAATAAACTATCAATAGTACGTTGCATTTAATTTGTTACCGAGTTGTCTACATCTAAAGGAGAGATCAGGTTTGTGTTTTTAACTATAAATTCTTGGTTTTATAAGATTTCAATACTTTATTAAGAGAAATTCATTAAGTGCAACTAAATCTCTTTTGTATAACTTCCTTAAAGCTAACGAAGCATCGCTAGAAATTCATTATGCGCGCTCTACACGTGAACGGTTATAAAGTTGGGAATGAGCCGAATACTATATCTAACGAAGCATCGCTAGAAGTCCATATTTGTAAAAAGATATCACGGTTCATTTAAGTAAAATAGATAGGCAGTTCATTTTAATAATACCAACATAAAGGCTCATATAAAAATATGTATTCAATACTTGCACTTTGGGTATATAAGAAATTAATCATGAGCATCATCTTAAGGTCTTGATATATAAAAAGAGCTATTACTAAAACTGATAAATTATCAAAGATGTTTGCTTATTTATTGTTTATTTTATAAATCCATACCGCTAAGTCTTTATTTGAGTTTAAGAAACATGATCAAGTTTATCTTTTTATTAGGGCATCCACTATGATGGTTTATGAAAAGGTTCGTAAAATGATGAAGAGGTTTAAAAACTTGTAAACCATAGAGGGGATTCATTTCAACACTATATGTCATAAAAAGGTCTAAGATGTTGGATCTTTTCATAATTTAATATCTTTGATTATATGAGATGTTTATAAAACTTGAAAATGGTTATATATGGTGAAGATAGGTTTAATAAAAAAAAAGGTTTATAACTTAATGTTATAACACAAGTTTAAACTTTTAAAAGGTTTACGATAGTGGATGACTTTATTACAAAATGACAAATTGGGCACATTTAATGCTACAAATTCTAATACTTTTAGCCATAAATAAATTAAACGTTACAAGAATCACACATGAATAATGTCTTAATGAACAGACAAAATTAACCTATTTTTCAATGAACAAACATGAACACCAATATCCGTTATATTAGTTTGTTTGTTCGGTTAACCAAAACTAATAAACACAAACAAGCCTCGTTCGTGTTGGTTCGGTTTTTTAGTCCTACTTTATATTATAATAAAAGCGAAGTTTGATTTTTTCTCCTTTTTATATTATATTATCTATCGTCAATAAACTCTTAGATTTTCATTATGTTATTTGATAATCGGATGTTCTATAAATCAAATGAATCGAAAAGCTAATATTAAGCAAAGAAAAAAAAAAAAAAAAAAAAGTTTGAAAGGTCTCATATTTAAATTTCGCTTTAGGCCTCTACCAAGCTTGAGCCGCCCTCTTGGATGCCTGAGATCTCCTAGCGTTTACTCATGATCATGATACGAACCTTAAAAGTGAATTTGCCCTTTAAACCTATTCAACTTTTATTTACCTTCTCTTAAAGAGCATTCCCAACCGTAACACCATAACATCAATAACACCGGCCCACGTCAACACCACATCGACTTTAACATTTCACATTAACATTCCCAAAAACACCCACAACAATAACATCCCAATAACATCAATAACATTTCATATTTTCAATTTCAACCCCTAAACTAAAACAAACACTTCATTTATTAAACTAAACATAACATTAAATTTGAAAACATATTACAATACGAAATTAAAAAATACATCGAAAAAAAAATTACAAAAATAAAAAATACATCGAAATTAAAAAACACGCCGCAAAAAATAACAAAACATAGCAAATACTTATTCATCATCGTCGCTCTCTTGTTCTTTGTCCATGTCGTTCAAGATTTTTCACCAAACATGCTCCATAATGTCTGTTGGAGTTGGGTATGCGTTTGTCGGTCGTGTATTTCTTTTGCCTTACGATTGTGAGTATCACATCTTTCGATCCATCTTCGTTGCCTCAAATTTGCCGACGGATCCACCCACGATTCGTTATAGTCAAGAATGCAAATTTTGATCTTTTATAATCATGTTATGCAAAATAATGCAACAATACATGATTCTACATATCGTGGCAATTTCCATTGACGTGCGGTTGTTGTAGTATACCCAACGGCCTTGAAGAACACCAAAAGCACGTTCAATATCCCATTGACGTGCCGGTTGTTGTAGTATACCCCTAGCAAAATGCCCTTGCCAAGCCACTGAATAATTTTTCCATTCCCAGTACATACAGTCATTGCTACCAAGCATTCCCGGAAAACCATGTTTTTCTTCATGTTGTTGATAAAGTTTTTGAACGTCGGCCCATGTTGGTTTTCTTAAATTCTCCGGCATAACCAAATCAATAATGCATTTGTTAAAATTATCAAGACATACTTTTGAAGTACTCGCACCCATTTGCAAGTATTCATCAAATGCATCGGGTGAGGTGTCGACGCCAATTGGCTTATGGCGGGCGTACACTTCATTAGAGCACTTGAACTCATTCGACCAGTACAATCGGTGTTTGCCTAAAGAAAGTAAAATGATCCGGAATATTATCGGAAGTATAAGATTCAATACCTTCAACTATTTGCGGGAATAGTTTCGACTCATCTGAAATCTTCTACGAAAATTCCGATTTGAATACTTACAACCTTCAACAATCGCTTGCGCAGACGTTCTTACGCAATCTCACGTTCACGATATATATGGCTACGACACGAGTAGGATGTTGAGATTCAATACCGCTTCTTGTTTCAACCGAAGGTGATACTCGTCTGTGAACGCTATAAATTGAAGTCTTTTCGTCATCTGTCGACCAAGACAGAGGAATATCACCAAATTTATTTGGATCCATTGTGAACGAACTTGATTCTTGAATTATGAAAGTGTGTGAGGAAGTATATAAATTGTGAATTTGAATTATGGAAGTGTGAAAAAATGGAGTTTTGGTTGTGTATTTATAGTGGTAAAAATGTTTTGATTTTTTTTTTTTTTTTTTTTTTTTGGTAAAACTAGCCGTTAGGGACTAGTTGTGAAATTTTTGAAATCTAACGGCTACTAGCCGTTGCAAGGACCGATTTTGAAATTTTTTGATTTTTTAATGCCACTAACGGGCGTTAGTGGACTAACGCGCAAGGACTAACGCGCAAATAACGCAACCCCTCCAACAGTTAACGCCACTAACGGGCGTTATTTGGCCCTCTAACGCCGTTGGGGCGTTACGATTGAACATGCTCTAAAGAACAAAATATAAATGAATAGTTGAATACACGTATTTGGTGGTGTATGAATAAAAAAAAAAGTGTGCACAGAACACATTCTATATAATACTTAATCGCTAGGTCGGTGGAGTATAAAATGGTTTTCTTAAGTCACGTGTAGTGCAAATGCCATTTTCACGATAATAAAAAGTGTTGTTGGGCCTCTGTTTGCGTCGTGGCCCGTTTTGGGTCCAGTGCCCATTTTTTGCTACTGAGTTGGGTGTATGGGTTAAAGGTTAGCACCGCTTAATTGTTATATACCTTCGAGGTATAAACCGACTTTCTTTCCAGAATCATCACACGCACACATCACCGCCTTTCTTTCTTATTCTTATCAAAACCAACCGCTCTTTGTTTATAAAAAGCCCATACATAAAGTTACTGTGGATGATACATGTTTTCGGTGGATTACGGATGAGGAGAATATGAGTTTTGGCTTTACGAACTTTTGCAAATCAAGTTAATCACAATAGGGGTTTCAGTTATGAGCAGGGGCGGATCTAGCTTAAGGGCAGGGTATGCACGTACATACCCTGTGTAAAACTTTGTTAGTATAAAAAATCTGATTTTGTTCATAAGTAACTACAAAATACACTAAATATTTACAAGTGCACACCCTCCAAAATAAAAAGAAAACATGAGTGCATACCTTAAAATAGAAAAGAAAGAAAAGAGATGAAAAAAGAAGAAGAAAAGTTGCAGCGGCATCGTGAAGAAGAAGGAAGGAGGAGGCAGTAGTCATTAATTGTAGGTCAAAATGTGAAATGGTCAATCTCTTTTCACTGGCTCAATATTGTTAAATATTTTGAAACTTCACTTATGTGTCCACCCATTTCCTCTCAAATTTGTAGGCCCAGCCAACTCAAGTTTATAAATTGTACAATTCACTTTTGTTTATTTTTGAGTATCATTACTATTTAAAACTTAAGTATATCATTTACTTAGTACTACTAATGAATTAAAATTTTGATAACAATTTCTAATATTAAATTTCAATGTCTATTTAGTTTTTTTAAATACGTACATTTAAGGTTTGTTGTTTTATAATCTTTATATAGTTCTTGGCCGAGCTCGTAATATTTTTATCGTTCCGCCACTTATCACTTATTCTTACTTTAGTATTTCATATCTATAATTGTTGGTGAATATTTATGCATTAGTTATCATAGTGATTAAAAATTAAGGATTTAATATTATACGTTATGACATAATTGACACAATGTTATATAAGCTTGATTTGATTTTATTCGATTAATATCAAAACCAAAACAATTTTAACTAAAACACACGAGTCCAAAACTACCCAATTAAATCTTCAATAACCTAAACTTGATTTATTTATATTAACTTTTATATGGAGTAACTAAGATCTAGAAAACATAACAATGTGTGGGATCCAAATCTAAAAAATTCAACCGAAATATGCAACTGGTTTTTTTTGCCAATAGCTTTAATAAAATCGTGCATACCTGTTGAGAAACCGGATCCGCCACTGGTTATGAGATTTATTACACGGTTTGTTTAATGGTTCCGTGATTTCGAAATTAAAGGTTGCGGTGTCAAGGGAATCTTTTATTTTCTTGCGGTTGGGTTTCCGATCGGTGATAAGTCGACACGTGGTTTTCGATGCCGAGGTAGTGTATTCAAAGTCGTTGTATTGGTGAAAGTTGTGATGTTGGTAGTGTTTCTTTTGTTCATGAGTTTGCTTATTTTAGCTATTATAATCTTATTTTAGTCGATTTATTTTGGCGTTTCAGGTTTTTCAGGTTTGGCGTGAGCTTTCCAAGATCTTAATAATGGTATGGGGTCTTGAAGATGGTGGTTTAGTACACTATTGGTGCAACAGAAAATACGAGGGCGGAAGAGGGGCGACGCGCACTTTAGCAGGCGTTCACGGTTTTTTAGTCCGACTATGATTAGATGATTAAAGGTATGGATACAACTCTGCATATACCTTAGTTTGCTTTAATTTTTCACTAGACTCCACTTTAGGATTTGTGGTGAAGTTCTAATAGTTTGTAGCACTTCTTGGATTACAACTAACAGAGATATCGGCTTTATCCGTATATGATTAATCTCAAAAAGGATAGATTTTTACAAAAATGGATGAGCAACATGATGACAACTGGCTGCTCTCTCATTGGTAAATTCTCTGTTTGAGATTAATCATTTTTAATTATTTTATTTATTTATCAAAATGAACATTTTTTGAGTGTACACCAAGTGGTAATACCTTTATAAAGGGATTATTACCAGTAAGCAGTAGTACTACACCTTGCACAAATGAATCTTTCAAGTAATGGATAGTTTAGGAGACAAATCATACAAAACAAACCTCTTTAAGACCCATATGGTTTATTTTGGCGCATAGTAGTATGCTTGATTAGTTGATTCAAGACTGGATTTGGAGTGTTATGCTGATCTCATTGGCATCTTTGCACCAATTCAGTCCGCATGATTGTTGAACGGGTTTTTAGGCACATTAAAAAAGCAAATGACAAGTGCGGAGCATCTCATTAGTTTAAAATAATAGTCGCAAACAAAAGAAGAAAATTTTACTTGACTTCAAATAATTCTCGCTGTCTAGCCCACGAGTTAGTTTAACTCCATATAAATTCTTGGTTAAAGTAGGAGGAAATGAACATTATTATTCGCCTTTTATGCGCTACAACCGCTCATCTTCTAATCTTGATTGTTTCTTTCCTATATATTTTTAGCATATATTGGTCTTTGAAGTAGGATTTCAAATACACCAAAAAGATAGATTTTTAAAATTTGATGGTGAAAACCGTTGTTGATATGTGTACTATTTACATTCTTGATATGTGTACTATTTAAAAATCTCAATGATTACATAATTTAATCGATCACGATTGAACACCTTAGAAATATAATGAATCTCATCATTAAAGTTAGCAACTTTTATATGTAATCATTGAACTTACTGTTATGTTCATGTATGTATTTATTTACTTATTATTTTTTTAATTGTGTTTAAATACAGGCTTTGAACATGGATGTATGGTGGTGTTGGCGGTTGCTGTAACAGCCTCTATAGTGGGAATCCAACCCTCAACAGATGTTGCTACAGTACAAATGTTAACTGGCCCAGAACATGTAAGATTCCTGCTGCAAACGTTGTCACTACAATACGATAAATAGGCCATATAATAATATCGCATTCCTGAATGATGTAATATGCAAATGTTGTTAGAGTTTATTTGCATGTATTTTTATTATTCTTAAATAATTGGTGCAACTTAAATTAGTGCCACTCTATATTGCAGTGACCAGTTTGGATGTATTTCCAAACATCTCCTTTTAGGCAAAACATTATGTTTTTACATTTGGTTGATTGTTGTGGTTTGTGCGGGTGTGAGAGACAAAGTGGCAAGTTGTCTATTATAGAGTGGATGGAGGCGTTGAAACCACTTGCAAGCAAAAGATGGTGGAAAAGGTGTTTTTCGTGCAACTCCGGTATGGAGGTTTATCTTACTTCTATTGCATTCAAGTAAAGTCACTCAAGTAGTTTAAAGTTCCACCTTGAAATTGGATATATACCAAAAGTACTATTATACATTCCTTTGACAAGATCTATATGCATACAATGTATTTTATACGAAATAAAAAATATTTATTTTAAATAATGGCGTGGGAAGAAATCTAATTAGTATTGTTAAATTTTGGGGTGATAATCATGACAAACATATCATTCTATCAATTGCTAATGACTTTCAAGTTATGGTTCATTGCAGGATTAATTACGGGGTTAAACTTGGACAAAGGATAAAAGATTTAAAGTTCCAAGATGTTCATTTCTTGAAGCTTTCATCGTTTACACGATGAGTCATTTATAGCCGTTAGAGGGTCTTAGTGAAACTTAATCTCCTATTTAATAAGTCCCTTAATCTAGGGTTATACACACTTGAGTGTGCGATCTTTTGTATCACTCTCTTAGCTTCTTTACGATCATTTCTTGATCTTGTCTTGTCTTTACATTTACATGATTATTGTCTCATTGACATTAATCTAATCTTGTAACATTCGGATACTATTGTAAACTTAATCTAAGGCGACTATTGCGGTTTAGATCCGAATAAAGGTTCTATTGTTCATCTTGTGTTGCCTATACTTTCGTACATGGTATCGAGCTACAGGCTCATTGATTCTCTTCGGCAAAAAATTGGTGGTTTGGGGTTATTGCTACTAGCGTAATCACTGGTTATATTCTACTTACAATTAGCCCTAGACTAAGTGAATCTAGGGTAATTGTGAATTGTTCTTCCACTGCATATTTCTCTGTAAGTCTAAGTCCTATCCTTTCTTCAAACATACGAGACTTAAGTCTTTGTGGGTGCAAGCGGGTAGACTAACATCTTGATCTTCCACCTTTGAGTGGTACGAATACCGCTCTGGTTTACCCTAGTCCATGAGCTTGGTACTGTTGTTTCTTAAATTCAAGGTCTTATTACTTTGTCTATTTTGTCTTATTATTATCTCTGTCGTGACTCTTTGTATGTCTTATTATATCTATCATCTTATTGCTTGAATTATGGCTATGGTGATGATAATATTGGTGGCTCTTCCACCGAGAAAAGCTTATCCTTTGGTGATGCTTTGTATTTGCATCCTAACAATACCAATGGCACTCCCATTATTTCTATTAAACTCATGGGCCGAAAATTATAAAATATGGAATATAGCCATGACTTTTGCTTTAAGGAACCATAATAAGTTAGGGTTTATTGATGGTACTTGCATAAGAGATGATTGAACCTAGTCTTGCTAATCAATGGGATACTTGTAACTCTGTTGTAGTTACTTGGATTCTTAATTCTCTCGACCACGAACTATTTCTTTGGTGCTATATATGCTAAAGCGCTTATGAAATGTGGAATGATCTTAAAGATACCTATGATAAGGTTGATGGTTCAACTATCTTTAATTTGCATAAAATATAAACTCTCTTAGTCAAAGTAGGTCCTCTTGCTGACTATTATAACAACATTAACTCTTTATGGAAACAATTTGATTGTATGATTAGCTTGCCTCGCACTTGTGAGGTCTGCAAAACATTTTGAAAAACATAATCGGTGATCAAGTTAATGCAATTTCTTATGGGTCTTGATGACTCCTATGTCCCCATCGAAGCAATAATTTAACCGAGATCCTTTACCTAATGTCAAAGCGCTTTTTCGTTGTCTCGGAGAAGAATCTCACGAAATGTTTCATCCGGGAATAGCTACGCTAAACCCAATGCTACGACCTTTCTCGCTAAAACGTCGATGGTGGAAAATTTTTGATAACAAAAAGGTTTTAACAACAAAGGTTTTGGTTTTAATAATGGTAATGACTCAAATAGAGGACCAAACATGAATCTCAAATGTACTAATTGCAAAAACACGGTCACCTTTGTTGATAGATGTTATGATCTTGTTGGTTATCCTGCTTTGGATATGTTAAAAGGAATTTTAATGGTAAACCTTTCAGCGATAACAATGTTTCTGCTGAAACTAATCATGTCACCGATAATAGTGCTAGCAACTCTCTGTTTCCTTGTCTAATGAATAGCTCTCCGGACTTATGAGTCTTCTCAATGACAACAATGTGTCATCTGCTAATGCCAACTTAGCGGGTAAAATTTTTAGAACCTTCTTTAATGGCGTGTCAAGTTTAATGTAAACTTTAATAAATTTTTAACAACAACACAAAATCTCTATCTAGAAACATCGGTCTTGGTTGGATTGTTGATTACGGTGCAAATCGGCACATGACTGTCTCGAAAACTTTTAATCAATGTTGTTAACATTTCAAATCTTGGCTTAAGCTGTTGGACATCCCAACGGTGCTTAGGCCTTAATTACTAAATTTGGTGATTTAAATGTCAATAATGACCTAACTCTTTTGATGTACTTGTTGTTCACGAGTACAATGTTAGTCTGTTTGTCATTCATAAAATTGCTAGAGACAATAAGATGTTTGTTGGGTTTAATGAATCTAATTGCTATATCTGATTTACATCAAAAAGGATTGTGGGGATTGGTAAACAATACAATGGGTTATATATGTTTGATATTGATTCTACATGTAAGATTATTTCTAATAAGCGCATATCTGTTTTGTCGTGTTTCTAAAATCTTTGGCATCAAAGACTTGGTCATCCATCGACCAAGTCCTACATACTTAAACCCACTCTTAAATTTGATAGTACATACGAAACTAATCATCTACGTGATACTTATAATAAAGCTAAACAAACCAGAGAACCATTCCTCTAAGTGAACATAAATCAACTAAAATTGGTCAACTTGTCCATCTTGATGTATGGGGACCATATAAAGTCACTAGCAGAGATGGTTACAAATATTTTTAACAGTTGTTGATGACTATTCGAGCGGTGTGGGTTTATATGCTTAAAGGGAAGGATGATGTTTATGTTTCCATTGTTAACTTTACTTATATGCTATCAAATCAATTTGAACACAATGTCAAGATTTTTAGAAGTGATAATGGGATGAATTTGTCAATAATAAACTTCAACATTTTTCCATGAAAAGGAATTTTACATCAAACCTCTTGTGTTTATACACCACAACAAATGGTATAGCAAAAAGGAAACATAGGCATCTCCTTAATGTAGCTAGATCCCTTATGTTTCGAGAATTACCTCTAAATCTTTGGTGCAGAATGTGTTCTAAGCGATGCCTATGTCATAAGCAGTTACCCTCTTGATTTACATGCTGCAAGTCCCCTTCTTCCTTGTGTATGGGCATGACCCTTCACTCTCTCTCCTTAGAGTCTTTGGCTGCTTATGCTATGCCACCATTCTCAACATCTCGATAAATTTGGTAGTAGGTGCGAAAAAAGTGTCCTTATTGGTTACTCAAATGAGAAGAAAGGCTATAAACTCTTGAGCCTAGAAACAAAAATATCTTTTACTCTAGAGATGTCAAATTTTATGAAACTGTTTTTCCTTCAAAATGAAAATACTTTGTCAAAACCTTTTGTTGAAACTTTTGTACCAAAAGATTTAAATCACAAAATTTCTTTGACTCACAAATAAGTCCCAATGATGAAGGAGAGTGAAATCCTATGATGATGGCACGGTGGTAAGTCATCCTACTAGGATTGACGAACCAGTTGCAACATCTATAGATGATAATACACACCACGAGGCACCATATCACATGAATCACATCCCGCTAATGCATCTTGATTCTAGCGATACTACACGATTCTGTTGAACAAGAAATAGGCTTGCCGACCACTCTTGCTAGAAGGTCAACGAGTCTCTAAGTTGCCCGATAATCTTAACGACTTTATTGTAGAAGGAAAAGTCAAATATGATGTTGAAAAGGTTGTTAATTACTCTAATCTTAACAAAGATAACTACTGCTTTGCATCTAGTCTTAATAAAAGTATTGAACCTACCTGTTATGAAGAAGCTATCCTTGATAGTAATTGGGTTGATGCTATGAACTCTGAAATTGGGGCCTTAAATGAAAACCATGCTTGGGATATAACTGATCTACCTCCTAATAGAACTCCTATTGGGTACAAATGAATCTTTAAAATCAAGTATAAAGCCAATGGTGAAGTTGATAGATACAAGGCTAGATTAGTTGTTAAAGGCTATAATCAAAGGGAAGGAATAGACTATGATGAAACTTTTTCCCCTGTTGTGAAAATGTCTCCGTTAGATGTCTTATTGCCTTAGTGTAAAAAACAAATGGCCTCTTTTCAACTTGATGTTAACAATGCTTTCTTGTATGGAGATATTGATGAGGATATCTATATGACCATCCCAAGGGTTCATAATGAGAACAATAAAAATAAAGTTTGTAAACTTGTCAAGTCTCTATATGGCCTAAAACAAGCTCCCGAAATGGAATGAAAAACTTGTCGGTGTTTAAAAGAAAATAACTTTGTTCAATCATTAATGATCACTCCTTGTTCACCAAAATAGAGAATAACAAGTTTATTGCTCTCCTTGTTTATGTGGATGATATTGTTCTTCTTGGAAGCTGTATTGATGAGATAAATCTTTTAAAGAGTCTCTAAAATCCAAATTTCATATCAAAGACTTGGAAATCTAAAATATTTCCTTGGCATTGAGGTTTTAAAAGCGGGAATGACATTTGTCTTTCTCAAAGAAAATCTTGTCTTGAACTCCTCAAAAATTTGGTCTTCTTGGGTGCAAACCGGTGTCCACTCCTATGGAACCCAACTCAGTGCTTCCATACATTCCCATTCTGCGATGACCCCTTGCTTGTCAACATCATGGTTATCGAAGTTACTTGAGAAACTTATCTATCTCACCCATACAAGACGACATCTCATACTCGGTTCATTGTCGGCGGCAATATATGCATTCTCCTTAAAATCTCATCGGAATGTGCCTCAATGTTACGAGATATCTAAAAGGAGCTCCAGGAAAGGTCTAAGGTACAATTTCAGCAACTCACGAAAATCATCTTGAAGGATATAGTGATCTTGATTGGGCCAAATGCAAGAAAACCGAGAAAATCATGAGGTTATTGTGTTTTCTTCAATGATTATTTAATCTCATGGAAAAGTAAAAACAAAACACTCTTTCAAAATCTTCCATGAAGCAGTATAGATCTATGTTTCTGCTGCTCTGTGAAATCATTTGATTCAAAAATCCTAAAAGATCTAAAAGTTGATATCAATCTTCCTGTCAATCTTTTTGTGACAACAAATCTGCAAATGTTGTTAGAATTTATTTGCATGTATTTTATTATTCTTAAATAATTGGTGCAACCTAAATTAGTGCCACTCTATATTGCGTTGACCGGTTTGAATGTATTTCCAAACATCTCCTTTAGGCAAAACATTATGTTTTACATTTGGTTGATTGTTGTGGTTTGTGCGGGTGTGCAGAGACAAAGTGGCAAGTTGTCTATTATAGAGTGGATGGAGGCGTTGAAACCACTGCAAGCAAAAGATGGTGGAAAAGGTGTTTTGTGCAACTCCGGTATGGAGGTTTATCTTACTTCTATTGCATTCAAGTAAAGTCACTCGAAGTAGTTTAAAAGTTCCACCTTCAGAAATTGGATATATACCAGAAAGTACTATTATACATTCCTTTGACAATATCTATATGCATACAATGTATTTTATCTGAAATAAAAAAAATATTTATTTTAAATAATGACGTGGGGAAGAAATCTAATTAGTATTGTTAAATTTTGGGGTGATAATCTGTGGCAAACATATCATTATATCAATTGCTAATGGCTTTCAAGTTATGGTTCATTGCGGGATTAATTACTGAGGGGTTAAACTTGGACAAAGGATAAAAGATTTAAAGTTCCAAGATGTTCATTCTCTTTGAAGCTTTCATCGTTTCTGCGATGAGTCATTTATAGCCGTTAGAGGGTCTTAGTGAAACTTAATCTCCTATTTAATAAGTCCCTTAATCTAGGGTTATACACACTTGAGTGTGCGGTCTTTTGTATCACTCTCTTAGCTTCTTTTCCGATCATTTCAACGATCTTGTCTTGTCTTTACATTTACATGATTATTGTCTCATTGACATTAATCTAATCTTGTAACATTCGGATACTATTGTAAACTTAATCTAAGGCGACTATTGCGACTTAGATGCGAATAAAGGTTCTATTGTTCATCTTGTGTTGCCTATACTTTCGTACAAGTATTTTACGAAAGGTTTAAAAGAATGATAATGTTAGCGCACAAAAATTGATGATGTCAACGCATCTGCGTTAGGGTCGCTAAGGTGATTTGGAACTTCCTATAATGCATTTGACTTTAACAAATCCTGAAATTTCTCTTAAATAAGCAAGTTTGAAGTGACATTAGTACATCTTCAAATCAAACTTTCCTGAATTTTATAGCTAGGCTGAATTAAATTGCAGGTCATTAGCAGCCATTACGTGCTCAATATGTCTACCGGCTGTATGAGTCAAGATAGGAGTTGATGTTGAAATTAAGCTTTTGTGACCCGACCAACAAGTATATGCACTGGCAGGTGTTTTTAATATCCTGATTTTATGGCTAGGCTGACTCAAATTGGAGGTCATTAGCAGCGATTACACGTTCAATCGTGGACCAGCCGTATGAATCAAGATAGGACTTGATGTTGAAATTAAGATTTTCCGACCCACGCAACAAGTATATGTTCAAATCAAGATAGGACTTGATGTTGAAACTAGGATTTTGGGTGTACATTTGTTTACGATTATTCGAAACTAGAATGTGTTTTGAATATCCTGTTTGAAGTTGCTTATTGCTTATTACAAAAACTTAAATTTATAAACAGGATATGCAATTGAGAAGCCGCTCTATATTTTTATAGTAGACCAAATTGTGTATCTTGACGGGGTTTTTTTGTCGCACAACCAATTTTAAGATCTATCAACAATTGTATTAACAAGAAGCAATAATGTTGAGAAAGAGGTCAAGCCTTCCTGAGAATGACCCACACAATCCCCTTGAACAGAAAATTCAACTATCTTAGTAGCAGTATTACATGAGTGCTAATATATCTACTAAATGAAAGACTTTCATACTATGAAAGCTAAAAAAAAAAAAAATTAACGATCCTTGTGTTTTAAAAAAACACCGCTAAAGATATTTAAACAACCCAAAAAATTAACAGACTGTCCGAACTTAGTGCAACGTATCTAAAGTCTCAAAAAAAAAATTAAAAAACTACGCATGAGCGCGGGGTTTCCATCTCGTTTATAATATATTCATACTTTAAACAAGGCACGTGCACAATTCTTAAAATCTAAATTCACCATTATGATTCATTCTTTCTTGCACTTGTATCCTACAAAGACTACTACTGCCTATACGCATTATACTATGATATATTGTAAATCGAATATCCCAAATTAATTAATGTGATGTAAGGTATTTTGTTGCTGAAATAAGTGTGCCAATATAAGTGAAGTGTGAGGGAGAGGTAATTGAGCTAGTGATGATCGTGTGTGTTTCAATTCCAAGGCAAATTATAATTAGCATAATAATAATGTCCAAACCAACAACTAAACAACACAAATTAAATAGTAACAAGAAAAAATAATTTGGTAGATCTCTCGTTGAGGTGGTTCAAGTTAAAATAAAGACAGATGGATGAGACAAACAATACTCATCACTACTACAAAAACAAGCTTTTAGACCCCTTTATTTAGACCTCTAAAAAAGGAGGTCTAAATGTGGTTTCCCCACCAAAAGGTATTTAGACCGGTGCAAATAAAAACACCGGTCTATATGTAATTTGCTCATTTAGACCGGTTACTATGTAAAACACCGTCTAAAAATATTATTTAGACCGGTTCCTTTAATATCCACGGTCTAAATACATAACTATTTAGACCGGTTCCTTTCATTTACACGGTCTAAATAATATTGAAAAAAAGTGCCATGGCTACAAAACCGGATCTCCTATTTCATACCAACACAACTTCAACTTGCATTTAATACACTCGAAAAATGTCTTTAATTTTCTCATAATTACCTTACTTTTCCGCATTAACTACAATTAAAGGTATGTATCACTTCTTATACATTCATATTAATACCACCAAGATGTTTTGTGATTATTTATGTAAACTTTTCATAAAAATGTTATACTTATAAAAATCACTAATTGCGTGTTTATGGATATAAATTTGTTATTGTGCATAAATGAAAGCTAACATGAATATTTTTCTATATTTATAGGAATGCTTGCTTAAATCGTATGTATATGATATCCAAAATGTAGGTTCATTGACCCGTGGAAGTAAGGTATGTTCTAAAATAATTACGAAAACAATTATTTTATGCAACATTCCGTTAGTTTAATTCCGTCCGAAAACAATCGTTCTTAATGCAATTCATGAGCCGTTAGTTTAATTCCGCCGAAAATAGCTTAATAGAGGTTAATTTCGGATTGTCCAAAGCCTTTTTGAATAATTTGTCTCATTTAGGATGTGATTGTGTATTATCGTATTGAGTGTAATTTAAGATGGATCGTAGTATATGGATGTACGAGATAGAACGTGTTAGCATCGAATACTTGGAGCATTTGTCTCATTTCCTAAAAGTTGCCGAAGATGATCGGGTGAAGAGAGGAAAATCAATAATTCATTGTCCTTGTAGAAATTGTTTAAATTGGGAATGTTTTCCCGATTTGAAAACTATTAAAAGTCATCTTATAGAAAAAGGGTTTATGCAAAGGTATACTTGTTGGGATTTTCATGGAGAAGTCAAAGCTAAAAGTAACACGTCTGTTTCCAATTGTAATGTCGAACATAACAACGAGTCATACAATAATGATCGTTTAAATGAGATGTTACATAATTTGGAAGATAATGTTCTTGAAAAAATCAAAAACAATTTCAACAATTGCTTGTCGACTCGAAACACCGTTGTATGAAGGTTGTGAGGATTTTACCAAACTATCTCTGTTTATAGACTCATGAACATTAAGCGATTCTTGGTTTGAGTGACACGGGTTTCACAACTCTACTAGAAGCCTTACATGAAATGTTCCCAAAAGCCAAGTTGCATGTTTCAACATACCAAGCAAAAAAATTGATGTGCCCAATGGGAATGGAAATCGAAAAAATAGATGCATGTCCAAAAGATTGTATGTTGTATAGAGACCCAAGACTAAACCTACTCAACCGTTTAATGTGGAGTTCGACAGTAAAGGCCATGCCATAGGTAAACACAAAATGATTGGGCAACATCGTTGGTAGTGTGACAAGACTGGATATCTATTCTTGAAGATGATTGGGGCAAAATAGAAGATGACGGAAAGATGCTTTATGGGAGGTTATTAAGGTATAGTGTTTTAAGACTTTAATTGCATTTTCAGTTTGAAATATATGTATTATCATCTAATAAGTAAGCTTTACTTTCATATCAAGCAGAGTACTTTGATCTCACGACAATGATCACAAATTATCAACACTTAAGCAATGCAATTTTGCATGGAAGAGCTTTAAGACACAAATCGAGACAAATTCATGATACCCAATAAAAACCTTATGAAAATAAAAATACTCTTTCATAGAGCCGGAAAATTGGGATAAATTCATCGAAAACATCGGTCGTGAGACAAAATGGTTTGTTAACTCTATTTTGTATCAAAGCGACTATAATAGTTTTTAGTAATTTTTCTAATTTGCCCTTTACACTTTTTGAAGAAAAAGCGAGCCATTGGAAAGGCATATGCTAAGCTTCAAAAGAATTATGCACATCTAGGAAGATCGGTATCGTGGAATGGAGGTTGATTTGTCAAAGTGAATATCGATGAAGAAGCGAAGAAAGAAATCATGGATATTACTTGTGGCGCACAAAAGATGGATCCTTGCTAGGATAACTTGTCCGGACATGGAAGAAATATTGAGAGAATTGGTAAAACTTTTAAGATTGTTTCAACTTTAATATTATTTTTCTATTGATAGCAATTTTATGAATAAATTGTTCTTAAATTTGCATCTGGTGAGCGTAGATAAAAAATGGTTCAAGGACTGATCCCGAAGGAAAGGAAGAGACCCTTTGATTAATGGTGCTAGGACACGAGCATGGGGGTCGCAGCACGGGTGTGGGGAATGGTATAGGTTTTAGGAAAGGCATAGTAGGGTATAAAAAACAAAGAAAAGGGCTAAAAGCATTGAAGAAATAGAAGAAATAGAAGCGATAGTGGATAGGAAATTGGCTCAAAGAAAGTTGAAAGAGATCTTTGAAAGAGATCTTGAAAGAGATCTTTGAAAGAGATCTTTGAAGAGATCTTTGAAAGAGATCTTTGCAAGAGACAGCTGCGAGGGCCTTGAACTAGTTCTTTGAAGGAGACATGGAAGAGAAGCAAGCAATGAGGAAGATTACGAAGAGAAGAAAGCAAAGCGGTTGTGAGTCGACAACCGTTGTCCACCAAGACAGAGAAAAACTAAAAGATATAAAGGTAAATATTTACTTCTGGTGTCATTTTATCTTTGTCATTTTAGGGTATTTTATATATCGTCGATAGGTCATATTGAACAACTATATTATGAATAAGCTATAGTAATATTGTGACTTTTGTGATTTTTGTCCAACGAGCTTGACATCATAAGTCATATTGTCCACTTATAAACAATTTCACATGGTATATATAGTTGTAACTTATAATGAGACTAATTAGAAAATTTTACATTAGTAATCATGGTGGTTGCATCTGTTAAAATCTTGATTTTTGTTCTATTCATTTATAAAGTATTATTAGTATATTGAAACAAGTAATGAATCTTTGTAAGTAATCATGGTGGTTGCATCTTTTCCTCTGTACCAATCGGTTTTGAATATTCAAAATTATTTGAACCACCTTATTCTACACATTAGGAATCTTTGTTTGTGTGTTTCATGTGACATTACGCAATTATTTTACCTTGTCTTCAAGCTAGGCTGTAGGACCATTTCGGATGACCTCTATTATGCGATTTAGAAAAACCAATCAAATAGTCGATCTGACTTAGTGAAGCTTGTTTTAGTTTCTGGTGTACTATGTATGTTAAAGGCGGAATCCTCATTTCTCGGGGTCTTTTATCTTTGTATGAATTGTAGGAGCCCAAATCATGTGTCTTGTTCTCACCTCACACCGAGGATATGACTCCGATAAGACGTGGGATGGTTTATCCAATTGGTGATGGTACCATACATGGAGGACCGCTTATACCCTATTACATGAAGGTGTCCATAGATTCTTTTGTTCCACTTTTGGAGATACTAAGCTTCGGTGTTGTCGAAATCGGACACCATTCGTGTTAAAGCAGTCGGTTGGAAGCTTTCTTGATTGTTGTTGTAGAATTTCTCGCATTTTGGTATGGTAAACTCAAACCTTTTTTACGTGATATCTGTATTAGTACTCGTACTTATTAATTGCTTGTTAATAGGAGAATACCCCAACTTCTAAAGATAAAGCTTCACGGAGAAAAGAAGCGACAACGTTGCGACCCATTGGCCACACCTGATCGGGTAAGCAAAACAAGTTGCTTTGCATTTTAAGTTTTCATTAGCCCATATAGTTTTACGGTAGCTTTTGTTTCATAGTTTGATGTGTTAACCTTGTAACGGTGGCTCAAGAAACAATGCCATTGTTGCCGACTCTACAAACACCGGCATTATTGGAGACCCAACAAACACAAGTATCGTCGGCGGTGGAGGATGCTAGAAAAGCTAAAGAAAAGCGACTTGATAAGTTTGAACATGAACTTTTAAGGAAACAACAATGTGTGAAAGAGGCCTACGTTCGTTGGACAACCCGTGACGATAATCTGTGACCACATTTTGAAGTTCTTGGCGGGATGATTGCGGGGTATGAAGATAGATTTCATGTTTCAATTTCTACCGACGACGTCTTGAGTTTATGGAAATTAGAAGGGCTAAATAGTAGCATTTTATTATCTTTCGAGTGGTAAGTACATTAACACTCTTATGCATTTTCACATTATTCAACATTTTCGTATGTGCTCAAATGTCTTGTAATATTTAGGGGCCTATGCAAAATGTTGCGATAAGAAATCATAACCGATGCGGGTTTTGAACCCTTATTCGATTGAAGGAACTTATGTCTTCAACCTGGTTCTTGTTAAAGATTACGACACGCACATTAAGCGTCTCGACTCGATTTTATGCTAGCACCTTATGCTCGGGAGTACGATATACTACTTAAGCTCTAAATAAACGTTTTATGTGTTGATTGTCTTTGCTAACGGGTTGATTTCACTTTACTAGGGACCATTGGGTCTGTTTGTTATATGTCCAAAACAACGCACGGGTACATCTTGGATTCAAAAATAAGAGGCAAACAAAGGCGGAGCGCACTTCTTGGTTAACAAGCCATTTGCAAGAGTAATTCTATTTTTGTGTAAGCTGTTTAAGATTTTCATTTGTTTTACAATACTAACACATGGTTAATCTACTTTTCGGTGTTCTTGGTAGCTATACATGGACAATGGTTAAGGTAACTTCTTGCCTTAATTTAATATTTTGTTTCACCGTATGTTAGCTAGACACCCGCCTAAATGGTCATTGTATTGGCATTGCCTCAAATCACATAATAAAACTTATATAATCTACCTTATGCCCAAATAGAAGCGCCATAAGAATATGATAGATGTTTCATGTGAGGACATAATCGTGAGTTTTAACTAAAAGCGATTTGAATAATTGTCGATCTTAGTTTCACTCTTAATGATCCACGGTTATTATTTGATTTTGAATCGGTTCCATATCATTTCACGAGGACACCAATAGCATTGTGGTCGGGAAGCAGATATTGGAAAGTTTCATAGAATTCGAAAGTTGTATGGTGATACTTGAATTAATAGAATCACGGTGAGAGATAAAAAGAATTGCGGAAATCTTTATATATTAACAATTCGTTTTAACAAAGCGATTATGTTCGGATGACTATAACCAATCTTACGGTGTAGCTTAATTAAGTTAAAAGCTTCAACCATAGGTAGCTAGAAAGTTGGAAGTAAAGCTGGTGGGAGTATACTATGTGTGAGTCGTTTGCATACTACGAGCTGTCTTTGTTAACTTAATGATAGATATTAGCAATCATGGTACTAGTATATCCTCATAGTTGATCATCTGCCGTAGTTAATTAAGTTAAGTTGATATGCTACTATGAATATTGTAATTATGATTAATAGCTATTTTGATTCATTATTAGTTTGATAGTTAATAACCACCATCGGCAAGGATTACGGGAGGCGTTTGTCAAAACAAATTAGGGGCTGTTTGGATTAGGCTCGCACTTAGGTTGTGGCATCAAATTAGGGGCTGTTTGGATTAGGCGTGAACTTAGGCACTGCTTTATGACACAAAAGCGAGCTCGACACATATCTGGCTGCAGTGATTGTTTTATTGTAACAACTTGAATAGGAATAAGCACATCCAAACATTATTTTTATTGATTGTTACATTTACGATTGTGTGAATCTTGAATATGACATAGTTAGTTTCAAGTCACACCGAGACACCTAACTTCTCATTGTGATATGTAGTGCAATCAACAACAACGCGACTCGGATGCGGTTATTATGTCATGAAATGGATGTACGACTTTGTGAACACTCATCGACTTCACTTCCCTTCAACGGTATGTATCCATGACCTTTTTTAACGCTTTCTATATTGTTAATATATGTGTAAGTATTTTATGTCTCTTTACATATAGATCCCATGGACTAGTCGGCCTTGACTTGATGAAAAGATATCGATCAAACCGTGGAGCGATGGCATATAATGTGTCCTATTTGATTATGGATGAAGTGCTTGTTTTAGAATGGGGATAAGTGCTTATTAGATCTGATTATCGCTCTCGTTTTGCTAATTTAGAGGCTGTTTGGATTTATCTTTTGATTAAACGATGTTAGGATTTATGTTTAACTAAGACAATGTATGGATTTCTACTTAAATTAGAAGTTACTTCTGGATTTTGCTTATTAGAGTATCGGGTAATAGTATTTGCTTATTGTTGTGAAAAAGCTGCTTAATATGTGACAAAAACATCTCCAGTTACGTAAATCGGTGCTTAATCGAAGGTGCTAATAACTGAACATTTAGACCGGTTGGAAACCGGTCTAAAAGCTACTAATGTCAAAAAGTAAAAAAATTTATTTAGACCGGTGGAATACACAAATAAACCGGTTGATAAACCGTTCTAAAAAGCAACTTCCAGTCCCAAAAAAAATTATTTAGATCGGTGGAAATATTTGTTAAACCGGTTACAAACCGGTCTAAAAACTAATTTTTTAAACCGGTGCGTCACCCGGTCTAAATAACTATTACCCTTTTAGACCTCCCCCCATTTAAACCCCCCGTGTAACCGGTTTAAAAAGGGTTTATGACCGGTTTAAAAGCTAGTTTTTGTGGTAGTGCATGGATTAGCTAAAGTTGATGTTACGATTGTTCCAGGTTCGGTGGACAAGCCTTTAGCCGCTTGAACCTTCCTCCACAAGCGATCCAATTCTATTTCATCATAATCCATATTCAGATAATCTTTAACTGGGTCTTTGATTATGTAATTGGTGTAATTCTTGTCATTTTAAATCGCACATATTAAACCACAAATGTCTTGCCTTCTTCGCATCAGACCAACGAGGCTGGCCAAAACTTTTGAGAGATTTCTTTTCTCACCATCAGCAGCCGCAACATCCTTCTTCTTCTTATTCTTCTCATCATCTTCTTTGATAACCTCTTCATCATCCTTCTTCTTCTTCTCATCATCTTCCAGAAACTTGGTATACTTGGTAACACGATCAACATTTTCTTCTTTTTCAAATTTCCTTTTACGCTCATCATCAACATCCTTCATTTCCAAACCTTCAGTCATCATATTAGAACGATAATTTACCGTTAAGGTTTCCGTTTTGGTTTTTACTTATTCACAAATGGTTTTTTGATAAATTGCTAAAATAGTCCTTGCATGGTTTGGCTGCATGGTGACTTTTTAATAAGAAAAATGATAGTTATTTTAGACCTACAATTTTGATTGGTTACACATGTTTTCAGTTTAAAATTTAAACCAATATTCTTTTGATGTTCTTAATTTACCCCTCATTAATAATTTAGTAGTTTGATCTCCTTCCCTAAAATCTCTAATTCGTATCTCTTGGGCCAAAATCTCTTTAACATCAACACCCTAATAAATCTAGGGATTTGCTAACAACAACTCGTGTTGTTTAAGCATCCCATGTTTACATAATTAATACTTAATGATCTCCAAACAATCTATACTTAACATCATATATCATGTTTAGAATGATTAAAACTGTATAATTATGAAATATATGAGTTCATTAAATGTGTGTTTTTATATATATAAAATGTTTAAACAACCTCCAACGAGAATATTGTCACTAAAGTCTCTTACAGCAAAGATACCATAAAGCATATGTCATCTTTGCTCTGATGACGTTTTCCTTCTTGTTTCCATAATAAAATTCTCCGCCAATTCACTCACCTGAAGCTTCATAATCCTTTTCTATCCCAAACTTCTCCCTTTCCTTGATCGTCCTCCATGGTTCATCAACAGTGAGAACCTCCAATTTGAACCAAAAGACAAACAACTACGGACATGTTTATCATACACCAAATATTATACAAAGTTACAAACATTGAATCGTAGAAGTTGACACCCTATAAAAAAAAACCAATGTATGTTATATATATACTTCCTGTAGTCCTAAAGTTATTTTGATTTGAATAATAGAATGCTGCATGTTTCAAAAATATAATGGCTTCTTAGAACTGCTTGAAGAAAATATACAACTGTATTATTTTCTCAATTTTTATGATAAGTTTTGCTATTCCTTTTGCAAATTCAAAGCTTTTTTCTGAACTAGTATAAATCTGAGACAATTACCGATCCTAAAGCCAAACCTATTTGTCCGTGTGAGGTCAACAAACTTCCCATCTAATAACAGAAACTGGATTCCTGAGATCTCCTACGCGTTTACTCATGCTCATGATACGAACCTTAAAAGGGTAATTAGAGGTGGCAATTTGTGCCAAAAAAAAAAAAATGGCTAAATTGACAACACTTTAAAAGATTTAGGCACATTTAGCCCTCACTTTTTTTTTGGAATGGGCATGTATTGCCCATTTAGAAGTTAAATGGGCAAAATTGGCACATGTTTTTCTCGACCATTAAATTGTTTTTAATGAAAACTTATAGATATAGTATCTTTAGTTACTCAAATATAAATGAGGTGTTATATTTGAGGAATTTTTTATCGTTTAGGTCTTTCTAAAGCGACTCGTATAACTTGAGCGCGTTTGGCCCGTGCCCGTTTAAGCCCGTTCCCGTTTGGCTAGTGCCCGTGCCCGCCCGGCCCACCCGTTTGCCACCTTTAAGTGTAATTACCAATTTACCCTTTAAACCTATTCAACTCTTTTTACCTTCTCTTTCACTCCTTAAAGAACAAAATATATTTGGTGGTGTATGAATCAAAACATGCGTGGGACACAGAACACATGCTTCTCCATATCGATCGAGCAACAAAGTTATAAGGGATTCCTACTATTAAACAAGGCACGTAGGTGCACAATTCTTAAAATCAAATATATTCATGCAGCAGCATTATTTTCACGTGTATCCTACAAAGACTACTACTACTGCCTATATATTCAAATGTGATGTAAAGTAATTTGAGGCGAGTTTGCTGTAATAAGTGCCAATATATAAGTGATGTGTGTTTCCAAGGCAAATTAATTATAATGTGCAAACCAACAACTCGCGCGGGCGGGGTAACAAATTAAACAGTAGCAACAAGAAAGGGATAATTCGGCAAGACAAGCGGTTCAAGTTAAAAGTAAAGACATATGAGATGGATGAGAGTATGAGACAAAGCAATTACACTAGCAGTCATGGATTTTTTTGTTAAAACGGGTGTTCCAGGTTTGGTGGAGTAGCCTTTAGACTCTTGAACCTGCCTCCATGTGCGATCCATGTCTATTTCAGTTGGGGTCATATTCGGGTATTCTGTAACCGGGTCTTTGATTATGTACCTGCTGCAAGGTTGTTTCTTTCTGCGGCAATATACTAACCACATATGGCATGCCCGATCTTCAAGACTCCCATAAGGCTCGGCTTCTCTTCTGCGAGATTTCTTTTTCTTTGGCTTTTCACCATCAGCAGCATTCTTCTCATCATCATCCTTCTTCTTATTCTTCTCAGCATCATCATCTTCTTCTTCATCCTTCTTCTTATTCTTCTGAGCATCTTCATCATCATCTTCTTCTTCATCCTTCTTCTTCGCCTCATCATCTTCCGGAATCTTGGGAAACTTGGTTACACGATCAACATCGTCTTCTTCCTCTTTTTCCAATTTCCTTTTGCGCTCATCATCAACCCCCATCATTTCCGAACCTTGAGACATCATCTTTGATCGCTAATTTTACCGTTTTAGGGTTTCGGTTTTAATTGGTTTTGCGGGAAAAGGGAGAGAGAGATTTCACAAATTATTTTACTTTTTTACTTTTTTTGCTGGTGGCTTTTTAATAAAAAATAAAAATGAAATTTTTTTAAATTTCACCCATTCATTGTTCTGACTGTTAGTGGATAATTAGGCCCAAGCCCGGTTTGTGGGTTTAGGGTATTAGGGTTTTCACCATTATAAATAATGGTCCATAATAATATTATATCTACGGGTTTTCAATGTAAACAATGTTCTAACATGGTTTTAGGCGGGTGTGATCCTCGAGACCTAGGTGGCTATGTTGAGCGCTTACTCTAAGCCACCGTCAAACCTCCCATCTCCTATTTCCGCCTCTCCTTCTTCGTCTACCACTTCTCCTTCCCAACCCTCTCAATCATCTCCAACACCCTATTTTCTTTTCACTTCGAAAAAAAAAAAAAAAAAAAAAAATCATCTTTTCGGTTTATGGTGTACACTTTTGCCGTCAATGTTGACTAGATCTCAACGTTGACATTCAAGACTTAGAAGATTTTGAAGATTTGTCTATGTTTGTTGCTACAAGAGAACGTTTGATTCTGATTAAAGTTGTTTAATTGTTATTTTTTTATGTCGAATCCGGTATCAATTTCCGAGACGACTTTTGTTGGTGTCGAATCCGGTATCAATTCCCAAGACGACTTTCGTTGGTGTCGAATCTAGGGTTCTTATTCCCGGGCATTGTTTGGGATACTTTGAATTATCCGTTTTATTATGGTTATTGTTTTATTTTGCTTTATTAGTTTACTACTACGATTCGAGCTTTCGGATTTCGCCGAATCGAGCTGGGAGTGTTAGTGGATAATTAGGCCCAAGCCCGGTTTGTGGGTTTAGGGTATTAGGGTTTTCACCATTATAAATAATGGTCCATAATAATATTATATCTACGGGTTTTCAATGTAAACAATGTTCTAACACCGGCGTCATAAACGATGTCACGTGTCAAATTGATTTTACAAAATTATTTTAGAGGCGATATCCCGACAATTATTTACCGATAAACAACAACTTGTCTAATGTGATTACACTTTTTGTATGCATTTTTCGTTTAGTTAATTTATAGTTTTCTTGTATTTTCACACTATAATTTATTTATCTATATCTATATACTACTTTTAAATGTATAATAATCCTTATTTTTAAATCTTTAAAAAACTTAAATTAATGTTTTTCCCCTAAATTACCCATAAGTATACTCTAATACACCCTAAACTTGATCAATTATAAACTTGACAACTTTTAAAAATACACACTATATTAATTTTAAAAACAAATGCTTTGCATTAAGGTCGAACCATAATCATATAATAATTTGTCTTTATACATCTTTGCTTTGTGCGGGTATACATCTATATACTTAATATATGAAAACTTTTTCAAATTCGACTCTTCCTTATTTATGACGCTCCCTATTATATGCCCATTCATGACATCCTTTTAACTAATAGGACTAATTAACAGATCATTTTTTCCTCACGATCCTCCTGTTTCTAATGTTTTATTCCATGTTATCCATTATATGGTTAATATATGAACTTGAGTATTTTTGCTCAAACAATACGTATTAGCCATTTGTCTAAAAATTAAATGCTCATTGCTCACTACCGGATCCCACCACTTTTTACTAAACCTACCTATCACCGCTCCTAGTGAAAACTCAAATAAAAATGGAGGTGATTTACACACTTTCATATTGATTGGGACACTCTAAATTAGAGTGTTTGGACATATATACCACTACGGTGAAAATACACAAAAGTGATATGATGGTATAAATGTCCAAACACTCTAATTAGAGTGTCTCCATCAATTAATTTGAAAATGTGCAAATCACTTCCCAATTAAAAACCCAAATCTTCAACCTAACAACATTTTTCCTTTTAAATCAAATGCCAATCCAAACCACATCAAACAAACGGCACCTAAAATATGCTCCTAGTGGTAGATCCGGATTGTGTCAAAGGGTATGCACTTACTTCCATCAATGAGTATGCATTCATGTTATAATTTCAAAAAATAAATAAAAGGATTTTGTTAAAAAAATGTCCTAAAGGGTAAAGAGGTGCCTTTGTAACACCCATATGTCGACCACAATATTGTCCGCTTTGCCCGTAGGCTCACGGCTTTGTTTTGTGGCCTCATTTGAAGATTTCGGCGGTCACCAAAGCCGATTACTACTCACATGAGCACGCTTAACTACCGGTTCCTAAGAACTCCACCCGATGAACCACAAAGCAGCGTTGTGTCATTGTAAAGCGAATGTTATCTTATGAGCCCAACATCTCTCGAGCCACGGCCGATGTGGGATTTGCCTAGGTGTCACAATCACCCCCCAGGGACTCATCGTCCTCGATGAGGTTTGCCCACCATCCCGAACGGCTCGGAGTGGCTCGATGCCAAGCGTAACACCCGCCTTTTCGGAGCATTAAAACCTCAAATTTACCTTGTATCGTGAAGCTTCTACTCATAGTCAATCTCAAATAATCTCCGATTCCTAAGCGACTCATCCGGGTTGCACAAATTTAAAGAGTTTTGGGTCGACCAAAGGCCTAGTGAGAATTCATGGTTTTCACGTATAAAACAATTCTTATAATATCAAACACTTTTCCAATAACATCAAACTTGTAAAACAAATCATGCAATTTGTTCAAATATCATTTAATTACTATCAGTGATCACATATTCTCAATACTTATCAATAGTCAACAAAATCAACACATATCACCAAACCATATAAACCAACTATTTATTATTTTCCGTTCGGTTCAACGGTTCCAACTTTCTTTATTTCCGTTCGGTTCAACGGTTCCAACTTTCTTTATTTCCACGATTCACAATTCAACATTTATATGGTTCACGATTTATAATCCAACATTTATATATCTCATCATGTACATATATCATATTTCTCAACATTCACTTATTATCGAAGAATCCAAACACGTAGCAAATAACGATCATTTAAACAAGTTTGCATGATACTATTTCGAATAAAGTGCAACCCAATTTAAAAAGCACATGAAAACTCACCTGAATGCTCAAAATTACAGTTCACTTTAGGCCAAAAAAAAAATGTCACCCTTTCTTCAATGAATCTATATAGATTAAGGCTCGTATGATAAATATCTCAAAGTTTAAGGTGTATTGTGTCATTTCAATATAGTTCAAGGTTTGCATGACAATTTCCTAAAGATTAAGGTTTAATGAGTAAATAACTTAAATATAATATATAACTTAAATGTAGCTTACATGTATGCATTACTGATTCAAATTTAACGTATAACAAGTTATGATTCACTCGGTTTGATGCCTTTCATGTTAGTTCATGACTCACAATACTTACAACTAGGACTTAGAAATCATACATTATGACTCACCCCGACTCAAGTATCCCGACATGTTTTCAAAACACCGAACAACCCAACCGACCCATGTTCAAAGTTTACAAGATCCGTTCGACACCTTAACACACACAAAAGTAATACAACATCCACGACATATACCAGCATAACCATGATCGGTCTCGACTCGATCATAGACGGAACTTGAACATTTTTTTTGGAGGGGCCGAATTTATTTTGGGAGGGCCGAATAGGAGATTTGTTTGTAACCTCAACTAAATTACCTCTAAAACCTATAATATTTACACTAGGTGCCGTAAATTTTGGGGTGGCGGGGCCTCCCGGTCTCCATTAAGGTCCGTCCTTGGACTCGATCACAACCTACTGCCATTCCCGCACACGACATCACAGGTTAGACATGCTCACAACCCAAAACCATTCATTCACTTAACACACAAAGCACAACTTGACCCATCTAATCGACTCATGAACATGCAAGACCCATATAATGATTTGATACAGTACCCATATGCATGCTTATTTACATCATCTAAATGTCCTATGAAATCACTTCAAACTAATCTCGTGCATATTCTTTTTCCTTGATTATTATTATTATAAGACCATGAGAAGGAAAAGACGTATTCAATCTTCAAGCCAATAACATAGATTCATAATTTTATGTGACCATAATATTTGTTATTTACGTGTGGCTTTTAACGAAACAGATGATTTGCTCAAACATTATAAACATATTCATACGCATGGTATAAGACTGTCAGAGGATGAAACAAAGAGAACGAGATACCTTGGGTCGAATACTCGGAACGAACAAGAATACGATAGCAACAAATCCACACCAACAAGAGTTGATCACCTCTCTTCTACCTTACGCACTTTCTCTGTATTGGGTTCGAGTGTAGCAGCGGATTGGAGTTTTCTTATTAGGGTTTGTGAGAGTTAAAGAATGTGATGTTATCTTGTATTATTTAGAGGCGTAGGGGCCCTATGGGCTGAGATTCATTCGGATCATATAAGAAAATAGAAGATTTATTTTCTTCATAACTTAGACCACATTAATAATTTGTATAATAAGGAAATTAAATCAAAATCGTTATTCATGTTTATACATAACGTGTTTTTTTTTAATAGACATAAACTAGACCAAAATGTTTGAAAGGTGCTATTCATTTGGTTAATATAGCTTTTGTCTACTTGTATGTTTTTACCTAGGTTAGTCTTTCGTACGTTGAAGATTCAATCTATTTGCATTCAAGGTTTACATATTTTCTCGCATTATAAAAATTTCAAAGCCGATCATATATTAATTGTCGCATTAAAGGTTCAAAATTATGACGAATTTATGAGGCGAAAAACTAGGTTATTACAATTCTTCTCCTCTAAAAGAAAATTTTAGTCCTCGAAATTTAAAACAAAATCGGTCATGGGCGCTTTGTTATAACACCATATTTGTTCAATACTCTAAACTTTATTATGCAACTAAAATTCAAATTTGACGCAAATTTGGTATTAAAATTTTCAGGGTTTTACAACTATTCCTCTAAAAGAAAAATTTCATCCTCGAAATTTGGTTAGACAATCAACATACGTAAAATTATCAATTGATTCTAAAGCAGTCAACAATATCGCGTCCTCTTTTAAATTAACACTTGCCGTCAATGTATAACCCGAATAAATAACTTCATGACTCATGAAATGCGAGACAATCATTATAGAGATCTCACATCTTTTACAAAAACTCTCAAGTATTTCCTTTGTTATTTTCACTTTTTTTTATACGTATTTGACATATATCACATCATATTGTTTATAATATCATACCATATTTTCCTCAAAATTCGAGTAGTTGTCTATCGTTATATTAGCACTTGTCTATCGTTATATTAGCTCCTTAGTCAACAATTAAGCTAAAATCTTGCATTTATACTATTCTATCCCATCAAGTTTTAATGTATCCAATTATTAAGCTATGTAACTTTTAATCATATAGAAGCTCATATCATATTATTCATTTAAGGTACCTAAAATATATATGTGATTAATAATCGACTTACTCATGTCTTCATAATTGAAACCTTGTACCTTATTTTTAACATTATATAAATAAAAGTTTTATGCAAGTATGTCACTTTTATCACCGAGAAAGCATTTTTTTTTGTCCTTTTATTTCCTCTTGTTTCCCCTTTTTCTTTTAGCACCTTGGCTAGCTCATTCGACCTTATAAATTCATTTACCGTCTCCAATATCATCATCTTAACTAATGACAACAAGCTTACACCATTAGATACTTAGCTTTTACTATATGTTCCAAATTTTTAACCAGTTCTACCACTACAAAGTCTAGATCTTTATACTAACTTTCTTCACTTACACTCTATAACCTAAAATCAGTCCAACTACACTATGTTAGCCCAACAATCATATTCTCTATATAAATTTCTTCAATAACTCATTGCTTACGGTTTAAGACACTTCTCAAATTGATTGGGACCTAAAGGGTAACCTCTCGTCGAGGCCGGTTGAGAGCATTGGCGGCTGAGTCGTTAGTGCCTAACCAATCGAATGAGCAAGAGGTCTTTTTCTATAATCCTCAATTTCTTAAATTAATGTTTTTCCCTAAATTACCCATAAGTATACTCTAATACACCATAAACTTGATCAATTATAAACTTGACAACTTTTAAAAAACACACACAATATTAATTTTAAAAAACACATGCTTTGCATTAAGGTCGAACCATAATCATATAATAATTTGTCTTTATACATCTTTGCTTTGTGGGGTATACATCTATATACTTAATATATGAAAACTTTTTCAAATTCGACTCTTCCTTATTTATGACGCTCCCTATAAAGTTTCCCTGTACGCGACGCAATATCACCTATTTCCCATCTATTAAGCCCTGCTTCCACAAGCTTGTGTCAATTCTCTTGTTGAAATTTCCATAATTGTGTATAAACTCTAAATACCTTATTGAAGTCGATCATGGAAGGGTAATGAGACACCATTACTTGCATGAACTTTATAAGTGTAGCTCTAAATTGGTGGAAGCTATACTTAAAGGGACATGGTGGGAAGCAATAGCCATACTGCAAAACCATAAAGATGCAGTCAAAGAAGGTCTGGACCAGTGTGGCAACACAATGCTTCACATAGCGGTTGCACAAGGACATAATTATTTTGTTGAAAAATTGCTCAACTTCATAGAAGATGGAGAACAAATTGAAAGATTACTTTAAATGGTCAGACAGCACCTCACATTGCGTCATTCTTTGACAACAGATATGCAGCCAAGCTATTGGTTAAAAAAAAGGAAGGGGTTGATAATCCATAACAACTACAAAGGACACCTACCATTGCACACGGCTTATCACAATATGAAGCTCAGTACATATGTGTATCTGTTGGAAGTCCATGAAACAGAAGGGACACATCTTCCTCTAGAAAGATATCCACCTGAGGATGTTCAAACTGGTATAGCTATTCTCGTTGATGCAATTTTCAGGAGGCGATATGGTGAGCAATTATTATATCTATCCAATGAATAAAATTTGGAAGTACTAATATATAGATTAACATATGTTTTCATACTCTTGCAAATTTACTATTGTCATTAGCCAAGATATATCCTGAATTGGTTGTGAAAGATGACCAAGTACTGATGGCAATGCCTATAGCCTTTCGAATGAAGTTGGCTTTTGGAAACATTAATTGATCCATGTAAGTCTCTAATCTTTTTTAAAGAGGATTTTTTTGTTTCCCTTCTTGCTATAAAGTCTGCAGATATAATTGGACGCGTGTATTTTCTATGTGTATTTACACGTATTTCTTACAGCTTCAAGCAATGTCCGAGAGAAAATAGCTAAGAGAATCTTTTTTTTGCTGTTCGATTCATCTAATTTTCTGTACAAAAGGGTTGTACAAATCATATGGGATATGAGAAGCTCTAAGAACATGTATTGCAGCTAGTTGTTGCCAAAATTGTGATAATAATACTCTGTAAGCTGCTGATATCCATAAATGCAATATCCAGATCAGTCGATAACTTATATGCATAGAATTAGTGTATTACTGACAACCATAAAAAGTAACAGACACTTACCTTGTGTTTTAAAATGATGTCAAAGACAGCTTCTTCAACATCATATAGATCATGTGTTTTTTTATTCATGTGTATGAGCACTAACAATAAGGAAGTCATTGATATTAGATGTGTAAAAAAACAATTTCCAATATAAGAACAATTTCCTGAAGATAAACCTCACATGCTCTCAGTCTGCTTGAGATAACATGTTTGCTAATAAATCCACTATCTCTATCAAACACAATACAGTTTATCAATATACGATAAATAACCACAATAACCGCGAGCAATGCTAGAGTCTTAACGAATACCAAGTAATTCACTGTTGAGCAAACATAAATGTATAAAAAGAGAAAGTGAGTGAAATGAACCTGTGTGAATGGAGCATGAATGTAGTCGCATGATTTTAGAAGCACGCATCATGGATTCCACAACACCTACTGATTTCTCTTACCATTTTTTTGTTAACCACAACACAAGTTTTATAAAAACATAACAGTTGTATTTAATTAGAAGCATAATTTTAAATAATAGATCAAAGAAACATTACACGACATGACAAGCGTCCATGGTTGCAAACCTGTGATGAAGAAAACACAAAATCAGTAAACCAAACATTAGAAGAGATTGTGAGGAAAAAAGGATATTAGAGTTTTGAGAAAAAATATAATGAACACGATGTTCCTATTCACTATCGTTTAAAATCAATTAAGTACTTAAAACAATTTAACGTTGAATAATGACCGAAATTAACGTAAGTAAAACACAAAGTAATTTTCAACATCATATTCTTATTAGAAATAAATCAAAAGAATATTACCGGCCAAGTACTTGCGGAATAGTACTTGGGATTGAAATGACAAAGTTTGGGGTGACTCCTCTATAAGCTCGGGGCTAAGTCCGAGCACAACTCTTAGAACCCATCGAGTTATCTCAAGGATAAAGTTGTATTTGGAGGAGTGAAAAGTTGGCTTGTGTGTGTGTTTTACAATTCACAAGCTTAATCTTTTCACTCATTCTCTTATGCTATTTATACAAGTATGGATATTTAAGTTTAACCTAGAAGACAAAAACATAGATCACAGCAAACACAAATATTGATATATTCGGTTGTTGTTCACCTTGCTATTTATAGTCAGGCGGCGAGGCTTCTTTCCTTAACAGAGAATCCTTTAGTATCGCCGCTTACTATAAATGGGAAGATATGGCTTTAGTAGATAGGGACTTAGTTTTATCTGGGTAAGCTTTTCCCGCCTAGTCCCACTCATTCTTTAGTCTTCAAAGCCTTGATTTGTCTTCGGTGTTATGAGTTGAGAGAGTCTTAGGGATTCGATGAGTTATTGTCATCACACACCGAATCCACCATCTTCTTCTTGACTTAGTCTTCACCCATTAAGTTCCGCCTTCGAGGTGGAGGCTTCTTCTTCGCCTCATCTTGAGTATCACGAAGATGGCTCATCGAGAGACTATGCACTCGGTGACACGATAGTGTTTAACGGATTAAACACTTAGGTTATTTTCTATTCAAATCCTAGATTAAGGGTTTGGGTATTTACTAAACCCAACGTCTCCCCTATTTGGATATACAAATAGCCTAAGTGTTTGATCGGTGTAAGTGAGCAAATGGCTTCTTCTTTGCTTGAATGTACTAATGAATACAATAAGGAACACCGAGTAATTTAACAAAACATACATCTTTTATTGATCGATTACATAGCTCTAACACTAGTACAAAAGGATAAATTAAAGTGATCGGTCGGATGGATTCCGATGCTTCAAGCTTGACTTTCTTTGTAATCAGTGTTTCCCTGTCAGGATGATCTTTTATCTTGGCATTTAAGTCAGCACAGAATCTGATATTTGCAGGAGTCTGAATTTGAAAAGCCACTGGTATGTAACTCAGCATTGTTGCCACTCCTGCTTTATTAATATCGCTCCACCTTTGGAACGCTGGGTTTCCATATTCATCAATGAAGAATAGCCCTCTTTCAGGCTTCTCAATCACCAAACAGTTCACAAACTTAACACCTTCAGGCGGCTCCCTGTTGCACTCGAAGCCAGGCACTTTTATTTCAGGCTGGAACTCAACTCTCTTCCTTTGCCGGTGGATGCTTGTGGTTGAGATCCTTGAGGTGCGATTAAGGCGGTGAATTCGAGTTGGTGGTGCATCTCTCACCTTTCATATCTTTTCTTGAGCATCTTCATCGACTCCTTAACCACCTTATTTTGATTCTTTTCAATAATTGGACCAAGCTCATCGAGTTCGATGATCCCAAAGTCGGTGAGCGTTAAGGGATCATGAATCTCGAAATGTCTCTTATCAACCCCTATGTAGACATTCATTGCCGGTGGTTTGGAATGGGGATGATTTTAACATCGATGATTTTTCAGCTTCCTTGACTTGTCATTGTCAGTTGTAATGATCAATTATTTCTTGCACGATGGTGTGACTTTCCTTTTCTTTGCTTCAAACCGCATTCTCATTTCAAACCATCCGGGCGACTGAGCATCCTTGAACTTTTGTCTGCTGACCCTTTTGGAACTTGCTTGGATCTAATCCCATGTTCTCAGCTTCTTCGACGACTACCTTTGCCAGTGCTTCTCTGTTCTTTCTCTCTTCCTCAGCTAGTTTCAACCTCATTTCTTCTTTAGCAAGATGTTTACTCAGCTGTTGAGGAGTGAGGAGGTATTCAGTGCCACCGATTTTGTAGGGAATCTTCTCAGGCTCAGTTGTTGTCATTATGCCTTTGCCTTTGTCCTGACCTGAGGAAGAAGATGCAACCAAGGGTGGTGTTGTTGTCATGATTGGTGTTGTTGTTGTTGATGTTTGTGGTGGTAGTGATAAGATGGGTATTGCTGAGACTGGTGCAGATGATGATGTTGGAGCTGCAGAGACTGGTGATAAATTTCGGTGATCATGTCCTTAATCTCAAGTATATGCATGAATACCAGTGACCTTTGCGTCCAAGTTAGCTCGAGATATCTCCAATGCGGTCATTCTGGGACCAAGATTCGAGCCATAGAAGACGAGGCTGAGCCAAAGCGAGATACCGAGTGTTCAATGAGTCCATCGTGGTGCGAAGAGGCCGAATCGAGGTTGGAGAACACGAACATTTGATGGAGCATCTCTATTAGTTCGGTGAGTCGAGATGAATTTTTCACATACACCTCGGTGGCCTCCGGCACTTTGGCATTTAGTGGTGGGTCTTCTTTGACAAAGATCCCTTATTTCATCAATTTTAACCCCACGCCCGAAGATGCTTGAGAAACTTAACCGAGTTTTCATCCGGTCTAAGAAGATGTTGGTACATAAGATCTCGTGCTCGGAACATTTTCATTGAAGGTGAGCACATCGGATCTAAGATCGTGGTGGCGGCCGCTTCAGTGTGTTGATCCCAAAAATTTGAACCCCTAAATTACTGCTTCCTTGAGGCTCTAGTGATCCACCGAACCATTTGTCTTTCGGTGGTGGTAGAATGTTATCAAAGCGGTTAAATTATCCGAGTTGGATGATGAGAGTCCGAGTCATTATCTTCATTTGAAATGGTGACTCAAGATGCTCCTTTGGATCAGTGAGGCTCTTGTTCATATTGAACCTCGGTCACTTCTTCCCGGTGATAATATTTCATCTTGGCCAAAGAAGCTCATCTTCCGAGAAGAGTATACCGATGACATCGGCAATGGTTAGAGGGTTGGTGATGGGTTCCATATCGGTTGGTATATTTCCTACGAGTCTTTGTCCCCGTTGACCCTCGAGACCTCGGTGGGAGTTTCCAGTGCCTTCTCCGGAGTCGAGATTGGTTTTGGGTTCCAGATCGGCGGGTTGTGTGACAAATGGTAATTTTACGTACTATTATTTTAATAGTAATAATATTTATTTTAACAGAAAATGCACATTTTATATTTTCTGACATATGCTAACGAATAAAATTTTAAAATGAGAAGTTATCTCGTCTTTCCCGAAAAATGACCCCACACGTGCACCGACACCCAATTAGTTATGGCAATTATTATTAAACTCATGTTCGAGTCCAAAGATGTTTTTATAATGCCTATATAAAAACACTCCCGAAAATGTGCTTCTTTTTGCATTTTAAATTGTAAGTATCAACCGGAACACGCGACTAATTATTTTAAATACCGAGACAAATCGAAACCGACAAATCTCATTTGGGCTTACCTTTATATCAAATCATACGGGCTCATGGTCCATGTGATATCTCAACCTAATCGCACCCTTAAAACTAAACAAGCTTAATTCAAAAATTTATAAGACAAGTTATATATATTTTTTTCTTTCTTCCTATTCGTTCCACACATGGACATGCAACACATTTATTTATTTATTTATTTTTCTTGTGTAGACACTTTGAACTCAAAGAAACCATGACCAACTTTACATTTTATTTCTCTTTTGCTTGGTCAACCAAAAAAAACTCAATATGTACTTATTTCTTGCTTCTTGCGTGTGGACAACCCAAAAGGAGACAAACACACCTAGCTAAGCCAAGCTACTAATTAAACAAATGCATAAAGCATATTTTGACCTCCAAGACTTTATCTTGTGTAATCGTTTCCCACAACCAAACTTGAAGTGACTACATTGGTCCAAAGTATAAGGACTAATAATGTAAATAGTTTACAATACGAGTTAGTTTGTTTCTCCTTCCTCCTGTATATAATCTTTTCTACTTCATTTTGTAAACACAACTTTCATCAATAACAAATCACTTTTCTCTCAATTTACTTTCCGCTTAAACTTTGATATGGTATCGAGCACCAGCCGATTCGATCCTAACCAATTTCTAACCGTTTTCGTTTTGTCAATTTTCCCCAATTAAACCCTAATTGATTGATTTTGTTAAATTGATCAAATTGATTGTTCAATTTCATCAAGAAACTTGTTCTAATCAAGGTTTTATCAATGGCGAATGGAAATAATGGTTCTCGTGGTTCGATGATCATAACGGCGTTAATGGTGGTAATACTAATCGATTTCGAAATGAATGCTAATGATCCGTTGTATTTGGCGGTCGATCATCCCGGAATGATGTTAACTACTACGCCTTCAATGGAAGCAATTTTATGGGATGGAGTAGAACAATTAAGATGGCTTTAGGGCAAAGTTGAAATTAGGGTTCATAGATGGATCCTTGCCCAAACCACCAGTGATTGATAATAATTGTCAAAGATGGATTAGATGTGACTATATGGTTACATGTTGGATATTGAATTCCATGATTGCTGAACTTTCTGATTCTTTTGTATTCTCAATCTGCTAGTGATCTTTGGAAAGATCTTGAAGAAAGATATGGTCAAAGCAATGGTCCTTTGATTTACCAGGTTGAGAGGGAGTTAAGTAAGGTGATTCAAGGAAATTTAACTGTTGCTACTTATTTTACCAAATTGAAGAAGTTTTGGGATGAATTGCAGTCTTTGAATGGTATTCCAGTTTGTTCTTGTGGTAAAATGAGGGAGTGTACTTGTGGCATTACTGAGAAATTCATTGAAATTGATAGTAGGTCCAAGTTGATGCAGTTCTTGATGAGGTTAAATGATGATTTTGAATCAGTTAGGAATCAGATTTTGTCAATGGATCCATTACCAAACATCAATAAGGCCTACTACATAGTTCAGCAGGTGGAAAAACAGAAGCAAGTTACTCATTCTGTGGCTGATCCAACTGCTTTCTTTGCTAATACTGGTTCTAAGGGAAACCAAGGGCCAAGAAGGGATAGCAGGGAAGTTAGAAATGATAAGAAGTATTGTACTCATTGTAAGCAAGATGGTCATTTGTTTGAACAATGTTTTGAGAGGTTGGGTTATCCTGATTGGTACAAGGGTAAAAAGAACAAGAAAGGAGGAAGAATGGTGGCACAAGTCAATGCTGATTTTGAGTCTTATATGCAGCATGATACTCCATTTGATTTTGTTGGTGAGAATGATGTCAATGGGGGTAAAGGTGAATTGGATCAAAGGATGGTAGCTGCAGTTTGTCAGGAAATGATGAAAATGTTTAAGGGTAAAGGTGTTGATCAAAGCAACACTGCTAGTACTTCTAATGCACATGCAGGTACTTATTTTTATGGCTGCAAACCCTGCTTGAAAGTGTCTTTTCATGTATCTTTAAATGCATTAACAAGATACTTGAAAGTAGACATTAGAGTTGATTGGATTGTGGACACAGGGGCTTCTGATCATATGTCACTCCACTTGCATTTGTTTAAGTGTGTTAGAATACTTAAGTGCCCAATAAGGATTAAATTACCGATGGAACTAGCAAACCGGTTACCAAAGTAGGCAACATTCAAATCAACACCACTTTGACTCTTTACAATGTGTTATATGGTTCTATGTGCCTGATTTCCAAGTAAACCTTTATCAGTAGGAAAACTCCTTAAAACTCAGAGTCTCATTGCCATTTTCCTCCCACTATGTTTTTCTTCCAGGACCCTTCAACTAAACAAGTGCTTGCTTCAGGAGAAGGGACACACAATCTCTACATCTGCAAACCTTCAACTTCTCAGTCCACAAAATCTATCTGTTTTCCTACTAATTCTGCTTTGTCTTCATTTGTTAATAAAACTGCATTTCCTAGTGATGTATCAGTTGATCTGTTTCATTCTAGACTTGGTCACACTTCAGTATCAAAGATGCTTCATGTAAACAAATGTAAACATGAAAATCTTTCTGAATTCAAATGTGATACATGTATGCTAGCTAAACAACATAGGTTGCCTTTTCCAAAAAGTCATACAAGATCTTCAGTCCTTTTTGAACTCTTACATGTGGATTTATGGGGTCCCTACAAAGTCCCTCGCATTGAATGGTGCACACTATTTTTCACTATTGTTGATGATAACTCTAGATGCACTGGACTTATTTAGTTCATACTAAAGATCGTGTTGTCTATTTTATCGACTTCTTTGCTTACATTGGTAACCATTTTGATGCTAAGCCTAAATTTGTAAGATCGGATAATGGTACTTGAGATTGTTAACAAGGAATGCTTGGCATTTTTAAGAAAGTGTGGTATAGTTCATCAAAGGTCCATGGTTTACACACCTCAACAAAATGTTGTGGTAGAAAGAAAGCATAGGCATTTGTTGGATCTTGCTAGAGCTTTAAAGTTTCATGCGACTTTGCACGATAAGTTTTGGGGATTGTGTTTTAACCGCCACTTTTCTAATTAATAAAATGCCAATGGAGATCTTGGATTGGAAGACACCTTTGAAATTTTACATGGTACTCCTCCTAGTTATGATAGTTTAAGAACTATAGGGTGCTTATGTTATGTCATTGTCACCAAACCACATAAAGACAAGTTTGCACCCAGAGGTATTAGATGTGTACTTATAGGGTATCCTCCAGGTCAAAAGGGCTATAAATTGTATAATCTTCACACAAAGGAAGTATTCTGTAGCAGGGATGTTATTTTTCATGAGACAGTGTTTCCTTTTAAGAAAGAGGTTCAAGTTCCTAATTCTGCTGAAAAGCTTTGGCCTGATTCAGAGGTAATTGAAGAAGATGTGGTTTTGGATAGTTCTGTGCAACATAATGTGGGAAATTCTGAGGTAAATGTTGTTCCTATTCCTGGTTCCATTTCTGCTGACAGTACTGAAGCATTAGCAGTACCTCAAGTTGAGATACCTGTTACTATTCCTAATCAATCTTCTGAATCATCAATTCCAACAAGGAGATCTGCCGGTCTACTACTCAACCTGCATGGCTAAAAGATTTTGTTATTGGCAAACACAGAGCTTCCATGGCAACAACAGTTAAACAACCAATTTATCCTTTATTTAATGCTAAGGATTTTGATGACTATCCGGAAGATTATGTAGCTTTTTGGCACATGTCTTAGCGATCTAGAACCCACTCATTACTCACAAGCGACTTCGGATCCAAAATGGGTAAATGCCATGGATAAAGAATTACATGCTTTAGATGTGAATGACACTTGGGAGCTCACTTTTTTACCAGAAGGGAAGAAAGCAATTTCTTCAAAATGGGTCTATAAGATCAAGTTTCTTCCTGATGGTACAGTTGATAAATACAAAGCAAGGTTGGTCATTAGAGGTTTTGATCAAAGGGAAGGACTTGATTACAAACACACCTTTTCACCAGTTGCAAAAGCAGCTACTATCATAGTTCTTATTGCTATTGCCACTGCCAAGGGATGACCTTTACATCAATTAGATGTGAACAATGCCTTTTTACATGGTTATGTGGAAGAAGACATTTACATGAAGCCACCTGAGGGGTATACCAAAGCTTTGCCTGGTCAAGTTTGCAAACTCAACAAGTCCCTTTATGGTCTCAAACAGGCTTCAAGACAATGGAACCAAAAGCTTTCAAGATTTCTTACTTCATTAGGGTATGTACAGTCAAAGCATGATTATTCTCTGTTTGTTAAAGCACAGGGAGAATCATACACAATGGCTTTGGTATATGTTGATGACATTCTACTCACTGGAAACTATTCTCAAGAGATTACTGATACTAAATTGGCTTTGGATAAAAAATTCACAATCAAAGACTTAGGTTTGGCAAAATATTTCTTGGGAATTGAGATTTGTACAATGATCATGGTACTCATTTGCATCAAAGAAAGTATGTTCTAGATCTTCTCAAGGATCTTTGGATTGATCACGCAAAACCTACCAATTTTCCTCTCCCACAGAACTTAAAGTTATCATTGGACAAAGGAGCTCCTATTTCTGATCCAGAATCATACAGAAGGCTTGTTGGAAGACTGCTTTATCTATCCATGACAAGACCTGATATATCTTATGGAGTTCAACATTTGAGTCAATTTGTATCTTCACCTAAAGAACCACATATGCAAGCGACTATGCATTTACTAAGATATCTCAAAGGAACAATCTCAAAGGGTCTTTTCTACCCAAGAGTCTAATTTGAAAGTTGCGGGGTTTTAGATCTCGATTGGGCTTCTGTTTAATGACTAGAAAATCCTTAACAGGTATTGCATTTTTCTTGGTCATTCTTTAATTTCTTGGAAAACAAAGAAACAAGCTACGTTTCTAGGTCTTCTATGAGGCGAGAATCGTGAGTATGGCCACAACCACATGTGAACTTGTTTGGTTAACCTATTTGCTAAAGGATCTTCATATCCCAGTCAAGTACCAATTACTTTGTTTTGTGACAACAAAGCAGCTCAGCAAATAGCAGCTAATCCTTGTTATCATGAAAGAACCAAACATCTTGACATTGATTGTCATTTTACTAGAGACAAGGTACAAGATGGCTTCTTACAGACTGCTTACATTCCTACTAATCTACAGCTAGCTGACATCATGACTAAAGCTCTGGGAGCTGCTCAACATACTTTTCTGTCTGACAAGTTGGGTCTTCAAGAAGTTCCAACTTGAGGGGAGGCTATAGAGTTACTAGAGTAGTTTGTACATTAGTCCAAAGTATAAGGACTAATAATGTAAATAGTTTGATATGCTTAGTTAGATCCTTTACGTATATAATCTTTTCTACTTCATTTTGTAAACACAACTTTCACTAATAACAAATCACTTTTCTCCCAATTTACTTTCCGCTTAAACTTTGATACAAATTCATCGAGTATTTCTAAACTTAGAGGCTACTTAAATATATTTAACTTGTATAACTAAACCAAGAAAGATCCTAGCTCAATTGGTGGAGTCGCTTGGTTGTAGGCTAAAGGTCGCGAGTTCAATTACGCCCATGGCGATCTTATAATTTTTTTTAGTTACTTTTGCTAGTTTCGCGGATTGCGATTTAGCCCTTTGACTTCGCAAATGTCATTTTCTTCAAAACTCATATAAGTGTAACTTATGTTAAGCTTTACACTTTAACCAATTTAACACCTTCTTAAAACTTTTATAAGTCTTTGAAATTTTGTAGTAATATTTACAACTTTAACCCCTCTAATAGGTACACTTGACACTTTTCATCCTAAAACTTTATAAGTTTGATAAACTTATATTACTTTATCGCTTTTCATAAATATGTTTAACACATATTTTTAACGACTCCATCCGCGTAAACCATAAATATTATATTTTCTCACAACTCCGATAAATATATATGGCATATATATTTATACACCTCAAAACTAAACAAATCTAATAAATACAAATTGATTTGTATTTATTCATACTTTGGCATACCTGAATCAATATTCGAGCCAACTCTTATACGAAGGTTTCGTATACATTTTTTTCACACTTTTTCCGAGAGTCAATACTTACAAACACTTGAAAACAATTTAAACCTAAGCTCTGCCACACAAGCAACATTAAACGCAACCACTCGTAAACACTTAAACTTATTTACACACTTTGAGTCGTGAGTACAAATTACTATAAACTAAGAATTGCCATACTAATTTAGGTCGCGTGTTGGTGCCACACACTGCTACTACTTGACTATTCATTTCGGAGGACTTATTTCTGAGGTGAGTTCGTAGCCCCACTTTTTAACTCGTATTTGCTTTGCAAACTTGGGGTGAGAAACATGCTTGATTTTATGGACCATTTAAACAATGCTTTTGTTTGTAAAACTATTACGTGTTAGCCTAAATCGCCGCTATTGCGTGACTACATTTTGCACGCATCATTTGTTCATGTGACGACATTTTGCACGCTTCATTCATTACGTGACTACATTTTGCACGTTTGATTCATTACGTGACTACATTTTGCACGCTTTATCCGCCGAGCATCGGTAAGATGGAACTTAGCACAGTGTAATAGACTTTCGTATAACATTATGCACATTATAATGTTAACTCGTAAACTTATTGGTCCAACCTAACTGCTTTATGTAAACCTATGAACTCACCAGCTTTTTGCTGACTTTTTAGCATGTTTTCTCAGGTGTTTAATTGTTGGATGTATGATGAGGCAAGGCAGCGCTTGGCAGGGGCATAGGCGCACTTTTGGAGTGTACACATAACACTCATGACCAATGTTTTTTACTATGGGAAAACTTAAAACAATTATGGGCCTTGTTTTCCGCAATCATAACTATGTAAAACTTATGCTCTTATTTTATGAAACTTTAAAATGGGTTAGATAATCCGTTCTCTATTACTTGTGTTGTGATCTCAATAAGTAGCACCTCGATATCTTTTCCACGCATTCGATTTGGGGTGTTACAGTTGTTTCTTTCCTCCGAGTCTTTGTCCCCAGTGACCCCGAGACACCGCGGTGGTTTTCCATGCCTTTGGCGGAGTCGGTGATAGTTGTATCCCTATCAGCGGGTTGTTTGATTCCTCCGAGTCTTTGGGATCGATCGCTGTACCCTCTTACAAAGGCTTTGATTGGCTAATGTCATCATCGAGGCGTTGTGGAAGCGCCCCTACCGCCGGTTGTTTGTTTCCTCCGGATCTTGGGAGTAGTAGTTGTGACCAAGCACCGACCTGCGATGTATCGGTGTCCTTTGTTGTCACGGGTGGATGTTGCACGGTCATCTGGGTGTCTGCTTAGTCTTGGGCCTTTTGTGCTTTTTAGGTTGTGTTCCTCAAGCCTCGGGGCCCCGAGACTTGGGTTTAGTCTTAGTCCCACCGAGACTTCCCTTTCTTTTAGGAGCAGGGTTTGAGACATCGATTCCTTCGGTTGTTTACAACAACCATATGGGCCGTCAATTCAATAGAGTGACAAGGGATGGGTCTTTTGAAAATTTGATTGGCTCGGGATGCCCGGTAAAGCACCAAATTTTTCTTCCCGAGGATAATTTGAACCCAAGAACACTTGCAAAGCGCAGAGACAAACCTAGGATACGAAACGTATTTCGTCCTAGTTTTGCTCAGAGCTTGGTTACAAGATCATCGTAAATGATCTCCTTATGTCGACAGATGACCCCATTCATCAAGCAAGATGCCATCATCAACCGAATAGAGTTAACTTGTTCGTTGGATGAGTGGTTCCCGCCGAGGACCGAATCACAAAAGTGAATAGGATCCTCCAAGCCATGGGAAATGAGCTTTTGGTGACTGGGGTCTTGTCCAAAAAGTTGGATCTAAAATGATTTGTTTTAACCCATCCTTCACCGTGGAGGGTTTAGGATGGGCGACATAAACTCCTTTGTTATAATCCAACCCCGTTGAAGTGCAAAACGTTTTATAATCCAGGGTGAATTGTTGTTGCCCCGTGAAGATTGTATCGATGAGATATTCCCCGAGAGGTTTGAGGTTGTTCTCATCGAGAGGGTGTCGGTCAAAGGCCTTGTCTGTTGCCCAAAACTCCCGAGGAGATTTTGGTAAACAATGGAGGACACCAACAAGCGCGTTTCGATGGGCGCTAAACAAAAATTTCATAATGTCTTTGTAGGTCGACAGCTTGTGGTATTCAAAATTGCCTATGACATTATTAGTTTTAAATTCAACATTTGTAAGATCCCCACCCACCGAGAATCAAACCGAGAGATTGTGTTCTAGCCATTTCCATTTAAAAGGATTTTAGGGTTTGGAAAAATATATTTTGACTAGAACAATCAAAGTTTTTAGATCTCTCAAGTTTGTGATGAAAAACTTTGTAAATGTTTACAAGTAGGGTTTTCCAAAAGAAGGTTTAAAGATTTTGAGAACACACAAATTTTTCCGGATTTGAGAGGATTTTGACGTAGTTTTGTTGCGAGAAAATAATGTGTGTGTGTATTTTTGGTTTAGAAGAGGTATTTATAGAGTGGTGAGAGGGTGGTTTTTGCATAAACGTGGATATGTAAAGACAGTTTTGAAATCATTTGAAATTCCACATTTAATGCCACCCACCACTTCCCGCAAAGAAATCCAGATTTCAAGTGAGCAGCTGCAATGCATGTAAAAGTGCACTTTATAAAGAATAAAATATCCATAGGATATTTTATGTGAGAGAAGGCATTTAATGCCAAGTGGGATGAGGTAAGTGATGAGACCCCTGACAGTAAGACATATATTCCTAAATTAAATTGGTGGGATTACCAACCTAGGACATTTAAGTAACTAATACTTGGAGCATTTAGTTAATTCAATGCTTAATGTCAGGGACCCTGAGTGAGTCTTACTCATTCAGTAAGGGGATGATTTTGGGTGTTCAGGGAAGATGAACCATTTCAAAGAACTTACTGAGATTGGTTTTCGGATGTCTCGACTATCAATGTCAAGCATTCCCAATTCAAATTTTCGGTCTCACAAGGTAAGTTCATCCAAAGGTTTGGTGAAGATATCGCAAGTTGATATTCGTGAGGATGAAATGAAGTTCTATTTCTCCTTTCATTATGTGATCCCGATGAAGTGGTATCCGATATCAATGTGTTTGGTTCTTTGATGGAGGAGGGGTTGTTGGAGATTGCAATTGCCGGTGTTGTCACGTAAGATGGGTACCATTTTGTAATGGATGTCATAGTCACCGGTGACTTTTCATCCATAAACATTGGCACAACATCCTGAAGTAGCCTACATATTCACCTAACAAGACATAGCCACCGATTGCGTTTTTAGCACTCCAACAAACCAATTTTCCTCCAAGAAATTGACAGACCCCGAGGTACTTTTTCTCGTCCATGTTGCATACCAAGATAATCGTAATCAGTACCCTTTCGAGATCAAACCCCGAGCACTTTGGATAATAGAGACCAAGGCTAGTGGTTCCTCTCGTGTACCGAGTATTCTTTAGTTGCGTGAGTGGGATTCTTTAGGATTGGACGATATCTTGCTATTAGGCGATCGAGAATTGTATGTCCGGTCGGAAGCGATTAGATACATCGATGAGCCAACAATCCCTCCGAAATGGGTTTGATTGACTAACTTGCCAAGAAGATCAGGTCCAAGGTTGTTAGGTGGCACCATTGGAGTCTTCACTGAGACACAGTCAGATATCTCATATTTTTTCAAGAGATTTCTTGTGTACTTCTCTTGACTGATGGAGATTCCTTTATCAGTTTGCCTGATTTGTAGTCCTAGGAAGTATGTGTTCCAAAATTAATTGGAGAAAATGTCGGTGCGTGCCCTATCGGGTAAAATTGTCGTTTTTACCAATGTTACTCAAATATAGTGCGTTTGTTTGCCTTTAATGGGGCTAACACAAACGGATTCATCAATCCCAATAGATCTATTCACAATATTCGCCCACTCTCACATAGTGATTAATGATTCATGATTTAGGACTTATGTTTGGCAAATGCGGTAACTTAGTGCTAATAAAACAATCGGATAAGCATACGATTTGAAAGCAATGTGTTCGGTTTAAAATAAAGCATGTATCTCCCCAAAGGTTTATAAAACAATTAAGTAATAAGTGGGGCTATGAACTCACCTCAAAGTAAATGATAGCAAATGTATAATGAGAATGATGGATATGCCGTGGGAACTTCTACGAGCAACCTAAAATAGAATGTTGCAATTAGGTTTGGAATAATGTTTAGGAAAACATAAACCATCCTATATGCGTCTATGTTGATCATGATGTAGTACATGGTTTTTGTGTATGTCGTTTATAGAAATGGTCTAGTTGTGAAAACGTGTTTAGTTTATATATATCGTACTACCGTTCGGGCCATCACAATTCGTGAGGTCATGCAAGAAGCGCTCGAGGAGCTAGACACTTTAAATCGTAAATCCAAAGAACTCGTCGATCGTTTACTCAAATGAAACCCTCACATGAAGCTCCCTACTTTTGTAGCACTTAGTAGATACAACATATGTTTTGAGTGAAGATTTATAACATAAAGTTTATCATGTTTTAATAAGTATCTAGTTTTTACAAGTTCTCGCTGCGTTTTCATAAATATGATCACCTTAGTTAACGGTCTTGGGTAAACAAGCCTTAAGGCTTTAGCCATGGCCTTGCCGTGACTTTGGTCTTGACTACCATGGTCTTGAGACTCAAATTTGGTCTTAGCCGTAGCCGTGGTCTTGGTTTATGGCCATTAGGCCTCTTGGTTTGCTTTTAGTTGTGACAAAAGTATAGTTATGAGACTATATTACTACGGTTTGCTTTTGGAAGATTTATGGCTGTTTAAGCTTTTCAAGGTCCGAGCTTCTTTGCTATTGAAGGAAAACGTCGTTCCGGACAACTTTCGTGTTTTAATTTTTTATGATTCGGACTAGAAGTATGACTTTCAAAATGGCGTAACCCCTTATGAGCTTCAAAATGGCGCTTTGGCGCTTTGGTTTCGCTTAACTTCTTTTGCCTATAACTTTTGACTCGTTTGTCCGTTCGGTGGTTCAAGTTGCTATGTTTACCTTTTATCTTGTCTACCATATTATGTAAGTTATAAAGTCCTTATGTTACTGTTTTAATGGTCTCATACGTGTATAATATGACTAGTTTACTAGTTTGTTACTTTTATGACAATATGTGAATTAAAACAAGTGATTGAGTATATGTACATCATGAATCAACATAGTAACTATATATGGCATGAAATAGTTAAGATTATGAATAATAAATATGAGATGATGGTGGTGATAAGTTGCTTACAACTTTTGGCTTTCAATAAGAAATGTGTAACTTAGTAAGGATAGGACATTGATTGAACACTTAGGACTTGGATTGAGCTAGCTTTCCACACCTTGGCACCCTTGAAAACATGAAGAGTTGGTGATGAAGTAATAAGTGACTTGAATGGATTTAAACTCAAGAAGATCACTTAAACTTGCTAGAGATTTGATGTAGTAGCTTGATCTTTTGAACTTCCTTGCATAAACTTGGAGTTTAAGAACAAATTATGGAAGATATGAGGGTTTGATGATATGAACGACCCATTTAAGTTTATGAGGGTGTTTAGGATGTATTTCACTTGCTATTTATAGGAGGGTAAGTTTGGTTAACCATATATTGTGTTAAATATTAACCATGGTTAGGTTTAGGACACTTGTAATGATCTTAATGAACCAAGGTTAGGATGATACCACCAATATGATGACTCCCTAATTTCTATCATGGAAGAGATAAGATGACTTATGTGGTTAGTTTTGATCTTATCTTGGTTACGGAGTGAGTTTTGGTTCCGTTAATCGCTAACCGAAGCCATAAAACGAAACCGGTATCGTAAAAATAAGAAACTTGTAGGAATGATGAAACTTATCATTATACTCCATCTAAAAATATAAAATGGGTGATAAGTCTCATTGGGTGCAAAAAGCGGTTAAAGCCGAACACGGGTCAAAAACGCGTAATTGTGAAGTTTATCGAAAAGAACGAAATTTCGGAAACGACCGTGAATTTATTTAGAGTAGACTAAAATTAGTCTAAAAGTGATATGAGATGTTAAATGTGGTTTCTTCATACGCTGGATAACTTACGCTTATTTGTGAAATTTAAAAGTTACGCGATTTATGCAAAATGTAGAACGATAAGGTTAATTCCTTTATGGTCAAGGAGGAGGAAATATGTTTGATTTTTCCAAAATGTAAAAGTGTCAAAACATATTAGAAACACAAGGCAAGAATCGTTAAGTCCGGATGTAAGTAGAATTGTTTAAAACGTAAGTTTAGTTTTGTTTTCATATTGGGCTTATTTGGTAATATTAAAATAATAATTCTTAAAATTCTCAAATTAATCATGAATGATCTAAAATTTATCCGATGCGAGAAAAATTGTCGTGGTTGATTTTCGTTGTTTAGTGATGTTTAAACGGTGGACCGTCCAAAACGAAACTTTAAAACGATGTTTACTTAATAATTTTATGAAATGATCTAACGATGGTCGAACTCTCGTGTTATTACTAAAATAATTTATCTTACGAGAATGTGGATTAAAAATTTTACGAGATGAATAGTGAATTTGAATAGTAAAAGTGAATAGTAAATTCTCGAAAATAAAAAGTAACCTAAAAATGCGGGTGGTTACAGCCTCACCCTAATGGAATTCCGTCCCTAATTCAGTAATGTTATCCGATGTTGAAGTGTCTAGGAAAATGTGGATGTATGCGCGAATTTTTATGCTCTCAAGTTTCGGTCATAGAATGTGTTATATACCATGTGGCTTAAGTTGATAATCTAAAGGGTTTTGTTAAAATCTTATAGAGTCTAATATACCTAAAGTTTGGATTTTTCCGATTCTCAAAACGAATCATATCTTATTGTATCGAGGCTATCAATAAAACCTTAATTTCTAACATGGAGTTTTGGTGATAGTGCGTGCATGGAGCCTAATTTATATTTGTATGGTTTCCTTAGTTGTTTCGTGGGTGATCTCTCGAACACCTTAGTCCAAAGAATGGTTGACCGACACTTTCGCCTATATAGTGCCTCAAATGGAATAGTTTTGTTGTTGTTAGGGTAATGTTGTTAATCAAAGGTGTAAGATATTGTTGATGTAAAACGGTTTGTAATGATGTGATAATCTGTCATTGTAGGGAAAGTTTTGCTAGTGGCAAGTGGTTATCCAAACCATTTCCAAAGTTGATCTTGTCTTAGGTGGTTTCGGATGAAGGCTATATCGTATAGTGTTTATGTCTACTAGTGTTTGAAGGAAACGTGATATCGTGAAGTTTTACGATCAATTTCAATGAGGTTTAGATAATGATGTGTCATGTTGACGATTAGAAGAGTGTAACGACGCTACCATTATTCTTAGGTAGAGATGTAAAGTTTTCTTTAAAATCATAAGTGAATTTTACAGAATATGGTGGAATGATATCCTTGAGACTTAATCAGGGCTAGAACTTCTAAGAAATGACGAGAAGATTTGATGACTATCCCAAGATAGTAGTTCGGATTATCTCATGTATGAAAATTTCAAGAATGAAATTAGGTAGTATAAATGAGATGTTAAGATTTTGTCGAGTGGTAAAACACTATCGCTTCTCTAGATCTTTTAATGAATTCGTGGTTTATCGAAGTTTAAGTAGAAATCAACTGAATATAACACTTGTATAATCGTTCTCGTTGTTTGAAAAATTTAAGTTGAACATAGTTAGTCGACTGCTCCACTATCCCCTGGCTAAATATAGTGACTAGACTATATTTATCCGAGGTTCGATAAATTTTCCAAATACCTAAATTAGGTATACTTGTGATATGTCCATAGCTTTTGAGAAATTGTCCACTAAGCAAAGGCGACATCAAACCATTCAGTTGCAAGTCCTGGCCATAAAAGACTTGTAACCTATGTTTTCACATTCCATTGTAGATACGTGTGGCAAGGAAATCTTAAGTAATCCTAAAATAGTCCATACTTGGCTAGAATCATGAACCTTTAACAATGAAGGTTTCAGAAGAGAATTTTGATGAATGTAGAGAAAGTTGCTGAACTTCAGCTTTTGTAGATGATGAGTCAGTTTATCTTTTAGAAATCCCATTTCTTGTATTTCCATTAGGGAAATTGATAGACTATGACGGGTTTCATGTAAAACAATATCATATAATATTTATAAGAAAATTTTTAGAGACTATTGTATAACTTACAATATCGAGGAGTAGTTGAGACCATTGTGCAACTCACAATGTCTCGAGAAATAGTTGAGACCATTGTAACTCACAATGTCTAGGAAATAATAGAGACCATTGTGCAACTCACAATGTCTAAGTGATGGAAAGATCATTGTGTAACCCACAATGTCTTGAGAAATAAATGAGATCACCGAGGATTTACGGTCTCGAGAATGTAGAGAGACCACCGTATCTCACGGTGTCTTGAAAAATGAATGAGACCATTGTATCTCACAATGTCTCGAAGTAGGAAAGACCATTGTAGTCGGTTACAATATCTTGGAGGAAGTTTCGAAATCCTAAAATGCACGAGTAGATGCATGATCGGGAGATTAGGAAAATATGATTGTGCCGTAATGCCTTAGAATAGGCATACGAGATATGTTGAGTACATTGTTTATGATTGAAATTATGTAAAGTATATATATCAATATACTAGTATTTTTTTGTAGCTTAAAATGTTTAAAAGTCACATAATCGTCTGGAGGATGGAAGGCACGGAGAACGGAAGGCTATAATATGTTTTTGTGTGTAAAAGTAGTTATAGTTTAAGTCTCAATTAGACCCGTTTCTCTATAACTATGGCTCTGATACCAATCTGTAACACCCCCAATTTTGTGATACGCAGCTGAATTCAAACTGGGCGTTACTTCATGGCACAACAAATCATAACAATAGAAAACATACTCTAATGGATTCGTTTCAAAAGATTTATCATTCGATTTGTATAAATATCGAGTTTACAAAATGAGGTCCCGTGATGGTTCCAAGTTTACAAAATACATTAAATTGGTTTTCGAATGATAATAAAATTTATAGCCTTCTTGATCTAGTCCTTGCTCTTCCGTGCGCCTTCCGACATTATGGACTCGAAATACATGCTTAAAACTCACAACACAAAGGTTGAGTGAATTCATAGAGTTTGTTTGATGGTTGAACACATTATGTTTGTAGTGTGAGTTATAAATTCACACCAATGGTTTGAAACCAAAACAGCTTATTATTAGACTAAGCATCATGCAATCAAGGCGTTAACGTGTTCCAAAATTAATTGGAGAAAATGTCGGTGCGTGCCTATCGTGTAAAATTAGAGGTGGCAATTTGTGCCCAAACTCAAAAGAATGGGCTAAATGGGCAAACTTTTAAAAGATTTGGGCACATTTGGGTCCCCTCCTTTTTTGAAATGGGATGTATTGCCCATTTAGAGGTTAAATGGGCATAACGGGCATATGTTTTTCTCGAACATAAGATTATTTTTAAAGAAAAACTTACATTTTATTTTTTAAATATAAATAAGGTGTTACGTTCGATGAATTTATTTCGTCATTTTGGGTCTTTTTAAAAGCGATTCGTATAACATGAGCCCGTTTGGCCCATGCCCGTTTAGCCCGTGCCCGTTTGGCCCATAGCCCGTTTGGCCCGTAGCCCGTTTGACCCGTAGCCCGTGCCCGCCCGACCGCCCGTTTTGCCACCTCTAGGTAAAATTGCCGTTTTTACCAATGTTACTCAAATATAGTGCGTTTGTTTGCCTTTAATGGGGCTAACACAAACGGGATTCGTCAATCCCAATAGATCTATTCACAATATTCGCGCCCACTCTCATAGTGATTAATGATTCATGATTTAGGGACTTATGTTTGGCAATGCGTAACTTAGTGCTAATAAAACAATCGATAAGCATACAGTTTGAAAGCAATGTTCGGTTTAAAATAAAGCATGTATCTCCCCAAAGGTTTATAAAACAATTAAGTAATAGAAAGTGGGCTATGAACTCACCTCAAAGTAAATGATAGCAAATGTATAATGAGAATGATGGATATGCCGTGGGAACTTCTACGAGCAACCTAAAATAGAATGTTGTAATTAGGTTTGGAATAATGTTTAGGAAAACATAAACCATCCTATATGCGTCTCTATGTTGATCATGATGTAGTACATGGTTTTTGTGTATGTCGTTTATAGAAATGGTCTAGTTGTGAAACGTGTTTAGTTTATATATATCGTACTACCGCTCGGGCCATCACAATTGGAGGTCATGCGATGGCGTTCGAGGAGCTAGGACACTTTAAATCGTAAATCCAAAGAACTCGTCGATCGTTTTACTCAAATGAAACCCCTCACATGAAGCTCCCTACTTTGTAGCACTTAGTAGATACAACATATGTTTTGAGTGAAGATTTATAACATAAAGTTTATCATGTTTTTAATAAGTATCTAGTTTTTACAAGTTCTCGTGTTTTCATAAATATGATCACCTTAGTTAATCTGCCTTGGGTAAACAAGCCTTAAGGCTTTAGCCATGGCCTTGCCGTGACTTTGGTCTTGACTACCATGGTCTTGAGACTCAAATTTGGTCTTAGCCGTAGCCGTGGTCTTGGTTTATGGCCATTAGGCCTCTTGGTTTGCTTTTAGTTGTGACAAAAGTATAGTTATGAGACTATATTACTGGCAGCTTCGCTTTTGGAAGATTTATGGCTGTTTAAGCGTTTTCAAGGTCCGAGCTTCTTTGCTATTGAAGGAAAACGTCGTTCGGACAACTTTCGTGTTTAATTTTTTATGATTCGGACTAGAAGTATGACTTTCAAAATGGCGTAACCCTTACAGCTTCAAAATGGCGCTTTTGGCGTTTTGGTTTCGCTTCTTCTTTTGCCTATAACTTTTGACTCGTTTGTCCGCTTCGGTGGTTCAAGTTGCTATGTTTACCTTTTTATCTTGTCTACCATATTATGTAAGTTATAAAGTCCTTATGTTACTATTTTTAATGGTCTCATACGTGTATAATATGACTAGTTTACTAGTTTGTTACTTTTATGACAATATGTGAATTAAAACAAGTGATTGAGTATATGTACATCATGAATCAACATAGTAACTATATATATGGCATGAAATAGTTAAGATTATGAATAATAAATATGAGATGATGGTGGTGATAAGTTGCTTACAACTTTTGGCTTTCAATAAGAAATGTGTAACTTAGTAAGGATAGGACATTGATTGAACACTTAGGACTTCGGATTGAGCTAGCTTTCCACACCTTGGCACCCTTGAAAACATGAAGAGTTGGTGATGAAGTAATAAGTGACTTGAATGGATTTAAACTCAAGAAGATCACTTAAACTTGCTAGAGATTTGATGTAGTAGCTTGATCTTTGGAACTTCCTTGCATAAACTTGGAGTTTAAGAACAAATTATGGAAGATATGAGGGTTTGATGATATGAACGACCCATTTCAGTTTATGAGGGTGTTTAGGATGTATTTCACTTGCTATTTATAGGAGGGTAAGTTTGGTTAACCATATATTGGGTTAAATATTAACCATGGTTAGGTTTAGGACACTTGTAATGATCTTAATGAACCAAGGTTAGGATGATGCCACCAATATGATGACTCCCCCCCTAAGTTCTGTCATGGAAGAGATAAGATGACTTATGTGGTTAGTTTTGATCTTATCTTGGTTACGGAGTGAGTTTTGGTTCCGTTAATCGCTAACCGAAGCCATAAAACGTAAAACCGGGTATCGTAAAAATAAGAAACTTGTAGGAATGATGAAACTTATCATTATACTCCATCTAAAAATATAAAATGGGTGATAAGTCTCATTGGGTGCAAAAACGCTGGTTAAAGCTGGAAATACGGGTCAAAAACGCGTAATCGTAGTTTATCGAAAAGAACGAAATTTCGTGGAAGCGACCGTGAATTTATTTAGAGTAGACTAAAATTAGTCTAAAAGTGATATGAGATGTTAAAATGTGGTTTTCTTCATACGCGGGATAACTACGCTTATTTGTGAAATTTAAAAGTTCGCGATTTATGCAAAAATGTAGAACGATATAAGGTTAATTCCTTTATGGTCAAAGGAGGAGGAAATATGTTTGATTTTTCCAAAATGTAAAAGTGTCAAAACATATTAGAAACACAAAGCAGGAATCGTTAAGTCCGGATGTAAGTAGAATTGTTTAAAACGTAAGTTTAGTTTTGTTCTGCATTTGGGCTTATTTGGTAATATTAAAATAATAATTCTTAAAATTCTCAAATTAATCATGAATGATCTAAAATTTATCCGATGCGAGAAAAATTGTCGGGTTGATTTTCGTTAAGCGTGATGTTTAAACGGTGGACCGTCCAAAACGAAACTTTAAAACGATGTTTACTTAATAATTTTTGCGAAAATGATCTAACGATGGTCGAACTCTCGAGTTATTACTAAAATAATTTATCTTACGAGAATGTGGATTAAAATTTTACGAGATGAATAGTGAATTTGAATAGTAAAAGTGAATAGTAAATTCTCGAAAATAAAAAGTAACCTAAAAATGCGGTGGTTACACTAAGGACATTTGATCAAGCTCATGACCTTGTTTTTATCAAATTGTTGAAGTTCTTCTTGCATGGCTCGAACCCAGCTTGGGTGCTTTAGAGCCTCGGTGACACTTTTGGGTTCTATATCGATAGTAATCAAGATATAGACATTCATTGGTCAAGTCTGCAGTTAACCTAGCAACCATGCTTCTAGTGAGCATGCCTCGGTGGTTCACCAATGATGTTTACAAGCTCAATGTCCCGAGATCTTGTCCACTTACTTTGTGGTCTAGGATCCGAGCTTGTGGATGTCACCGGAGAATCAGGAGTTATTTCAGGAGCATGAGCCACAGAATCATTAGGAACATCGTTGAGATGTTTTGTTCAGTTGGGTTTCATGAATCACTGTGTTCTCGATCATTTGGATCTGTTACCTATCCCAGAGGATTGACCGATTATCAATGAATTCACCGATAGTTGGTTGTGACGGGTTGTGAGGCAAGACATAATATGAGATATCGATCGACTTGGTATAAGGAATTGGTTTCGATGTTATACTCATCGGGAGGATATCTTGATGAGTTGTCAATTCCTATTTCCTCCATCAAGTGTTGGTGAACCGATGCTTTCTACACTTTCATCAAAGGTGACATGAAAGGTTTCCTCAACTTGTTGTCTCCTTGTGTTAAATACCTCAAGGCTTTGGAGATCGGTGAGTAACCTAGAAAGTATCCATCATCGCCTTTGGCGCCGAACTTGCCTAGATGATCTTTGTGGTTATGAATAAACACAGGACATCCAAACAAATGAAAGTAGTCGATGTCGTGAAGTCTACCTTTGAATATCTCATATGGGGTTTTATTATGTCTTTTGACAATGATTGACTGTTTGAGTATAACAGCTATTTTGACCGCTTCACCCGTAAATGCTTGAGAGGACCGAGCCATTTAACATGGTTCTGGCTTTGCCTCAATGAGAGTTCTGCTTTTCCTTTCACTACCCCATTTTGTTCGGGGTATAAGGAGATGAGAAATTTTGGGAGATTCCATTTTCATCACGAAACTCTCAAGCTCAACATTTCTAAATTCAAGACCATTGTCGCTCGACGATTTGTTTCTTTGTAATGTCATTCGGTTTTCAATGTTCACGATGAATGACATTATAGTATCACCGCTGACTCTTTTGGAAAGAAAGTATACCCAAGTGTATCTTGAAAACTCATCAACAATGACAAGTGTATACTTCTCATCTCGGATTGATCTAGGACCGATCGGTCCAAAGAGATCCATATGCAATAGGTGAAAGCGACTTTTGATAGAGAAATTTTGCTTGGTTTTGAAGGATGCTCTTTGATGTTTTCCTTTTCACAGTCATGCATTGTTTATCTTTTGCAAAACCGGTGATGGTAAGCCAAGGACCTTGTTTTGTTTTGCCAAGTTGTTGATGTTTTTGAAGTATAAGTGTGAGAGTCTCTTGTGCCACGGCCCATTGATAGTTTCGGTGGCTTTGGCAAAGAGACAGTTCCATCTTTAGAGAGAGTTGACATGTCTAAGACATAAACATCATCTCTCCTAGAGCAATCAACACAACTTCCTTTTGGCATTGAAAATGGTACCTTGTTTGTCATTGAATTGTATAATGTACTTAGCATCACATAGTTGAATGACACTTATGAGATTGTATTTGAGACCATTGACATAAGCTATCCTAGAGAAAACTATTCCATTGCAGTTTACTAAACCATAACCTTCAATGGGACATGATGAGTTATCACCAAATACTACCTTGGGTCTGGTTCCTTTACATACTTGTGCAGATATTCCTTAACTCCGGTCATGCTTCTTGAGCATCCATTGTCTAGATGCCGATAGGCTCCCTGGCATGCCTCTGCACTGCAGAAACCGAATTAGTTTTCTTCGTGACCCACTTACTAGTGGGCTTGGGTCTCATGGTCTCTTTGAATTGAGCAATTGATTCATGGTCGGTGGTGGGTGCATTGTGCTACCACAGGTTTTGCATTTAGAGACCGAGGCGACTCGGTGAATTTAGGTTGCTTTGAACTCCTCCTTGCATGGATGATCTTGTCATCATGCCGGATGTCTTATGAGTTGTGTTACCGCAAATATCACAAAGATGTGTTCATAAGACAATCATCGGTGATGATCATTAAAGCCACAGTGTGGGCAAGGAGGAAAAGGCTTTGCTCTCAACTTATGAGCGTACTTGGATGTAGAAGCATACCGATGACCAACTTTAGTGTAGTTTGCTTGATCGAGTGAACTTACATATTGCATGTGATTAGCGCTCTGATCATCCTTTTGCGATCATACAAAAATGATTCTATAACAATTGTCGGTGGTATGACCGATATAGTGACACTGATCACACTTCTTCTTGTTTTTGGTGGTGGCTTTTGACTTAGAGGAACTAGAGAAAGTCGACTTTGTCTCCTTGATTGATTCAGGGACTTTTCAATGGACTCCATTTTGTCGGTTAGCTTCCTCACAAGTTCGATCGATTCTTTGAATTTGGTCGACTTCATGGGGACAGAGGATGTGGAAGTTTCGGTGGGGTAGATTCTTGTTGAGTTGGTTTTGATGGTCTTTTCGGGATGGTTCTTCCGAGTCCGGACCTTTCTTTAGGAGAGTGTGGATTGTATTGTAATGGAGTAAGCTCGAGCTAGGATCGGCACCTCAAGAGTTTCAAGGGTGGAAGTGGTGCTTGAGATTCATCTTGCACTCGAGATATATTCAAGACTCTGGGCACATCAAGGAGTCCAAGCATGCTCTTTAGAGCTTGACTTTCAGGCTCTAGAATTCTTCCAGAGTCAAAGTTAGGAAGCTTACTTTCAGGATTAAGTCTTTCAATCCAATCACCGGGCTTGGGTACAGTCAACATATTGGTAATCATGCCACCAGACACAAATGGTTTTGGACTCTGGTTTTTGTTGTGAGAGTCAGGGAGATGATTTTCACCTATGACTCTCTTTTTGCTACTGGGGGCACCCACAACATCAAAGACTCTTGGATTTTTGGTAGTCCAACTATCGATGATTTCTTTTTCTTTCTTAAGATCATCTTCAAGAGCCTGATTTCTTTTAACTAATTCAGTGTTTTGAATTTGTAAGGTGATAGCCTCAAGCTTATTTTGTTTTAACACAAGTAACTCATCCCTACACTTATTCAATTCAAAACTTAACTTGTTGTACTTAGAAAAAGATTCGATCTTTGCTCCTCTACAAACTTAAGATCAACATTGATATAGTTCATATAGATCGCCAATCGAGTCATCATCCATAGAAAGTAGAATATTTACCTTCTTCATTGTGATGTTGACCCATTCTCCATTTCTCGCATAATTCTTTCCAATAGCTAGCTTGTCTTCCTCTCGAGAGGGCCATCGGTCTGACCGACGTGCACCATTTCATCATCTGATGAGGTGGCTCTTCATCCCAGTTGAAGGTTTCAAAGAACAAGACCTTTGTTTTACCCCGCATGCATCGAACACTTTTTGTTTCGAGGACTAGCCTCAGCGAGCAAGCTTAGCTTTGATTTTCCTATACTTGGCTTCAAAATCAATGGTTTTGTTTTGGTCGATTTATTTTGAAAGTTTTGATGAGACCGATAGATTTTTGGTTGAAATTTGCTAAAGCCTTAGGATCGATTTGATCCCGATGGTGCAGTAAGAGGGTTCAAATTGTTTTTGAAAACAGTCTTTTGAAAATGACCTCTTTGTGACACTTAAAGCATTTAGTGTCCTCATTTGCTTTAGCAGTTGAAAACCTTTGTTTCTTTTAATAAACCTCCGAGAGTTTGCAAGGAGTGCCCTTCCGAAATTCAACGTTAAGATCATTTAGGTACTCCTCACTTGATCTCTCATCGTGCTCATCATCGAATTTTCTTGAAAATCTTGAACCACATTGTTAGAAAAGAAGGCGGTTGATATAGGTGAGGTGATGGTCGGGACTTCTTGACTTCACGAGACTTCTTTAATTCGAGGTATCGATGCATTGATGAGGTTTTCCTCATAGACAAATTTCCATAGATTTCGTGAAGTTCAAGATTTTGGATGTGATTTGCATTTCTAAGTCCCCGAGAGAAATTCAACCACTTCTCGTGGAGACAATTGACAAAACCAACATTAATCTCATGTTTGGACAACTTAACACCATCATTAGCCGTTCATTTAAAAGAGTTTTGTATCGGTGTAAGTTTGAGAGAGTTTCGAGTCCCTAGCCACAAGGTATTGTACTCAAGTTTCGTGTCCATTATCCTGTTTCTTTGGTATCGATGGGCCTTCATGGCTATGGACTAGGTCATCCTGTGTTTGTTTAGGCAGACACAACTTATAACTTACTTCATTATATCATCGGAAGACATGATATGATGATACTTTTGAGTCTTTGGTCCCGGTTGACCACTCTCCTTTCATCCTGAGTCCATCGAGCTTGTGTTTGGGCAAACCTTCAAGATTCTTTGGGATAAATGGACCTTCATTTATACACTTGATATAATAAGTTTCATCCCAATCAAATAGCAAAGCATATGCTTTTTCCATTTGTTGAATTTACCAACTTCAAGTCTAGGGCAACAAATGAATAAGCTCCACCCTTTTATCGACTAGTTGGGGTACATCAATCTCACCATAGGAATCTCGATTTAAAAATGTTTTAGAGCGGCTTAAAAGGTTTTATAATCACCTCGCTCGATACCACTTGTTGTTTCCTATTCACTATCGTTTAAAATCAATTAAGTACTTAAAACAATTTAACAAAGTTGAATAATGACCGAAATTAACGTAAGTAAAACACACAATGTAATTTTCAACATCATATTCTTATTAGAAATAAATCAAAGAATACGTTACCCAAGTACTTGCGAATAGTACTTGGGATTGAAATGACAAAGTTTGGGGTGACTCTCTCTAAGCTCAAAGCTAAGTCCGAGCACAACTCTTAGAACCCACCGAGCTATCTCAAGGATAAAGTTGATTTGGAGAAGTGAAAAGTTGGCTTGTGTGTGTTTTACAATTCACAAGCTTAATCTTTTCACTCATTCTCTTATGCTATTTATACAAGTATGGATATTTAACTTTAACCTAGAAGACAAAAACATAGATCACAGCAAACACGAATATTGATATATTTGGTTGCTGTTCACCTTGCTATTTATAGTCAGGCGGCGAGGCTTCTTTCCTTAACAGAGAATCCTTTAGTATCGCCGCTTACTATAAATGGGAAGATATGGCTTTAGTAGATAGGGACTTAGTTTTATCTGGATAAACATTTGGGGACTTAGTTTTATCGGGTAAACTTTTCCGCCTAGTCCCGCTCATTTTTCGATCTTCAAAGCCTTGATCTCTTCCTTGATTTGTCTTCGTGTTACAGTTGGAGAGAGTCTTAGGGATTCAGTGAGTATTGTCATCACTCACCGAATCCACCATCTTCTTCTTGACTTAGTCTTCACCCATTAAGTTCCGCCTTCGGAGTGGAGAGGCTTTTTCTTCGCCTCATACCGAGTATCTCGAAGATGGCCCACCGAGACTATGCACTCGGTGACACGATAGTGTTTAACGGATTAAACACTTAGGTTATTTTCTATTCAAATCCTAGATTAAGGGGTTTGGGTATTTACTAAACCAATGTAACCGTATATAAGTTTTTACATATATGTTTTGTTTAGGGTTACCTAAGTTGTAGGGATTCTCCTACATAATTGGTTGCATAGATTTATAATTTTAGACTTGCAACATATATTCCAAAAAGTCATGTTGCCTTAGTGGTAAACACACATGTTATTCAACTAAATAACCAAGGTTCAATCCTTGCAAGGCTCCTTTTTTAAAACAATTTTCGAAAATTAATTAAAAAAAATCCGAAATTTACATAATAGTTAATTAAATAAAAAATATATTGCTTAGGTGGACAACTTATGATTACATGACATTAAAATGAGTTACATGGCATTGAGGTGGCAATTGTGGAATAATCTCGTGTCATGCCTCTGTTATATATAATATATAGATATTAACGAAAACTATTTTTACTAAAACGATAATTAAAAGCTTATATAATTTATATATTAGAAACGCGATACTAAAACCGGTAAAGTAAATAACCATTTGATATCTAAAACCATTCGGGTAACATTTTATTAAATCAACCATTTACGAAAACCTTTTCTATTATATAAAAATAGACTTTTTTTAGGAATAAATAACTTTAGTAACGTAAAAGATATTTTGCTTTTGCACTTTAAGCATTTTCACACAAGTAGAAACGACGCTAGTACTTCGCCACCAAACTAATTCTCAACCATTGCCATTTTGGTCGTGAACCAAATGTTTACCACAAAACTCTGAGACTTGCCATATTATATCTAGGTTCTGTGTTGGAGCCGATACCATTTCACACTTGATTTGTCATATCTTGCAACTGAATCACCGAGGTGAGTTCATAGCCCTACTTTTCCATGTTTTTATAAATAAATCCCGTGGAGGAGATACATGCTATAAAACTGAACACAAGTCTTTTACAAACTGATGTTGTGCCTGATTATATTATTGCCTAAGTAGCATTTGCCAAAAGACCCGTAATCATGAACCATTAGTTACTTGCAGTGGCGTGAATATTGTGGATAGATCGATTGGGGTTGACCACCCCGTTTGTGTTGACAAGTTAAGCGGACAAGCGCACTATATTTGAGTAATAGGTAGAAGTGGCATCCTACCTCCCGGCGGGCACCTTATTATTTCTTTTGCATCATATTTATGATGTACTGTTAACGTTTTGCGTGTCATGAGTTTAGTGCAATAATATCCGATTATTTTTTTAATAATTGACTTCGAAGCAATTATTACTTATACTTGTGGTTAACCTGATTAAATTTAAACCTGTGGATTCACTCAATGTAATGTTGACTTTTTAGCATGTTTTATCTCAAGAAACTAATGAAGAATGCATGGGGCACGGAGTGGGCATCGAAACCTTTCTAAGTGGTGTACAATAAAGTTATCATTTTTCGCAAACTTGATAAATTTTCCCTTTTGTACTCAAACTATGTTGTGTCTCTTTTGTATCAAACATTCGAGTTTTCTTTGGATGACAACACTTATATTATAAACGTCTCTTTTAGAGTCATTTTCTATGATTATTGACTGTGATCCTTGAAGTAACACCCAAATTAGCCTTCCGCTGCTATGTTCTGATTTGGGGGTGTTACAAAATGCTACTTCCATTGGTGAGTCAGGGAATGTAAACTGCGGATCGAGGAGCATGGATTCAGCCTTGTAAGTACATTCCCTATCTATGGTATACTAGGCCAGATGGTCACGGTCACCTAACCTTATGCAAATTCGCCCTTATCCCGATGGTCACAGTGTTAATAAACATCAAGCACGCATAAAGTGTTTCAACTATTAAATATAATCTATCTTGGCAATCACATATAAATGAGACCACATAATGATATTCAATACAAGAATCACGCAATGACGTGTTCAAAACACAAGTCTGACTTTCCATCTTCCTCATCTATCCGATTAGACAATTAAGAACAATACACCTAATTTTAACAAATAGACTAAATATAACCAATAGAAATCACATTACGTCAAGCAACACGTTACAACCCATTTCAACCGATGTGGACTCGATACAACCCAATACACTAGCTATTATATAACTTCTTAGAACATCACATAACTTAACAACCAACAAATACATAATAAAAACTCATTGCAACATATAAAATACTAATACAACTTAGTGCAACATGATACAATACTATACGGATTGTCACTGAATAGTAAGAAATGATTAAACTTTAAATTCATTGCAAATCCATAGCAAATTATTTGGAAATATCCAGTGGGATTATAAAAAGAAACTAATAATAGTATATGTTACATAACCATAGCAATTATTTCAAATTTACAACGGTAATACCAACAAAATATTAAAAACAATTAGAAAACAAAATTTTATTGGTTATCGTTGCATATCCGTAGCAAATATTTTGTAAATTGCAAGCGGATTGGAATAAAATATTAATAATAAGTAGAATTTATATTAAGATCATGGTTCGTTGCAAAACCATGACAATTATAAAAAAAAGGTAACACTTTTGCAACGGAAACACACAATATTTTCTTTTCTATTTACTTTGAATATTTTGTTTCAAATCTTTAACGATTTTTCAATGGATTTGCAACGGATTATTAAAAATAAAATGAAATTAAAAATTATAGTTCAACCGTTGCAAATCTATGACAATTATTTAAAATTTTGCAACGATTTTGCAAAGGAAGCCAATAATAGTTTCTTTTTTAATTTTTAGTACTCCGTTACAAATTTCAAATAAACTTGACGGATTTGCAACGGAATATTCAAAAATAACTATTAAAGAAATTACTTTAGTTTTTGCAATGGATTTGCAATAGGTTTATGTGTCATTGCTAATCCGTTGAAAACATGTTGCAAACCCGTTGCATATTTGCAACGGAAAATTTCCGTTACAAATTTCCGTAGCATTTTCCTAGTTTTGTAGTAGTGATAAGCGATACATATCTATTTCGAGAACGTTCATATTCGGATTGAGGTTTGGGGTTGGTAGCTCGTTTGGTTTCGCACGTTCGGTAAGAACCCAAGGTGTAACCAGAGTCTAATAACTTAACTTAGCTTGGGCCATTTCAGGGAAATGGCTAAATACTTATAGGGATGCCTTTAGGGTTGTGAGAAATCCATAAAGTTGATTTAATTTGATGGCTCAAGATGATCCACATGGTGGTCATCAAAGGAAGGGACAAGGATAACACATGGTGTGTTACCCTTGGTTGAGCAGGGTGCATGGGGGAATCCATGCATGGCTGTAATACCTCTCCATGAATAAGGTAGCGACACGTGATGATTGTTGTGACGATCTTGGCATGGTCACCAAGGTTGCCGCTTGCCTGGGCGTGTTTGCCAGGCAAGTGTAGCTCGGGAAAGTTCTTCCCAGGTTTGTCGCCGAATCTTCGCCTTGAATTGGTGGGCTCGTGCTATGCCGATATATAGTGTATGGGTCTTAGCCAATTGGGTTGAAGCTCCCGTACGCTATCAATTATTGTAAAGGATTAAGTTATACTCCAATTTCATATGTTCAAACAACATTTCTAGGCAAGTGATACCATAAGGATACTTTTGGAAACTAATTAAGTATCGGTATTATTCTCTTAGTTGTTTCCTAACCAAACATATAATACTCGCATCCGAATAAAATGTTAAACTCTTGACACGAGGTCGAAAATGAAGGCCAAGAGCAGTCACAACTGTGGGTTGAGGAAAACGTATGCTTGGAAGCATTGCGGCTGTTCAAAGCACAAATCAAGAAGGAAATATTGATGAACGAGAGTGGCAAGACCAGGTTGTTGAAGACGAGAGAGAAAAGTTGTAGCAGGATAGCTATAACAACTTTAATGATTGGAGAGATGGGACTCAGAGGATGTTGGAAGGAATTGGCAGGAAAACTCAGGTAATGATTAACCTAGGAAACATCAGTTACAGTAGAAGGTGCGGATGGAACTGGCGAGGTTTGGCATGAAGACGACTCAAGAGAAGCCGTTGAAAATTGGTATGAAGGGCCTACTAATCCACCGAGAATGTTGCATTCTGTTCATGTTAGAAGGTTCAATAGGTTTCACCCACCCGAGGATGACAATGTGTACAACATGGAACTCTAGGAACTTTTGAGCATGCGATATACTTTTTAGCAAGCGAATGATTGGTTTTGTGTTTTAGGAGGAAATCCGATTAAGAAAACACAACTACTCTTTTTCAGCTTTATCCAACTCCCGCTCTTCTGACTTCAACTATAAATTTCACGATATAAGTTGGCATAAAAACATCCAAGTGTTAGTAGCTGTAATTAAGTATCTAGAAACTTTAATTATATGCTCTTATCAAAACTTTAATGGTAGCAAAAGTGCACTTTTGGAAATGCTGCAAGTACACTTAAGTACTTAAAAGTTTGCAATTCTGTTAAGTTAAGAACGATAACTCTAAACTTCGTAGTTAAATATATATTAAGGATGTAATTCTAAGCTTCAACACTATGCTCACGTGCCAACGTGCGAGCAACCCATACCTCGTATTATACATTTTCCAAAAATATCATACCAAATTACTCCTCATTACAAAAATATATTCTTTTCGTCTTAATTTATTTGTCCAGTTTTGACTTTTTAATTTTTTTTCAACTTTGACCATAAGTAATTTAATTTTGTGTTATTTAATAATTGACGAAAATTATACCACTAAAATACATTTAAAACCAAATTTATTCATATATTATGCATCAACTATTATATAATACGAATGAAAATAGTTAAATTGAAAGTTGAAAAAGAAATACTTTACAAATTCAAAACTGGATAAATAAATTAGGGCAGAAGGAATAACACCGTTATTCTTTTTAGTTGTTTATTCTTTACATTTTGTTCTTGAGTTTTGTCGGTTTAGAAAGGTAAAATAATGAAAAATAAACATTTTGACCTCACTTTGGGCATAAAATATTTTATTCTAAAAACCAACCAAATAGCATTGTTTTCACGATTTTTTCTATTCTTTTCATTCTTTAAGAGGTCCCGGAAAATAAACATCTTGAGCAGTCGTGACCATCCGAGATGGTCCCGGAAAACGCAACGCGACGGCGCCACCTGCACACCGTGGCTCGCGTTTTCCCGTCAAATGGTCCCGTCTTTCTCTTTTTTTTTTTTCTTTCTCTTTTATGTGATTATCTGGTGGTTTGAAAATAGAACTGAAAGACATGACGTCAGTTCGTAGCGTGGAAACAATGGAGGAGTCAAAAGGATGGATGGTCGCGTTTTGGGAGGAAGTAAATGAAGATTTTTATTAGGAGGCTCATGTAGGCTTAATAACAAGATAACACAAATCGAGCCTGTTGATTCACACGAATACGTGATTGCTTCTTCTAATAATCGTTGATTCAATCGAATGCCGACTATTAGGATTTCTTAGCAAAATAAGCGCCAAAATAAACTTTTGATATTTCTTTGAACCGGTTATTCCACATTACAAAGGAACTCTTAAATAAAACTACAAAACAGAAACGGGCCCTAAAAGATAAACGGGCTGAAAGTTATTGCATAAACAAAGTCCAAAAAAACTCGAAAAAACACTAAAATGCAAATAACTCAAAAAATAGAGTGTTTCGGGGCTCGAAAGTTCCGGTAATTGACAAAGTCAGTGTACCTCAACGTGCTCCTCGTTCCAAGCTTCGATTTGACTGGTCATTCACCTAAAACGGAGCCCCGTAGCCCAAGTTATGCCCATTTTAGTGAGGCCCCTTTTGTCACGCGATCTTGGGCCTCCAGAAACATAATAGCCTGTTCATCAACACTTGGGCCCACATCAGAGGCTGCGTTATGTTTATTAAGAGGAATTAGGGAGGGGTATACAAAGTGAGATAAATTAGGGTAAAAGTCTTATTAGGGTAATGTTGGTTTTGGAAGTGGGCTATTTTTTCTTCATTTAAGATTGGGCTGGAATTTTATTTATAAGGTTTACATGTGCTAAAATTTTGTTAACTAAATTTTTTGGTTAATGATAAAATTGGGTTAATTTTTTTTAAAGTGGTATAGGTTGTTTTTGGGCTAGATATGATATTTAAAAAATGTGGGGTCTAGGAGTGCATGACGGTATTAGAAACTAGTGTTATAGGAGGTAGGGGTATTTTTGGTGTTGTGGTGAATTCTAGTGTTATGAGAAAAAATGATGATGTGGTAGCATTTTTTCATGACACTAATGGATAACTCCGGTACCTTGCATTCCAGTTTTATTTTTGAAAGAAGAGAAAAGAAGTGGGTAGAAAACACATTAAATTTGTGTTCCTGAGTTTTTTTTAGGAGAGAAGAGAAAAGAAGAGGAGAGTAATTTTGGCTAAACTTCTCTCCAAAACTTTCTCTCTAAAAATGGGATTGTTTGGAGAAAAGTTATATTATGAAGCTTTAAATAAATAAAGTTACTTAAATGACCTAATATAAAATATAACTTTTATATATAACCAATGGTATAATTGTAAAATCATCTGTTATCTTTTATTTTCTCTCCTAACTTGAAAACATGATATAAAAAATTTAATTTCATTCATCTCCTCTTCTTTTCTGCCTCTTTTGTTTTCTTTCATTTAAAAAACTTGGGATCAGTCATTGATGCTCAAAAACACAACTTTTTCTATTGCCATTTTCTTTCCTTTTATTTATTAAGTGATACTCCAAAACCCAAAATTCCAATACACAAATTCAAAACACACATTCCTTATAAAAAACACAAGAACATTCCATACACAAATTAAAAATTATCAGGTAACAACTAACCTTAGTTTTTAATAAATAATTCAGAGTTACATTAATCACACTAAACCTTGTATATCTTTTTAGGGCTGTTCTCAACGAGCTGGTGAGACAATTTTCTGTTATGGGTATGTTTTTCTAAAAATCTCATTTCTCTCAGTTTATTTGTTGTTACTATGCTTGTTACATCATGTATACTTATATAAGTTTTTTTGGTGGCAAGTTGGATGATGCCCATAAAGTGTTTGATGAAATGCCAAGGTCCTTAGAATATTTGCAGAGGCAGTTGGGGAACTTGGGATTGTTGTGCATTTTTTTTTTGTGACCATGGTTTCCGACCTATTTAGCTGACTAATCCACGGGGTTTGAACCCACCGCCACAAAGACTCAAACAAGGTAAAGCCCTCACTTTTGAGGAGGTTGGTGTGGCCACTTCAAGGTTGTTTGCACGTAGCAGGAATTGAACTTGAGACCTCACACATTTTAGAGTGATAGTTACTGCCCTTTGCCACTAGGCCACCTTTTAGACGAGCACATGTGGGGCTGCATCTTATTAACCAATCTCTGGACTTTAGTCCCATTTACTGAGTAGTGAGTATCTTAGCACCGTAATAACGCTAATGCCAAAATAATTAGGAAAAATCTTAAAGAACATATAATCCAACTAAAAGTTGGTCATTTGTTGATGACGAGTAAGCGATTTTTCAAAGTTGGTCACTTGTTTGCAAGGGGGCGATGATGATTAAGCGATTTTACAGATTTGGTCATTTGTTTGCTTGGGGCTAAACTTTTATTTATTTATTTCTTTTTTTATCATACTTGTTTTGAAGAAACTAGGACACAATTATTACTGCATTCGTTGATGGGTGGAATATACATTGTAGCAGTCAATACTGAACAAAGTGAGCACACATGTGAAGAGTTTTGGTTATAATAGATCTTGATTTTACCATGCCTCTTTTGAGGCAAATTGAGGTAGTGCAACTTATTCTGCATTTGACGAAATACCTTTGTAGTATTTATTTATCATATTCAACTACTGCAATAGAATAATTTGTTAGAAAGGTAGAAGGTTGGGTTGCACTAGAAGATCAATGAAGCTTTGCTCTTAATATAATTAGACAAAGTTGTAGCCACTTTGGACAGAGATCCCTTTGCAAGTGAACGCTAATATCCCAATTATTATCCGATATAATGTGCTTGAAGGTCGCGTGATTTTGTTGTTATCTTTTCAGTTGGTTGCTTTAGTTGAACCATGAAACAGTCGGTACTCGGTAGCTTACAATAATTTTATCTTGCAGATATAACTTTTGAGAGCCGAGCCAGAGGAAGAAAATGCTAATTAAAGTCATGTGAATTAACTCAAAGGAGGAGTCTAAATAAATGTGAAAAGCTTTGGCAAAGATTTTGTGTTTGTCAAGGTGCAACTTGAACTTCAATCTGCTTTCTTTTTTTGCTTTTTACATGGGATTTGGATATTCAGCATAAGATTATGAGACAACTATATTGAAGCTCTATGAGCCTGCAGCGAAGCGCGGACTCTATCATACTTGTTATAAAACATTGGCTTACTACCAAACACACATTTTCTACTTTCTACTTTGAGTCCTAACCCCAAGAGTTAAACCTCCACAACAAACACACCCTAATAATAAAATACCCGGGAAACCACCCAAAAGTTGTAGTGAACTCGTTTACCAAATCTATATCCATCAAATCGGAAGGAATTCCCCAAATCACAGAACCCTAATTTGAATCATTCCCATGGCATTGTCTTCTTCCAAAAAACATCCTGCTCCTACCCGGGATAAGGAGATTCCTACGTATCTTAAAGGTAATAAGGTAAAACGTTCATCTAATTGTCCAAAAACAACAACACTTAAAATTAGAAACCCTAAAATACCAAACACTAAAGTCCCTAAGTGGGCCCGCCAAGATGACAATCAATACAATGACATTACTCAATTCCTAATAAATCATCCTATATACCGTACCCTTGGTGGTGTACCCCAGGCTATTTACGCAAAAATGATTTTTGAATTTTGGGCTACCTGCAAAAAAAAGGAGAAGAATTCATTGAGTGGAACTGTTTTAAATGGTTCTAAGACGATTTTGTTTAGTGCGGAGGAGGTTAGAAAATGTTTACGTTTACGTAAGGGTACTGTAGAACCTGTTAGTCTTGAGAAAGCTAAAAAACTTTTACTATCTAGAACTGGTTATACGGGTAAACTTAACAAGAAAGTTGAAAGAAAGTTTATGCTAGGCATATGGAACTATCTTTTTGCTCACATTAGTGAGTGCTTAGGAATGAAGTCCGGTGGCTTTGACCAACCCAATGCCTTAGAAATACAGATCGCCCATGCCCTTTTTACTGGTAGGGACGTAGATTATGCTAGTCTCCTTACTCGGGACATGATATCTAAGGCATCCGCTAAGAAGAAAAGTAAATGCGTGCCTTATATCAGGATCCTTGGCTTGTTGATCCAACACGGGTTGAATGATGACTTTACTGGTGCAACTGGCCATACCATAGCGGTTAAGGAATTAGGGTCAAAAGTTTTCCAGAATCCTGCTACGGGGCAACGGCTTACAAAGAAAATGAGGGAATACCTTAAACCTTCCATTCAGGTACAAGGTGATGATGATGATGATGATGATGATGATGATGATGATGATGGTGATGATGATGATGATGATGATGATGATGATGGTGATGATGATGATGATGATGATGATGATGATGATGATGATGATGATGATGATGATGATGATGTTGATTCTGATTCTGATGATGATGCTGATTCTGATAATGATAATGATTCTGATAATGATAAAGATTCTGATAATGATGATCATCATAATGATAATGAGGACGAAAATGATGATGATCAAGTTAATCCCTCTTCCCATGATACATTGGAAATTCCGACCCACCCCTCAACCCGAGTGACTGATTCCTTTGTTCAACAACAAACCATGGAAGATTTGACCTCTAAGGCTGAGTCCGAGAATCTCTTTGTGGGGAATGCACTCAATGACTTGGCTAGATTAACTAATTATGTTGACGACATTCTTGCCAAGGTACAAAAGCAGCAAGATGGTACAAAATTACTTTCTCCCAAGCTGTCGATATGTTAAGAGTTTAAGGCAAGAGTATGTCTCCAAGTTTGACGAGCGATCCAGGCCTTGGAGAGCAAACTGTGTGCACGTGAAGAGGATCCTGCTACTATTACTAAGGAGCAACCTGAAGTCGATTTCTTGACCAACGTGGTACCTCAAACAGCCCTCGAGGCTATACATGATTTACTGGTACTTCATTTTATCTTCTTGAATTTTGAGTAATATGAATTGTGAATTTGTCATAAAACATGAAAGTTGACTTTGACTTTGATATGCAATGTTAAATTACATAATTGATGCTCATTTGGAAGACGATGTGGCTGTATTATGGTGCTCATGGCTAAAAAATGCATGTTTGGGATTGCTTATGTATTTGCTTATGCTTCTGCTTAAAAATAAGTACTTCTTGAAATAGTGTTTGGAATCGCTTAATTTGTAAAAAAAGTGCAATAATGCCAGAATAAAATAATAATTCGATAAAAAATTCTGTTAATTTCATTTAAAAAGGTTTCTCGTTAAATATAAGAGTAAAAAGTTTTTATATTAAAGAGGTAATATGACATGTGCAGAAGCTGTTTGGATGAAATAAAACTAGACAGTGTTTTTCTACTAATTTTTAAGCAGATAGCATAGAAGAATTAGCAATCCCAAACACCTGTCATAGTAGGAACTACTAATGAGTTGAACTGATAAGCAGATACGCATTTAGACTAGTCATCCCGAACATTTCCTGAGATTGTTCATAGTCTAAACTTTTGATTTTTTTTTTAATTGACGTATACATATGTTGTTTTGGGTTGTTTTTAGCAGCAGGGGAAATTATTACTAATCTGATACATTTTGGATGTGCTATGTTATGAGATTTTCTTCTTTTTTGAAAAATTACCTCAAATGCCGCAAACACAAAACGAAGCTTGACAAAACATGTACTTTTTAAACGAGGGACGGGTGTACCCTTTACTGACTTTTTTCCGAATTTCAAGTTCTTAGGAAGTCTTGGGATTTCCTTGTAAATTATGTGGTTATTTTGTATAAATTCCTTTATTATATACTTTGTTAGTGTCAGTGAAACCTGCCTAGAAAAATGTCATCTTTCAAGTTTTGGTGGTGATTCCCGGTATGTTTGATTATATCTTTATTATTCATTGTTGTTAAATGCTGGATAGAATGTTAACCAGCTGTTAGCGGTTCCGTATTTCCTTAAGGAACTCTGTAATTTGAGAATGTCTGAAGTAAAAAATGCAAGCATTAGTCATATGACTTCGTGCATACTAAAATGAATTATTTGCAGGGGAAAGAAATGTGGAGTATCGCTTTCCTCCTGTCAAAAGAGGAGAGTGGTACATGCGGATATAGTGAACGGGTCTTATACTGACAAAGAGCAAAATGTACTTTCGCCAAGTGAGAGCAGAGATACAAGTGTGGCTGAACTTTCGAATACAAAAGTGGTAGTCAACCAAGATAATAAATTCAATAATAGGAAAGGCATGTTGATGGGTGACAGTGATGTGCAACGACACGACAGTGAGGATAAGACTATGATGGATGTATCAGAATCGACTACTAATGGAGAGAGAACGAGTACATCAGATAACATGCCGCCAAAAGTTGTAATGGAAGGGTCGAGATCAAATGCTACTAAAGACAGCATTAATGAAGATAACCCGCTTTCAGAGACGGTGATAAATGTGGAGTATCATTCTATTCTTGCCACTAAGGAGCAATGTCAAGTCGATTCCTCAACCAAGGCGGTGCCTCATACAGTCCCCAAGACTATTGATGATTCACTGCAGGTACTTCATTCTATCTTCTTGAATTTTGAGTAATTTGAATTGATACAAGGTGTTTAGGATTGCTTATGTATTTGCTTATGCTCCATTGGTTGTTTTCACATTTTTACGTAAATTTCTTAGAGTTGTAGCAAGTGTTGAAGACACAGCTGAATAATAACATTATAGAGAATATAATGGATACATATCAATAAAAACGAATGATTGGTAATATGCTGCAAATAGGTAATCTGGATTTAAAATTGGCAAATAGAACAAATTGCTGCAAATAGGTAATCAGACACCACACGACAATTTAGGGTGTAAAGATATCTGATATTATCCATTGTTATCTGATACGTTTCTGCAGCTAGATTTAACTCATATTTGATGATAATATGGATGAATGATTTCAAAATATTACTCAGTAGTAATGATAAATTATGTATTTTAGTATGTTGCGTCTATAACTTTCAAATATTAGATATACTTGTATATATGTATGTGGTCATATTCATGTTTACATCATTTATACGTCTTATTACAAGTTTTTAGGTCGCCTCTTTGCTATGTGTGTTGTACAGGGCCTTGGTAAGAAGCATAATAAAGGAAGGAAACAACGAAAAATCTCCACTCTTTCTGAGTCGGTTCCTGCTCCAACTCCAGCTCCGTCTTTGACTCCAGCTTCGATTAATAGACCAGTGTCACCAACAAGGCTTCCCGAACCAAGTGAAGATGCAATGCCATCTGGGAGAATGAGGGGAGGTTTAGAAGGAGAAAAGCTTGAGGCTGCTCGACTTGAGCTACTTGCACCACCAAGACAACCATTTGAAGCCAATGACCCATGGTCCATCCCAACAGCAACTGTACCCTTGGAAGTACTGATGAAATAATTCCCCATTCAGAAATTCAAGTAACTAGCCAATTAGCCTCGTTGATTTAGGGTACATCTTCTACTTCTGTTGCCCAGGTCATAAGAATGTTGCATATTTTTGTACAAAGCATCCTAGTAAGAGCATAAGCGGTGAAGTTGCTCTTTTATAAGGTATGTTAGTTGTAATGTAACTAGAACAGTTATGAACTTGTCATTATGCATATATTTCTTTTAACATTTAGATTACTTGATGCATCCTGAGCGTTATATTTGTTTTCTTGTACCTTTTCTTGTCATTTAATTTTGTTATGGACATATCTAATACGGTTACTTTATCACGGACACGAAATGTTTAAGTAACCAAAGCATCAAGTCACAAGGATCTTTTAACATATAACACACAAATTTTCGGTCATTCTCATATTTACCTTTTGAAGTAACAAGGATCTTTTAAGTTCAAGGTATGTAATTGGAAGGAGTTACCATAAAATGATATCACCTGGTAAAATAAAGGCAATTGATATGTACACATGTAAATTTGATTTGTACACATAAAAACATTTGTAAATTGACTATAATACCCTTCCTTATATTAATTTATAACTTGGGAGAATTATAATTTAACCTCCTCCTCAAAACTTGCAGGAAGCCCGTCGTTTGGTTGCCTTCCATCACCTCCTTCGCCTCAATTTTATGGTCTATTATCATGTTTCCAGTAACCAACATCATCAATTTTATAGTTCCAATTAACTGTCACTTCTCTTTGAACGACTCTATTTCACAACGACTTCAATCAATATACAAGATGCCCATAATGGATTAAAAGCTTGAATTCTATATACATATATGTATTATATCGCTGTGTATAAATCTGCAATATTTAAGCTAGAATTTGTCAAGCATTTTAACATGACATTTTGTCTCTCTATCAGTATCTTGAAGATCTTATCACAAGTTCTTCAACTTTCGAATATTTGGCGTAAAAACCGATCAACGTTGGTAGCAAAGTATTTTTATCATGTCTATATGGTTTTGTTTTAGAATCTTTCATCTTTTAGAACAAGTCTAATGCTTTTTGATAGAAACCATTGCAACTGTAACACATGATCATTAATGTCCATGATGTTGTTCAATGACTTTAAACACACTTGTAAAGACAGTCACTACAAAAAAATATAACATTTGGCACTACTTTCTCGTGCCAAAAATGCAAAGAAAGTCGACCCAAACCAAAAATGGGACGACATGTCGTGCCTTTTTGGTCGACCCGTTTTTGTTGACCCAAATAAATTTGGCACGACAAAACCTTTGAAATTTTGGGACGACAAAAGTGTGGGGCCCAAAAAGAATTCAACCTGAAAATACAGAAAGGCACGACATACTTTTGCAAAATGGTACGACAATGTCGTACCAAATTTTATTTTATTTTTTTATTTATCTTTTTAAAATAATAATAAAACGTAATTTTGAATACAGAATACAAAATGGGACGACAATTCTTTTGTATATTAGGGACGACATTGTCGTCCCTAATAATTCTGGGTGGGCAAAAAAAAATGCAGCAAATGCGGTCTTTCCAGATTTTTCCGGATTTTTTCCGGAAAAATCTACCAAAACAAATACAACTGTAATTAATCACAATCCACAATACCAATTCGACAATATGATACAATACCAAATTACTAAACGGATCGAATAACATTCCACAATTCCACGATACCATTCAACAAATATGATACAAAGTAAACTACTCTTAAACTATACAAGGCAAATTTCCTAAATAACATGTCTCAAACTAACAAGTCACAAGCTTATAAAGCTAACATGTCTCAAAATTATAAAGTTAACATAAATCCACGATAACATTCGAAAAATTCAATAACATTCGGCTGTCCCGGCTGTCCACGGTCCCGGCTGTCCCAAACACCCCGACGGTCCCGGCTTTCCCAAACACTACACATAAAACCATAGTTAAACAAACTATTGTCGTCCCAAAACACATTGTCGTACCAAATTAATTAATAAAAACTTAAGGCACGACATTGTCGTACCAAAACACATTAACAAAATAAAAATAAAAAAAGTCACTTACCAACACAAAAGGTGGTGGTGGTGGGTATGTGTCACTGCGGTTGTTGGTGGTGGAGCTGCGGCGGTGGTTCACGGTGGTGAGTAGCTGCTGCGGTGGACCATCTAACCAACACAAACACAACATAAAACCATAGTTAATCAAACCATAATTAAAGAAATTAAATTAACAAACCAAATTTTAACAAAAAATACCTTTAAATGTTACAAAATAACAAATGTGTAATCGAACGGGCTTTTTCAACTTCATCTTTTTCTTCCTTTGCTTGACGAATGCTCCCACATTGCTTGACTTCCAGTGAGGTTTGCTCCTCCATTCCATAATGCGAAGTAGCTCCACCGTCCAAATACACTCTGTAGAATCGCTCTTTCCTTAACCATTCCGAATCGCGGACTCATAAGCGGGTCTATGTTCTTATAAGAACCATATTCATCATAAATTTTTGACCCATACGTATCAAGAACTCGAGTAAAAGATATATGGACGATAAAACCAATGACCACTCTTTTTCCGTGTAATCACCATTTTATTATTACGTGTGTTTTGTGGTTATTTATGTTTTGACGGGATATATAAGGAAAACTTTATGGAAAAATAATGGCGGGAAAAATAATGGCGGGAAAAATGTATTTAATTTTAAATTAAAGTATTTGATTATAAATATAAACTATTTAATTTTCATTCTATATTAAATAAAATTATTTAAATTAAATAAAAATAATTTTTAAAATTAAATAAACTAATTAAAATAATGGCGGAAACTATTGGCGGTAAAAATAATGGCGGAAACAATTGGTCGTAAATATTTTTTTTTTAATTCTATAAATGTATTTAATTTTAAATTAAAGTATTTAATCATAAATATAAACTATTTAATTTTAATTTTATATTAAATAAAATTATTTAAAATAAATAATTTAACTAAAAGCGGTGTTTAAAAATTGATTTATAGATTTGGGACGACAATGTCGTCCCAAAGTGTTAATGGTCCAAAAATCTTGGCGGGATGTATTTAATTTTCGTGAAAAGTTATTTAAATACTAAAAATGAAATAATTATAAAATGGGACGACATTGTCGTCCCAAACTATGGTCAAAAGTTCTTAGTCGATCTCTGATTTGTTGAAAATGTGTGGGTCCTACTTGCAATTTGGGACGACAAAGTCGACCCAAATAATTTGTCCGTCCCCAAACTATGATTTTGGTGTAGTGAGTAAGCACTATACAGAAGTATGAGTTTGCATTGCAATAAGAGAATTATTCAACATACCCAAAATCACCATTTTCAATCTTCTTTACCACTATAAAAGTACCATGAGTTCCTTTTTTACCTACAATGTGGAAGGAGCATTCGATCAAACGAGATGTTGCGCTTCTTTTTGTTTTTCTCCAATAGATAGAGCGTACATCTCGATAGGCACCACTTCGGTTACATACATCTCGATAGGCACCACTTCGGTCACATTGCAAAGCAACATACTCATCTCTTTTCGAATCGCAAATAGATTGTCCATATCCTTTAGTGTAAAATAAAAGGCACGCACGCTCTTTAGTAAAGTGTCACATGATTCGAATGTTGAACTACCAAGATAAAGTTCTTCATTTTTGAGTTATCGAACTTGACGAGTCCATGAGTTCATTCGTTTCCTAAATATATGTTGGATATTTAGAGAGACATAATATTGCTATGCATATGAGTTTGCTCATAAATCTAAGTCATATATATTTTAGTTTTATCATATTCGTGTAGACATTATAGTTCATGCATCATTACTTAGTTCAATAGGGTGCATGTAGAAATTGTTATGCATGAAGATCATCACACAATTCATCAATGTCTAACAGTTAGAGAGATCGTAACATAGCAAACATACAAAACACATTTAATGCTTTATATGTCTCAACCAATTGATTATGATTAAAACCTGGTTATTGGTTCATATGTAAACATTTAAACAAGTCAAATGCATACATACCTGCGATGAATTCATGGGCGACGCATGAGTTGATTGGTAACGGCGTAAAGAGGAAAATGTAGAAACAGTAAGTCGTATTAGGGTAGAATAAAAAGTCAAAACTAAATAAGTCCATGGAGAATAACTTATGTGTATGAATAAAAGTGTTATGTGTACATATCAATTGCCTAAAATAAATGGGCACATAAAAGAGTTCGACGTGTGAACAAAAAAATACCCTTTTGGCTATTTGACCCGACTATTTTGTCCTTTATAAGCATTTTACCACTTACACAACCGGTATCCGGTTATCCCTGCTCTGTCTTCTCCATTTCACATAACCCAACAAAAAAGTTAACTCCTAAATCAAAAGCCATGTTTCAATCTCTAACCAAAACAATTTACATATCAAGAATCAAAACTTATCGCCTAACATTCTCACCCAAAAATCCAAATGATTATTACAAATCAATGAAATATAATCGTTAGTTTGACTCCTCATAGTTCCTTCGTCGGGTCCCCATCGAAACAAAACATCATCCTCCACACCGGTTCATGTTTCATTTACCCACAAAAACATGAATTATAATCGAGTTTCTTATCAGATCTAGCTCCACAATCTAAACCCACGGCGTCATCAACCGACGCTATACAAACTCCACAATCATGAAATATGGAATTAAATCTTGTAATAGGGAATTATTCTGTTTCCGGCGATAATTATATTCCGGCGACAGATTATTAATTCCGATGATGCTAAATTTGGTGGGTTTACATATCTAAGTAATGCATCTATTAAATCTGGGTTTTGACATGTTTTATTAGAGGTTAGGATTGACTGTTCCGTTGCGGGTATTGAGACATGTTTCTATTAAATCTGGGTTTAGACATATATTGAATATGGGTTTTGGATGTTGCGGGTATTTTGGAGTTTGTGGATTTCGGTAAGGATTGAATGTACCGTTGGGCTGCTAACATGGGCAAGAGTCAATGATAGCAAGTGGTTATGATAAGTGGTAAAATGTGAAATGGAGAAGACATCGTAATAACGATTTATGCCAAAAGTATGAAATGGAGAAGACACTAGCAGGTTATGTGAAATGGAGAAAAACTGCTTTTGTTGGGTTATGTGAAATGTGGAGTTGTAACCGGTTACTTTGGACTTTACCGCTATTGTGGGTACTAATGTATCATAAAGACAAAATAGACGAGATAAGTGGCCAAAAGGGTTATTTTTTTTTCACGCCGAATCGCTTTTGTGACAAGTATGATGCTTTAATAGGTTATTTGCCCAAAATAAATTAATGAACTTTCATTTCCGCACAAATGAGGCCATTGTATATAATTTTAGAACTTTCATTTCCAGTGGCGTCTATCTACTTGTAAGTCGATGATCTCATATATATGTTAAAACATACTTTAAAAACATTGTAGATACTTTGGGTATATATGAAATTAAATATGAAAGTAAGGGAGATATGAAATTAATCCTATGTTCAAAAATCTTGTCCGAGAACCAACCTGGTAATTTGCATATTATCTTTGGCACATGTTCATTTGCTGTGTTCTACCAAAAATCAGCTGTATCTCCTCAGACGACCGTTACTCCTCTGACTGCAACCAATATTTGACCACAACGTAAGTCTTAGTCATTAAGCTGTCTTGATTCTTGACTTCATCAGCAAAATTTCTGTACACATTTTGATTTATGTCGATTGTCGTGGACGGAAGACGTTGATTTGAGGTGTGTTTAACAAAGAATGATATTTGGAAATTTAAAGTTACAAGTTCGACCTTTCAGAAATCAGCCTATTACAATACGGACAAGAACCAACATTTGACTCTTAGGGTCAACATTGTTTATTTTGATTATGAAGCTGATACTGGTTCTTGTTTAGCTTTGTGTAACATCTTGCATATGGAACAAGTTGCTTTTTTTTTTTTTTTTTTTTTTTTGAACAGCATGTTAGTAGTTAGTGATTCGAGCCCATAGTGACATCCAATTAGGCAGTATGCAAGCCTCGAACCTTCGCCTTAGGGGATAAACCCCACTCTTGTTTCTATTTATTAATTTCCTCCCCGAAGGTCCATGATGAGACTCAAACCGAGACCTCTCCAAAGATACCTCCCAAGGTTACCCTCGTGGCCAAGTGAGATAGCCCAATTGGTTACTAGTTTATAGAAAAGTGCATGTTATATGCGACAATCTGATTTTCAGGGTCAAGGAAACAAATTTGTAAATTGTATCACATGTTGCTAATGGAAACACATTGGTTTTCTAATGTAAAACCAAGCAAAAACGCAAGAGGCAATAACATATATACTATGATTGTAAATCGAATGTCCCAAAAATTAATGTGATGCAAAGTATTTTGAGGCGAGGTTGCTGTAATAAGTGCCAATAATAATGTGCAAACCGATAACAAAACAACATAAATTAAATAGTAACAAGAAAAAAAATAATTCGGCGATCTGATATTACAAGACAAGTAGTTGAGGTGGTTTAATTTAAAAATAAAGACAAAGAGTACTCATGGATTAGCTAAAGTTGATGTTACGATTGTTCCAGGTTCGGTGGACAAGCCTTTAGCCGCTTGAACCTTCCTCCATAAGCGATCCAATTCTATTTCATCATAATCCATATTCGGATAATCTTTAACTGGGTCTTTGATTATGTAATTGGTGTAATTCTTGTCATTTTCGTCGCACATATCAAACCACAAATGTCTTGCCCTTTTTGCATCAGACCAACGAGGCTGGCCAAAACTTTTGAGAGATTTCTTTTTCTTACCATCAGCAACAACAACATCCTTCTTTTTCTTCCCATCGTCCTCTTTGATAACTTCTTCATCATCCTTCTTCTCATCATCTTCCGGAAACTTGGGATACTTGGTAACATCATCAATATTGTCTACTTCTTTTTCAAATTTCCTTTTATGCTCATCATCAACATCCTTCATTTCCAAACCTTCAGACATCATATTTGAATGATAATTTACCGTTTAGGTTTTGGTTATGGTTTTTAGTTATTTCACAAATGGTTTTTTGCATGGTTTGCATGGCTGGTGACTTTTTATTAATAAATAATACTTGTTCTTTTTCTTTTTATAACTTTAAATAACTAACATATGGGGTATCTCTCGTTAAATTTATAAGCTTACTACACTTAATTCCATAAAGCATCTACGATGGTGACCTGGTGGGTTTTTAAAAGAAAGTCTATATAATTGGTCCAAGCTTAATTCTTAACTTTTTTATGGTAATAAAATACATGCAACTCATCTGTATATATACTATATATAATGAGTGAATTTTTATTTTCTTTAAATGAGAAATTTTCAAATACTTACTCTTATTTTGGTGTTCTATGACAAATCCTCACCATTCATCTAGTTTGATCTAATGGTGGGATAAACCCAAGATTTAATATAAACCTAACAAGTGTTTTTTTTCTCCTTTTCTTTGTCTTTTGTTTTTCTTATTTATTAACATTTTTTCTTTTTTTTTTTTTTTTTTTTTTTTTGGAATTCACGTTTTTATTTTAGGGGAATTTCATTTCAAAATTACATATTTCCCAAAACACAAGTTTTTAATGCATGATGTACAATGCTATTAAAGCATGATTTGGGGAAATATGTAATTATGAAGTTGGATGGATGATATGTAAATGCCCCTTTATTTTAAATTCATTTTTTTTTTAACTTTTTTAATTTTAAATTCACGTTTTTTTATTCAAGTTTTATTTTCGCTTTCATACGTTTTCATCTGTATTCATACGTTTTCGTCCGTGTTCATATGTTTTGGTCATTTTTTTTACGTTTTCGTCTAATTTCAGACGTTTTCGTCTGTCTTCATCCATTTAAATGCACGCCGTCCGTTTCGACGTTTCGCACGCTTTCACACGTTTTGTACGTTTTCATACGTTTATATCGCCGCATTTTCGACATTTTGTCCATTTCACACGTTTTCATCTGTTTTCGCTCATTTACGTCCGTTTCATACGTTTCGTCATTTTCTTACGTTTTCGCTTGTTTCATACGTTTTGTCCATTTTCTTACGTTTTCGTTCGTTTCATACGTTTCCGTTCGTTTCTTCGTTTCGTCCATTTTCATACGATTTCATACGTGTTTTACGCTTTATACGTTTTTATCATTTTCTTACGTTTCGTCCTTTTCTTACGTTTTCGGCTATTTTCATACGCTTTTGTATGCATTTTTAGGTTTCATGTATTTTCATCCGTTTTTAGACGCCATCGTATTTTATGTTTTCATGTATTTTTGTTCGTTTTATACATTTTCGACCGTTTTGACGTTTCATACGTTGTCATTCGTTTTTACGTTTCGTCCATTTTAGACGCCGTCTTTCGAACGTTTTCAACCGTTTTATCGTTTTGTCCGTTTTCATCCGCTTTTATCGTTTTTTCCGTTTTATACGCTTTTGTCCGGTTTTATACGTTTTATACTTTTTCATTTGATTTTATACGTTTTTGTCCGTTTTCAGACATTTTCATTTTAATATTTGTAAGTGGCACTTATTTATCTCTTGTGATATAACACTATAAGGAAGATGAAAAGTATTACATTCTTCATCATGTATGTGTTATCAGTTGTGATACTCAACTAAGAATGTGATAGTTGTGTTTTTGAAAATATTTAGGAAGATTTTTATGTTTTATGATATTATGAAATATTAGAAAAGTTGTTCAACTAAAAACAAGAGCTATTATAATACTTTTGTTAGACTTGTGGGGGATTTTTCTATTTAATGGATACATTTTGTGCATGTTTCGATAGGTTTTATAGCGGGATTTGAAAATATCTATGGTCGAATCAGCAAACTAAATAAGCTATGGTTGAAGATAGCACACATCTTTATAAACAAACTGATGAAGCTCAAACACCTGTGATATCACAGGTGATATCACCTCACTTGTGATATCACACATGATATCGTGTGTGATATCACCTATGATATCATGTGTGATATTACCAGTGATAGCATGTGTGATATCATAGTTTAAATCACTTGTGATATCACCAGTGATATCACATGTGATATCACCGTGATATCACGTGATATCACTGTGGTGATATCACCGTGATATCGTGTGATATTACGGTGTTTGAGCTTACTCGGTTTGTTTATAAAGATGTGTGCTTTCTTCAACCATAAATTCTTTAGTTTGCTGATTCAACCATAGATATTTTTAAATCCCGCTATAAAACCTATCGAAACATGCACAATGTATCCATTAAATAGAAAAATCGACCACAAGTCTAACAAAAGTTTCATAACATCTCTTGTTTTCGGTTAAACACCTTTTCTAATATTTCATATTATCATAAAACACAAAAATCTTCCTAAATATTTTCAAAAATACAAATAAGAAAAATGAACAGAATCAACACAGTAATATAATAAGTGATGTTTATTATCATTTCTTTCATATATACTTGGTAAAATACTAAATTCTTATCACATTTGGTATGAATTTAATATTTCACATTCTTAGTTGAGTATCGCAACTGATAACACATACATGATAAAGAGTGTAATACTCTTCATCTTTCTTCTGATGTTATATCACAAGAGATAAATAAGTGTCACTTAAAAATATCAAAATGAATAAAAATGAAGCAAACTATGAAAATTGATAAAGAGACTTGACGTATTCTCAAAATCAAATAATTGTTGCACTAAATTAGCATCTTTTTGAACAAAATAATAATTCACCTAAAGAAACTTTAACCCTTTTATTTCTACTAAGTATAATATCACAAGTGATAGATAACATTGGTTGCATTAAAAAAAAATATGCGCTTGTCAATTGCGATGAAGGGCACAAAAACTATCTTGTAATTGAAAATTATAAAAATATTAGAAAACATATAGGTGATAATATATAAAAATATACAGAGCAATGAAATATCCCAGGTGATATTAAAGGTTAAAAAAACATACTTGTTTGTTTATGAAATATTACAAGTAATATTAGACATTAACTTTTTTTAATAAAATATCACAATTGATATTAGACATGTAATATAATAAAGGTTAATAATAAGCATGAAAACGTATGAAAATAGACGAAAACATATAAAACCGCAAAACGGATGAAAACGATATAAAACGATTGAAAAGCATATAAATATGTATGAAAACGGAAAAAAAAATACGTCTGAAAATGGACGAAAACGTATAAAAACGGATGAAAATGGACGAACACGTATGAAAACGGACGAAAACGTCTGAAAACAGACAAAAGCGTCTAAAAAATGACGAAAACGTAAAAAAACGGACGAAATCGTATATAAACCTATGAAAACCGATGAAAACGGACAAAAACGTATTAAAGCGGACGAAAACGTAAGAAAAGAGACGATAAGGTATGAAAACGGACAAAAACGTAAGAAAACGGACAAAAACGTAAGAAAACGAATGAAAACATATGATAAGGGACGAAAATGTAAGAAAACAAGTGAAAACGTAAGAAAACGGACGCAAACGTATGAAAACGGACAAAAACGTATGAAAATAGACAAAAACGTAAGAAAACGAACAAAACATAAGAAAACAGAAGAAAAGGTAAGAAAACGAACGAAACGTAAGAAAAGCGGACAAAATGTATGAAAACGGACGAAAATGTAAGAAAAGCGATGAAAACGGACGGAAAACGTAAGAAAAGCAGCGAAAACGTAAGAAAGCGGTCGAAAACGTATGTAAACGGACGAAACGTGAAAACGGACAAAAACGTAAGAAAATGGACGAAAACGTAAGAAAATGATTTAAACGTAACAAGACCGACGAAAACGGTCGAAAACATAACAAAACGGACAAAAACGTAAGAAAAGCAGATGAAAGCGGACGAAACGTATGAAACGGACGAAAACGTAAGAAAACAGATGAAAGCGGACGAAACGTATGAAAAAAACGGATAAAAGCGTAAGAAATCGGACAAAAACGTAAGAAAACGTATGCAAACCGACGAAAGCGGGAAAAACGTGAAACTAAAAAAGTTATTAAAAAAGA
>CM040241.1:285515657-285715657 GCA_022545495.1 Chrysanthemum lavandulifolium
GTTACTACGCTAAGGTTAAGGTTGAGGAAGATTATTTTTATCTTTTATGTTTTATGAAATGAAAAGGTACGAATCTCGGTATTGATTTGGGGGTTGGTATTTCACCTATTACTCTACTATTATCTAATTATCTAAACTAAGGTTGTGGGAGTCTATGTCTAATTAATGTGTGCTCGTATGATAGTTTAAAGATGTGTTTACTTAGGTTGTATTACTCCTTAATTATCTCCTATTGATGGTTGAGTTGTCACGTCTTATTCTTAATTGCGTTGTGTGTCTAAAGTTGTAGGTATGCGTTTCTCCCTAACTCTTTGAACTTACCAAAGGGTCTCGCCTACAAACCCACTAGGATGATAAACTCTTACTCTAAGGCGCTCTTTGGATGGTTTAGCCTACAACTACTCGTAATTATATTTTAAGGTTCACAAAGATGAATCAAGCATTATACACAACGAATGACCTATCGCATTACTAGATCATTAGTCAACTAAGATAAGAAACAACCAATCAATATTCAATAATTAAGTTTCATACTTCCCAAGCAAACACACAAATAAATTAGCCGGACATGGAAAACATGCAAGCATACACACAAATAATCAAATACATAATTGAATTAATGAAGTAAAGAATTATCTTGATGTAAGATAGGGTTTAAAACCCTAAAATATCGTACAAGACACCTTAGGTTCGGTTTTAGGTTTTCACCCAAAAGACTCTCTTTAAACCGAAAATTCGGATTCTATATATAAGATTACATATGCGACGGCGCCACCTTATGTTTCGTGCGCCGCCGTGTCGCCGCCATTAGGGTTTCGCTTGGCCACGTTAACCTTGGCGACGGCGCCACCTTATGTCCGTGACGCCATCCTCTTCGCTTCGATGTCGCCGGATTGCATCTAGGCCGCCCGAGTAGCGACGGCCTACTCTTTTACAACCGGACGCCGCCACTTGAAAATACGAGTTTTGAGTTCGAACCGTCACAAAATCTTGGGACGGCGCCGCATTAGCAACCGATGCCGCGCCTTCTAATTTCAAAGAATCGTGAGTGTCTCGATTTTCACTTTGGCCATTTTCTTCATATATTCGCGCCTTTTCGTCCAAATAAGTGCCATTCCAGATTTTGCCTTCAAGAGACCTAAAAGTGAAAAGGAACGATATTAAGCAATAACGGATACAAAAGTGATCAAATAAGGACTAAAACGACCCTCAAAATGGTACCTTTAAAACCTTATCAAATATCCCTACACTTGTTATTTGCTTGTCCTCAAGCAAATGTGCTTTTAACCAATTAATTTATAAGTTGGGGTCATGAAGCATTAATTCAAAACGGTCCACAACACATATAAGCCCGCAAAAGTCATAACAAGCACGGAAATTACATACTAGCACCTCACATGGGGTGTTTGGGTACTCACATCTCTCTCGGTGTATATATGAAATATAACAAATAGGAAATGGAAGATAAATACTCATTATCCGGTCCTAGTACATAGATTACCATAGGCTTGAGAATATATCAAACCTCCATCGCTTTGGCGTAAGCACCTAGGAAAGACTATCAAAGAGGTCTTTAAAGGTTTGTAACGTTAGGCTAAGGGTAGGGAAACAAAGGGTTTGGTGGGATAGGCTATTTAGTGGTGGCAAGTCAAAAATCTCAATGTTACATGCATACGAAGAATGGCGTTGCTAAGCCAAGACTCGACACTCTAAACTCTAGATAACTGAAATAAACGAACATAAATTTAAAGATAGATGTAGGATGGTAGCCCGTATGTTTATTTTTTTATTTATTTATTTATTATTTTTTTTTATTATTTTTTTTACACTCTATTTTTTTTCTTTTCTCTTTTTATTTTTTTTCGTTTTTTTTTTTTTTTCATACACTTTTACTCTACCATCCTCTACGATAACATCAAAATAATAGGATTTATAGCACATCCCTACACTTGAGTTTTTATTACTCTAACACTAATATGACCCGATTTGAAAAGATCAAAACACTTGGAGTACGTTATTACGAAAATAAGGGAATTGGCATTCCTTTAGTCATTTAAAACTTTAACTTTTCCCATGAGTCCCAATCGTCCCAAAACGTGTACAAAAGATATGACTCGACTTAGCAACTACCGCGAAAAGGATGATGAGTTTCCAAATACTCATCATTTTTACATAATCTAAACCGCAAATTCATCTCGAAAACACTCAAAACACATCAAAATGATCAAATTATCACAAATCAGTGTTTTATGTGTTTTAATTGCAAAATATCAAAATCGATGAAAATGTATCAAGTTTGCAAAATTGGCGCTTTAGTCCCCAAGTTTTAAAAGTTGTCAAATCTAGTCCTCGAAATTCAAAAATGTGAAATTTATCATTCAAGGTCCCTGAAGTATTCTAAGTTGTTTAAAATGATCCTTGAATGATTCTTTGGTCAATTGGCAAGAAAGGTCCTCAAACTTTGAAAATTACAAAATTAATCCTTGGACCTTTAAAATGGATTTTATGCAAAAGGGTTCTTGTTTTATCAATGTTTGTCAAAATTGGTCCTTGTGAGAAGTTTGGAAATGTTCACTTTCAGTCCTTCAGTTTGGTCAATTTACACTTTTGGTCCTTGTTTATAACAAACCAAACGGACACTTACAATATCCAAAATCCAATCCAAACCCAAAACATAACACAAGCCCAACTGCAAGCCCAACATCACTTGGCCTTGACCCTCCTGAACCTTGACCCCTGTGTCACAACTCTTTTGACCCCACCATATCCATTTTGAACCCTTTGTTATTAACACCGTGGTCAACCAAAGTCAAACCAGAGATAAACGCGCCCCAATACCATTATCAGTAGCACTCTCTCCTCCACTTCAAACCCAAAACCGCACTGGTTTTCCCATTTTCAACCCACTCCCATACCATGTCCCTCCACCTCCTATACACAACAAAATCTTTAATTACCTAAACCAAATCCATTAATTATCTTCAAACTCGCTTGAAGAAATATTTGGCGCCAAATTCACAAGTGGACGGATAGGATGATTCTAGCCAATCCAATGGCTCAAGTTTGGTGGGAAAGATTCAGAAGTCATGTGGGATTGCTAAAAAGTCTATAAAGTGAAGTGAGAGGCAATGAATCAATGTATCTAGTGTAATATTTAATTTTCAAATCGTTTTAGTTAATTTCCACTTTCAGTTTATGTTTTAAGCTTAAAAACTTTGTATTTCAAGTTATTCTGTTATAAGAAAGCTTTTGTGAAGGTTTAATTCAAGTATCATATTGTATTTCATCTTATGCAATTTTCCTCAAATTCAAAAATCTCATGTTGTTTCAAATGGTGTTTTCAGTTGTTTGTATGGACTAGATTAAGTCACTTAAGCTCCTAGAAAGCTCATTGAAGCTTTTAGTTAACTTAAAAATCGCTTTAGACTCAAAAGTCAAAAATCACCAAAATCCAAATAAATACTTGAAAAATAAAAAGGGTTCTATGGAAGTGTTCACAATTTGGAGCAAGGTATATAATGGATGGCCTTGGGTTAGTAGCTTATTGGTGCTTATAGGGTGTTAGTTGATCTTGGTTCTCGCTTTCAAGCATTGGAAGCTTTTGTAAGCTCTTTTGATCATTTTAGCATTTTATCGTGTTGCTTGTTCATTAGCTCTAATTCCTATTTCTATTTGTTCACTAGTTATAACTTAGTATGTTTGATCATTAAAATCAATAGTTTGTTAACTTAAATTTGTATTTTGCAAAATCTCAATTTGACAATCAAAGTGCAATTTGAGCAAGTCTTAGTTTTATGTTGTTTTGATTGTTGATTTAGGCTTCATTAGTCATAATAAGTGATTATACAAGGTCCGAATTCAAGTTTATGGTTTACAATTGTGTTTTACTTGAAAAGTTCATAACAATCAACAATAAGGGTGTTTGGTTTATTGTGTTCAAAGGTTCTTTGGTTCTTGGTTTTGTTGGAAACTCGTTTAACTTGGTCTAAACCCCTCATACACCAAGATAACAAGTCTTTGTTCATTAAAAGTCAAAATTCATTTGATCTTAATTTATGCATTCATCATGATGATAATGATCCAAAATCATCATTTTGTGTTCAAAAGTTGTTAATCTTGCTTAATTCAGTCTTATAACACCTTAACACAACATATTCAGTGTTTTAGATCAAATCAAATCTCACTTTGGTCAACTTTTAGTTTTTCTCAAAAGTCAAAATTTCAAAAAGGTCGTTTTGAATAAACTTGGGAATTTCACCGGGGTTCATTAGTAGGTTTCAGTTTATAAGCTCTTGGGGAATTAAAGTTTGGTTGGTGTAGAAAATTACAAAATGATAGTTCTTAGTTTTTCAGCTTTTTGAGTGCTTATTTTATCGCTTATTGAGAGTACCTTGTCTGATATCTCGTCTCTGCACGTATCTTGGTGCCAATTTGAAAAGCTTGCATTGAGCTTATTACTTGTCCAAACCCCTTGTTCTTTGGTTCTTTGGAAAGCCAACTTGGTCTTCTTGAGTTGTCAAGTTTTATTTTTCATTTGGAGCTTGTTTACTAGGGTCGCTAAGGGCTTAAAGTGTGTCCCATTTTCTTTTTCATCTTTACAAAAATAGCTTATCGCCTTATTGTAGCTTTTCGCTTGAGTGTTTGTCTCTTTTAGCTTCACTTTAGCTCATATAGCTTGTTGGTAGCTTATTTGAGCTTTTGTTTCAAGATAGCAAGCTTGTTTGAGCTTATTCCAAAAAATAAGCTCATAAGCCAATGTTGGGCTAATAAGCCATCTAATTAGCTTATTTGTGTTTTATAAATTTTTGTCTTTATTAAAGTTTCATAATATTAGTATATAAGTAGTTTTCAAAATAAAATCACAAAACATCAATATAAAAATAGTGATAGCGTTTATTTAAGATTTTTAGCTTTTGATTTTTCTTTTCAACTTATTAATAAGCAAATCTTGTTTTTCTAGTTTTCTTAGGTTTCTGTCATCTTATAGGATTTTTAGAAAAGTTTCAGATTTTCTCTATCTTTTAGTATTTATTATAATTATAAATAGTTATTAAATAATAAATAATTAGTAATAAATAATTAAAAAGTCTAAAAATATATTTTCTGTTTTAAAATTAGTTTTATCATATTTTAGATTTTCAAAGTTAAAATTTTATTTTTCCAAGTTTATTTTCTATTTTCTAGTATTTAAGTGTATTTTAAATAGTTATTAATTAGTAATAATTAGATAAAAGTGTGAAAAATATATTTTAGTTTTAAAATTAGTTTTATAGTATTTTAGATTTTTCAGAATCATAAGTTTATTTTTCTAGCCTTATTTTGTATTTTCTTCTATTTTAGGGTATTTATTAAATAGTTAAAATAGTTTTAATTAATAATAATTAATTAAATAGTGTTAAAATAATTTTCCTTTTCTAATAATTTTCTTTTATTTTTAGGATTCCAAAATGTCATTTTTATATTTTTAGGTCTTTTATTTCTTAGTTTTCACTTTTTATTTTGTGCGTCCGCGTAGTTTTTAAAACTCACGCTTACGCTTTCTTTGATCCGTTGTTGTGCTTTCCAATTCGTGTCCAATTCCTTTCCAAATCAATCAAGAGTGTAATTTCTAATCATAACCTTTACTGATCACTATCCTTAGTGATCATCCCATCATCTCGAATCGCTTTACACACCATCGAGTCTCCTCGACTAAACGACCCGGAATTCAATCTATTCTCCAGACTTAATTGTATTTGTGTTCGAAATGCTTCAAGTCTGCTTGACTTGACTGCTTGGCACGAATCAAAATTTTACGCCACGGGGAGGCTTTAGCGTGTGTTCTAAACCATTTTCGCATCCATTGTTGCACATACCCACCATTTGTAAAAAGTTTTGTAAAGTTATAAGAAAATAAAAAAGTCATTAACACTTTTCCTAAAGTGTTAAAACACCAAAAATATAAAACAACAAAACAATCGAACGCTTTCTATTTTGTATTCTCTTTAAGGTGATTCTTGAAGAGATACGATTTGGTTAAACGGACGATAACAAAAATATTGTCCAAAAGTTTTGAACCCATCTCGACAAATCTAACCTACGCCTTTTCGGTGGTACTTAATTGAATACATAAAATCAACCACCGCAAATCAAGGCAAAGGCACTACCTAACTGGGGTGCGACCATTAATAAGTTCCCGAACATCGATTTAAAACTTGCCTTTGTGTCACTTGTGATTTGGTGTACCTTTTTCAAAGAAGCCATTTCATCCGTGATTATTGGTTAAGTTCACTTGTGTTTTGCCTCATTTGTTTTGAAAATTGGTTTTATACATAGTGCATGCAAGACTGCTCTTCCAGCCTACAAGTCCACTTTCCGAACTTGGAAACATTCCTCAAGACGAGAGACGCTCACTCCTTCACCGTGATCGAGGAACGCCTACCACCACCACCTCCGCCGAAATGGCGTAAGACAAACCGATGAATGAGCTTCTCCAAGCACCCATCGAGGGTTACGGAGATGCCATTGTTGTTCCAAACCATCGTGGTCGACACTTTCGAGCTCAAACCGGGTTGCTCAATCTAGTAACCCAAAGCCAATTCTATGGTTTTGAGCGGATGATCCTCATGCACACATTCGATGGTTTAACAAGATAGCATCTACCATCAAGTACAAGAATGTCCCATCCGGCTTATCAAGCTTCTTCTATTCCCATTTTCTGTAGGACAAGCCCGAATTGGCTTGAGAAACAACCCCTCGCTCTATAGAGACATGGGAAGATCTTGTCACCAAGTTCGTTAACGAGTTCTATCCTCCATCCCGAACCACAAGTCTTAAGAATGAGATAATGAAATTTTCTCGTAGATTTGATGAATCATTCGGGAGGCATGGGATCGTTACAAAGAGTTGCTTCAAGTGTCCGCATCACGGTTTTACCGAATTAATGCAAATGGATACTTTCTACAATGGTCTCAATCAGGCCAATCAAGATTCTTTGAATGCCTCCGCGGAGGTATTTCCGAGCAAGACCACCAAAGAGGCCTTGCGATCATTGAGAACAAATCTCGTGTCCGTCCTTTCGTAGCTAAGACATATCGCCTAATGTCGGACCTTCTTCTTCTTCATCCCCGTGAGTACATCTAGCACCGATGCTAAGATTGATAAACTCACGACATTGTTCGAGCTTTGGTTCTTGCTAACCGTAAGAAAGTTTCTTTCACTCACCGCCAACACATGTCAAGTGAAGAAAGTTGAAGTTTGTGTCACTTGTGGTGGTCCTCATGCTTACTACAATTGTACGCCACCGATGGTAGTCCTTTGAGGCCAATGCTTTAGCCGGTAGTTCACAACAAGGAGGTAATCAATACCGCCCTCAAAATGAACCACACTACCGTGCTAACACTAATCGTGCACCACCCGTTTCAATCCGAATCACAACATGCAAAACCGAATCGAACCAACCAAGAATGAACCAAGGTTATCAAAACCAAGGTAATTTCTATCCTCGACCCAATCAAGGTTTCCAACATCAAGGAAACCTTCATCAAAACAATTTCAATCGAGGGAATCAATTTCATGGGAATATGAATCCTAATCAAGGGAATTTTGGTCATAATCAAAACATACGACCTCAAATTGTCCCTCCAGCTCCTCCCGTCATTACTCCTCCAGACCATCATCCGATGAGTTATCAAGCGCTTTATGAAATCCCAAGATGAAATGAACAGTTGTTGGTCACCGATTGTCGATCCAAGAAGTCTTTAAATGATCGACCCTGCCTCGTGTACTTTACCGAGCAACACGATCGCTAACCCGAGGGGCGATGCCAAGGCGATCACAACCCAAGTGGTGTTTCATACCGGACCTCGCTGCTCCTACTACCTCTTCTTCTTCTTCTCTCCTAAGGTAGTGGACAAGTGAACCTCCAAAACATAATGGACCCACGACTCCAATGCCACCTCCACCGTGCCAATGAGTCAAGTTACCAAGGAAACTACGGACAAAGTGCATAATTCAAGCCCACGGCACCAAGACACGTCCAACCTTCTGTAGTCCATCCTCAAGTGGTCCGAAACCCCGTCTAATCAAGGAGTTGTTTTGAACCTCCTATAGCTCCCTGCTGAGAATCGAATCCAAATCTTCTATTCCTTACCCATCGCGCTTGAATGAGCAAAGCTCCGCGAGAAAGCTAGTCATCAAATGGATAAATTTTTCCAAATTTTCCAAGAGTTACATTTTGACATAAGCTTTATGGATGCTATCATGTCGATGCCCAAGTTCGCATCTACTCTCAAGCACATGTTAAGCAATAAGGAAAAGTCGCTTGAAATGGCTAAGACTCCTCTTAACGAGAACCGCCAAGCTTATTCTAAGAAGCTTCCCGAAAGCTTGGAGATCCCGGAAATTTCTCTTACCTTGTGTATTCCTGTGGATGGTTGAATGCTTTGCCCTAGCGATCTTGGTGCAAGCATAAACCTTATGCCATATTCAAGTGGAAGAAACTCTCTTCCGAACTTACTCCTACATGCATGACTCTCGAGCTTGTCGATCGTTTCCATATCCCGTCCTCTTGGCATTGCCGAGGACGATTTGTAAAAGTAGGAAAGTTCCATTTCCCCCGACTTCGTGGTTGTTGATTTTGATGCCGATCATCGGGTTCCTCTCATTGTTGGTCGAGGATTCACGAGAACGGGCCGTGCTCTCATAGATGTATTTGAGCAAGAAATCACATTGCGTGTTGGTAATGAAGTCACACCTTCAATCTTGACCAAACTTCGAGGTACTCCGCAAACTATGATTCGAATCGGTTAACCGAATAGATATCATTGATGTTGCTTCGATGAGTACTCTCAAGAAGTTCTTGGTTATTCTCATAATTCGTGAGTGGGATTCCACCACATCTTCTCACCCTATCATAGCCAATTCTACTCCTTCTATCACTCCGCTTGAGGGAAGCGACTTCATCTTAGATGAGATTGAAGCATATTTGGCTAGTGATTCTGCACTGGGAAATTGATCACGCCCAATTGATATTGAGGGGACATACTTTATTGAGAAGTTGCTCAATGATGATCCATCATCAACCCTCATCCTAGTGATTCAATCCCATTGAGATTAATCAAAATGAGATTAATCCGAGGAGATATTCTTCTTGAGAAAGTGTCAACTGGATACTTCTCCTCCTCTCCTCCCATCAAACTTCATAACGAGGAAGTCAATTCATTGAGAAAATCAAGAATTTCCGAGGTTGAGCTTAAGGACTTACCTCCTCATCTCGAGTATGCATTCCTTGAGGGTGATGATAAATTACCCGTCATTATTGCTCGAGATTTGAGTAAAGATGAAAAAGTCGCCTCATTAAAATCTTGAAGTCACACAAGCAAGCAATTGCTTGGAAACTCTCCGACATCAAAGGTATAAACCCCGAGTTCAGACTCATAAAATCTTGATGGAGGATGACTTCAAACCCGCAGCTCAACATCGAGGCGAGTGAATCCAAAAATCCATGATGTTATCAAACAAGAGGTTATCAAACTTCTTGATGCGTGATTGATTTACCCGATCTCGCATAGTCCTTGGGTCACCCCAATTCATTGTGTCCCAAAAAGGGTGGCATTATCATATCACAAATGAAGATAACGAGTTAATTCCAACTCGATTGGTTACGGATGGCGTGTTTGCATCGACTATCGTAAGTTGAATGACGCCACCAGAAAGACCATTTTCCTCTACCCTTCATGGACCGATGCTTGAGAGATTAGCAGGAATGAGTACTATTGCTTCCTTGATGGTTTCTCGGGTTACTTTCAGATCCCTATTGATCCACGGGATCAAGAGAAGACCACATTCACTTGCCCATACGGAACTTTTGCCTACAAACGTATGCCTTTTGGCTTATGTAATGCTCCCGCACGCTCCAACGATGTATGATGGCCATATTCCACGACATGATCGGGAAACAATGGAAGTGTTTATGGATGACTTCTCGGTCATTGGGGATTCTTTTCAATCATGTCTCTCCCATTTAGATAAAATGCTTCAAAGGTGTGAAGACACCAATCTTTGTCTAAACGGGAGAAAAGCCACTTTATGGTCAAAGAAGGCATTATCCTTGGCCATAAGATTTCAAAGAATGGGATTGAGGTAGATAGAGCAAAGGTTGATGTCATTGCTAAGTTACCTCATCCTACTACCGCAAGGGTATTAGGAGTTTTTGGGTCATGCCGGTTTCTATCGAGATTCATTCAAGATTTTTCCAAAATCGCCTACCTATGACCCATCTTCTTGAAAAGGATGCTCCTTTTATCTTCTCACCCGAGTGCATCGTAGCTTTTGAAACATTGAAGAAAAGCTAATCAAGCACCCATTCTCGCTGCTCCCGACCGACTTGCCTTTTGAGCTCATGTGCGATGCAAGTGATTTTGCTATCGGTGCAATCCTAGGGCAACGAAGAAATAAGCATTTTCACCTATTCACTACGCAAGCAAAACTATGACCGAGGCTCAAACTCATTACACCACCACGTAAAAGAGCTATTAGCCGTGGTGTATGCTTTTGAGAAGTTTCGCCGATCTTATCTTGACCAAATGCGTAGTGTATACGGATCACTCGGCTCTTAAATATCTCTTTGCAAAACAAGATGCAAAGCCGAGATTGCTTCGTTGGATTCTCCTCCTCCAAGAATTTGATATCATTATACGTGATAAAAAGGAGCCGAGAATCTAGTCACGATCATCTCGTCTGCATTAGAAAACCCTCACCAAGATGTTTTCGAGAAAAGGATATAAATGAAACATTTCCTCTCGAGACACTCAATGCGGTTTCTTTTCGTGGAAATTCTACCACCCCATGGTTTGTCGACTTTGCAAATTACCATGCGGTAACTTCATTAGAAAGGATGTCGACCCAAAGAAGAACAAATTCTTCAAAGATGTTAAACATTATTTCGGGACGACCCTTTCTTGTTCAAAATCTGTGCGGATCAAGTCATCCGACGGTGTGTTTATGGACGTGAAGCTATTGACATTCTCAAAGCTTGCCATGCCGACCCACCGGGGCCATCATAGTCCAAACTACACCGCCAAAAAGGTGTTTGATTCCGGTTCTATTGGCCCACAATCTATAAGGATGCCCACGATTATGTCAAACTTGTGACGCTTGTCGGCATCATGGTAATATATCTCAAAGGAATGAAATGCCACAAAATGCCATTCAAGTTTGTGAGATATTTGACATATGGGGTATTGATTTTATGGGGCCGTTTCCATCTTCTCGTGGTAACAAGTACATACTGTGGTCGTTGACTATCTCAAAAATGGGTTGAAGCAAAAGCTTTACCCACCAATGATGCCCGAGTAGTTGTGAAGTTTTGAAATCTCTTTGCCGTGTTTGGAACTCCGAGAGCGATAATCGCGATCGTGGTACACATTTTGTAATGACCAATTTGAAAGAGTCATGCAAAAGTATGGTGTTACCCATCGCCTCTATCGCATACCACCCCAAACAAGTGGGCGGGTGTGGAAGTTTCAAACCGTGGTATTAAAAGGATCCTTGAAAGGACAAGAGGCGAGAATCGTGCATCCCGGTCGGATAAGCTTGATGACGACTGGGCCTTCCGACACTTACAAAACACCTATCGGGTGTACTCCATACAAGCTAGTGTACGGAAAAGCATGTCATCTTCCGATTGAGTTAGAGCACAAGGCATACTGGGCCTTAAAGCATGCTAACTTCGATATACGATACCGGTGATCACGAAAAGTTCAAATGAATGAACTAAATGAACTTCGTGATCAAGCTTATGAGAACTCTTTGATCTACAAGCAAAGACAAAGAAGATTCATGACTCCAAGATCAAGAACCGCGCTTTCAACGTTGGTGATCGAGTCCTTCTTTTCAATTCCGATTGAAGATTTTCTCGAAAGCTTAAGTCCTACCGGTCCGTCCATTCACTATCGCTAAGGTTTATCCTTATGGTACCGTTGAGTTATCTCAACCCGATGGTCCTAATTTTAAAGTGAATGGTCATCGAGTTAAGCATTACTTTGGAGAGGACATTCCCCGTGGTTGTCCCGGATTTACAAACATTCCCATGAACCAATGAATGCGGGATCGAGTCAAGCTAGTGACTCGGTAATCAAAAACATTAGCACGCACCATATGGGTTTTCACCCATAATTCGCCTTCTTATCCCTTTCTACCACCCTAGTGTGGGGAGTTTTCCCACATCGTTGTATATTCTCATTCTTTCTAAAAAAAAAAAAAAAAAAAAAAAAAAAAAACTTTCTAAATAATGGCCGTAATATTTCCCTTTCACGTTTTTTGTTTCGCATAACCGCGGTACTTTGAATATTGAGGGCAATATTCATTTCTAAGTGGGGGAATTCTCACGAATTTCATATATATTATCTACCCAATTCCCGCTTTTGGCCAAAATTTTTTTTTGGAGTAAGTGTTCTACACTTTCTCATTTGGTTATCATCCGCCATGTCTCAGAAGACAAAAGGATTGGCTAATCCAGAGCAAACGGCTCTTGGTAAAGATTTCTCAAACCGCTTATATGGCTTGCAATTTGCCCAAAATTGTATGGTTCTTCACTCCCATCATCCTCAAAAGATAATGAGTGGCTAGCCCGCAAGGTTATGGCTTGTGGTAAAGGCAAGGAAAATCCATAATTGGTATTCACCACCAAAGATAATCTTGATAATTTATCTAAGAGTTGGCTAGTCCGTATGGGTACGGCTTCGTAAAGACACATCAAATCCGTTATATGGTTTATGATTTGCCAATAAATCATCTCGTTATCGTTGTACCAAGATTCTTACTTGAATCAAAACAATTGGCTACTCCGTAGTGATGGCTTTTGGTAAAGAGTTTTTCAAATCCATCAAAGTTTTTCAAATCATTGCTAGGGACTAGCAATATCTCGATGGGGGATTGATGAGTTTCCAAATACTCATCATTTTTACATAATCTAAACCGCAAAATCATCTCGAAACACTCAAAACACATCAAAATGATCAAATTATCACAAATCAGTGTTTTATGTGTTTTAATTTCAAAATATCAAAATCGATGAAAATGTATCAAGTTTGCAAAATTGGCGCTTTAGTCCCCAAGTTTTAAAAGTTGTCAAATCTAGTCCTCGAAATTCAAAAATGTGGAAATTTATCATTCAAGGTCCCTCAAGTATTCTAAGTTGTTTAAAATGATCCTTGAATGATTCTTTGGTCAATTGGCAAGAAAGGTCCTCAAACTTTGAAAATTACAAAATTAATCCTTGGACCTTTAAAATGGATTTTATGCAAAAGGGCCCTTGTTTTATCAATGTTTGTCAAAATTGGTCCTTGTGAGAAGTTTGGAAATGTTCACTTTCAGTCCTTCATGTTTGGCAAAATTACACTTTTGGTCCTTGTTTATTAACAAACCAAACGGACACTTATATATCCAAGCCCAATCCAAACCCAAAACATAACACAAGCCCAACTGCTAGCCCATTGTCTTGGCCCTTGACCCTCCCTTGACCCTTGACCTCTGTGTCATAACTCTTTTGACCCCACCATATCCTTTTGAACCCCTTGTTATTAATACTCGTGGTCAACCAAAGTCAAACCCAGAGATATACGCGCCCAATACCATGTAATCAGTAGCACTCTCCTCTCCACTGCTTACCCAAAACCATGCACTGGTTTCTCACCCATTTTCAACCCACTCCCATACCATGTCCCTCCAACTCTTATACACAACAAAATCTTTAATTACCAAAACCAAATCCATTAATTACTTAACCCGCTTGAAGAAATTTTTGGCGCCAAATTCACAAGTGGACGGATAGGATGATTCTAGCCAATCCAATGGCTCAAGTTTGGTGGGAAAGATTCGTAAGTCATGGGATTGCTAAAAGTCTATAAAGTGAAGTGAGAGATGCATTGAATCAATGTATCTAGTGTAATATTTAATTTTCAAGTCGTTTTAGTTAATTTCCACTTTCGCTTATGTTTTAAGCTTAAAACTTTGTATTTCAAGTTATTCTCATTATAAGAAAGCTTTTGTGAAGGTTTAATTCAAGTATCATATTGTATTTCATCTTATGCAATTTTCCTCAAATTCAAAAATCTCATGTTGTTTCAAATGGTGTTTTCATTGTTTGTATGGACTAGATTAAGTCACTTAAGCTCCTAGAAAGCTCATTGAAGCTTTTAGTTAACTTAAAAATCGCTTTAGACTCAAAAGTCAAAAATCACCAAAATCCAAATAAATACTTGAAAAATAAAAAGGGTTCTATGGAAGTGTTCACAGCTGGAGCAGGGTATATAATGGATGGCCTTGGGTTAGTAGCTTATTGGTAAGCTTATAGGGGTGTTAGTTGATCTTGGTTCTCAGTTTCAAGCATTGGAAGCTTTTGTAAGCTCTTTTGATCATTTTAGCATTTGACTGTGTTGCTTGTTCATTAGCTCTAATTCCTATTTCTATTTGTTCACTAGTTATAACTTAGTATGTTTGATCATTAAAATCAGTAGTTTGTTAACTTAAATTTGTATTTTTCAAAAATCTCAATTTGACAGTTGAAAGTGCAATTTGAGCAAGTCTTAGTTTTATGGTGTTTTGATTGTTGATTTAGGCTTCATTAGTCATAATAAGTGATTATACAAGGTCTGAATTCAAGTTCATGGTTTACAATTGTGTTTTTACTTGAAAACATTCATAACAATCAACATCAAAGGTGTGTTTGGTTTAGTGTGTTCAAAGGTTCTTTGGTCTTTGGTTTTGTTGGAAACTTGTCTAACTTGGTCTAAACCCTCATTTCACCAAGATAACAAGTCTTTGTTCATTAAAAGTCAAAATTCATTCGATCTTAATTTATGCGCTATCGTTGATGTGATAATGATCCAAAATCATCATTTTGTGTTCAAAAGTTGTTAATCTTGCTTAAGTCAGTCTTATAACACCTTAACACAACATCATCAGTGACTTTAGATCAAATCAAATCTCATTTTGGTCAACTTTTAGTTTTTGTCAAAAGTCAAAATCTTCAAAGGGTCGTTTTGATAAACTTGGGAATTTCACCGGGGTTCATTAGTAGGTTTCAGTTTATAAGCTCTTGGGGAATTAAAGTTTGGTTGGTGTAGAAAATTACAAAATGATAGTTCTTAGTTTCTCAGCTATTTGAGTGCTTATTTTATCGCTTATTGAGAGTACCGGTCTCAGATATCTCGCCTCTGTACGTATTCTTGGTCCAATTTGAAAAGCTTGCATTGAGCTTATTACTTGTCCAAACCTCTTGTTCTTTGGTTCTTTGGAAAGCCAACTTGGTCTTCTTGAGTTGTCAAGTTTTATTTTTCACTTTGGAGCTTGTTTACTAGGGTCGCTACAAGCTTAAAGTGTGTCCCATTTTCTTTTTCATCTTTACAACAAATAGCTTATCGCTTATTGTAGCTTTTCGCTTTGAGTGTTTGTCTCTTTAGCTTCACTTTAGCTCATATAGCTTGTTGGTAGCTTATTTGAGCTTTTGTTTCAAGATAGCAAGCTTGTTTGAGCTTATTCCAAAAAATAAGCTCATAAGCCAATCATTGGGCTAATAAGCCATCTAATTAGCTTATTTGTGTTTTGTAAATTTTTGTCTTTATTAAAGTTTCATAATATTAGTATATAAGTAGTTTTCAAAATAAAAATCACAAAACATCAATATAAAAATAGTGATAGCGTTTATTTAAGATTTTTAGCTTTTTGATTTTTCTTTTCAACTTATTAATAAGCAAATCTTGTTTTTCTAGTTTTCTTAGGTTTCGTCATCTTATAGGATTTTTAGAAAAGTTTCAGATTTTTCTCTATCTTTTAGTATTTATTATAATTATAAATAGTTATTAAATAATAAATAATTAGTAATAAATAATTAAAAGTCTAAAAATATATTTTCTGTTTTAAAATTAGTTTTATCATATTTTAGATTTTTCAAAGTTAAAATTTTATTTTTCCAAGTTTATTTTCTATTTTCTAGTATTTAAGTGTATTTTAAATAGTTATTAATTAGTAATAATTAGATAAAAAGTGTGAAAATATATTTTAGTTTTAAAATTAGTTTTATAGTATTTTAGATTTTCAGAATCATAAGTTTATTTTTCTAGCCTTATTTCCTATTTTCTTCTATTTTAGGGTATTTATTAAATAGTTAAAATAGTTTTAATTAATAATAATTAATTAAATAGTGTTAAAAATAATTTTCCTTTTCTAATAATTTTCTTTTATTTTTAGGATTCCAAAATGTCATTTTATATTTTTAGGTCTTTTATTTCTTAGTTTTCACTTTTTATTTTGTGCGTCTGCGTAGTTTTTAAAACTCACGCTTACGCTTTCTTTGATCCGATTGTTGTGCTTTCCAATTCGTGTCCAATTCCTTTCCAAATCAATCAAGAGTGTAATTTCTAATCATAACCTTTACGATCACTATCCTTAGTGATCATCCCATCATCTCGAATCGCTTTACACACCATCGAGTCTCCTCGGGACTAAACGACCCGGAATTCAATCTATTCTCCAGACTTAATTGTATTTGTGTTCGAGCTGTTTCAAGTCTGTTTTGACTTGACGAATCGCTTAACTAGGGTATCGTGTACTAAAGATGAGTACAACCGAACATTGTCCCCAATGTTCCCGAAAGTATCAAAGTTATGATAAAAGAAGGTAATTAAAAATGAAAGAAACTAATACTCCCCTGATTAGCTCGGTAGGATCCATGTGAAGTAGTGGTTAAATCCTTTCCAAGAAGAATTGTGTGCGTGAAAAGCTCCTTCCAATCTTTTGTATCTTCTTATTGATAAATAAAACCTGCACACTTGAAGAAAACAAACAACCCAACGCATCAAACCGAACAAAGAAAAATCACAACAAGATGTAATTCCAGAATTAAATAAGATATATTGCTTGTGGAATGGATGTTTGCAGATTTTCTAGAAAATTAAGACCGAAAATTCCAAAAATTTATAAGTAGTACGTAAAACGAAAAAGTAATCATTGTTTACGCTCCTTCCCGACGCCGTCAGTAATCGGTCTCTCGATTTTCTAGAAAAATTCAAAAATTTTTATCTTTAAAACTGGAAAAATTTCCAATAACATCCATTATGACTCGATACAAGCATTTGACTCGAACAAACACACATGTATATCTTTTAAATAATTGTAATTCTCATGTTCACGTTTCTTTTGAAAACGTGTAATCCTCCCTACACTTATCCCTTATGTAAAATACCTTTATATGTAATTAAGACGAGGTTAAAGACAAAATAAAACATTTTTACAAATTCAAACATGAGAATAAACAATTAATAAAAGATATACGACACACAAATAAAAAATGAAAAACAAATACACATGGGTTGCCTCCCAAGAAGCGCTTGTTTTTGTTCGAGTCACGAGCCCCGACTCTACCCTTATTTAACGGATAAAGGGAGGATTTCACACTTAAGTTTAAGTGCGGGTGATAGTAGCGTACACCCTTAGGGTGGCGATTTTCCACGTGAGGTGAAGGGGGTGTGTGAATGGCTTCCTTCATCCTAAAACTACCCGGACTAAATTGGTTGATGGGTGGGTCGGTTCCTCTTTTGTCTCCTAGATGTATATCTAAGGATGGAAGTAAAGATTTAGGTTCCGGTTCATCAACACTAGGAAATTCCCTAGAACTAAGAGTAAGACTGAGACTACAAGTATTCAAACCTATATTGTCTAGTTGTGTTTGGTTCAAATGCTCTACCTCCATTGGGATTCCTAAAGTCTCTTCTACTTCTTCCGGGTAAGTCACGTGCGGTGTGTATGCCTTAAATGATGGTGGGACTTGTGGGATACCTTGTGGGTCTAGACTTTTCACCTTATCCTCAATCATATCTACATCATCTATATGCTCATCATGTGCTACTTCCTTAGGTCGTGATGAAACCAAACTTAGTAATTGATCCAACTTATGGTTTAATGCTTGGTTGCTTACCATAATATTTTCACATATTTGGTCGGGCCTCCTAAGGGCCTTACTAACAATAGTTTCTAAACATGGAGGTTGTTCACTAAAGTCTATCCTAGGTGAAGGCTCATACGACGCATAAGTTTCACTAGATGAGGTGTTTTGTGGGCTTGATGGAATGGTGAAACCCTCAAAAGGTTTATAAACTTGGTTACTTTCTTCCCACCATCTTGAATAATCCGCTTTAGTAATATCATAATTTTTTATGACAAAACTTAATCGCGGATATAGTGGATTCGCGTTCTCCATAATGGTGAACGGAAGAGTCAATGGACAGGTTTTACGAACAAAGGCACAAAGAAGGGGGATAGAATACAAGGAAGCTAATAAATGAGAAAAAGTTTACTTGATAGGAATCAAGCAAAGAACCTAAACGAGGTGGATCGCAAACTAGCTATTCTATTCCCGCAATGCGCCTAAAACTTGATAACGCTACACGCGCTCGTCGGGGTCAAGGAAACTTCCTTTTCTTCGAGCAAGTTTTATAACACCCAGGCGAAGAACCTAATCGTTGTAGTGTAGTAATTAGGGTAAGCCACGGGTATTGATATCGTTCTCTAGCGGAATAGGAATGCTAGTAAGGAGTTACTATGCTAAGGTTAAGGTTGAGGAAGATTATTTTTATCTTTTATGTTTTATGAAATGAAAAGGTACGAATCTCGGTATTGATTTGGGGGTTGGTATTTCTACCTATTACTCTACTATTATCTAATTATCTAAACTAAGGTTGTGGGAGTCTATGTCTAATTAATGTGTGCTCGTATGATAGTTTAAAGATGTGTTTACTTAGGTTGTATTACTCCTTAATTATCTCCTATTGATGGTTGAGTTGTCACGCCTTATTCTTAATTGTGTTGTGTGTCTAAAGTTGTAGGGTATGCGTTTCTCCCTAACTCTTTGAACTTACCAAAGGGTCTCGCCTACAAACCCACTGGGATGATAAACTCTTACTCTAAGGCGCTTTGGATGGTTTAGCCTACAACTACTCGTAATTATATTCTAAGGTTCACAAAGATGAATCAAGCATTAAGTACACAACGAATGACCTATCGCATTACTAGATCATTAGTCAACTAAGATAAGAAACAACCAATCAATATTCAATAATTAAGTTTCATACTTCCTAAGCAAACACACAAATAAATTAGCCGGACATGGAAAACATGCAAGCATACACACAAATAATCAAAGACATTATTGAATTAGTGAAGTAAAGACTTATCTTGATGTAAGATAGGGTTTAAAACCCTAAAATACTGTACAAGACACCTTAGGTTCGGTTTTAGGTTTTCACTCCAAAAGACTCTCTTTAAAATTGAAAAATTCGGATTCTATATATAAGATTACATATGCGACGGCGTCACCTTATGTTTCGTGACGCCGCCGTGTCGCCGCCATTAGGGTTTCGCTTGGCCACGTTAACCTTGCGACGGCGTCACCTTATGTCCGTGACGCCGCCCTCTTCGCCTTCCGACGTCGTTCGATTGCATCTAGGCCGCCCGAGTAGCGACGGCCTACTCTTTTACAACCGGACGCCGCCACTTGAAAATACGAGTTTTGAGTTCGAACCGTCAAAAAAAATCTTGGGACGGCGTCGCACTAGCACCCGACGCCGCCTTCTAATTTCAAAGAATCGTGAGTGTCTCGATTTTGACTTTGGCCATTTTCTTCATATATTCGCGCCTTTTCGTCCAAATAAGTGCCATTCCAAAGATTTTGCCTTCAAGAGACCTAAAAGTGAAAAGGAATGATATTAAGCAATAACGGATACAAAGTGATCAAATAAGGACTTAAACGACCCTCAAAATGGTACCTTTTAAAACCTTATCGAGACAAGCCGACAACAAGACACTTAGTGGATTCTCCACTACGGTAGCGACTTGGTAAGGTAGCGACTTGCTTTCAATTTTGATAGCGACTTGTTCTTTAAGTTTCTTAGCGACTTGGTGGTAGCGATTTGGTCCTTAGCGAGTTGTTATTTAGCGACTTGACATCTTAGCGACTTGGTGCATAGCGACTTCTGTCACAAAATTTATAGCGATTTGGAAACTTAGCAACTTGTCTTCAAATTACTTAGCAACTTAGTGCCTAGCGACTTGGTTCAAGGATTCTTAGCGACTTGGTTGACTCTTGTGTGTAATACGGTTTTCTCTTGATTTAGTAAAATCCCATGAAAGAATCTATTTCCGCTTAATCGCTGAGTTATAAAATCCCGTGTAATCTTTAAACATGTCTACCAACGCACCTACTATCATCTCCATCGTTGCCAAGGATGTTTAAGCAAATGGCTCGGATACTGCCCACCCATGCTTGATGTAACGGACTACGACTCTTGGGCTGAAAGAATCGATTGTACTGCCTTGGAAAGGAAAATGGGGTCAACATTCTCAAATTGATTGATGAAGGACCTTATCCGATTGAGACTACAAGAGACTTAATTGATACAAATTGCAGATGGAACAATGATCTATGGGATAGATGCACCAAAGACATATGATGAGCTCAATGATAAGGAGAAAAGAGATTCGATGTCGATATCGTGGCTTCTAGCATCATACTTCAAGGTCTTCCAAAGATATCTACAAGCTTATCAATCACAACATCGAAGCCAAGGCGGTGTGGGATAATGTCAAGATGCTTCTTTCCGGTTCTCGAATTAACTATGGAAGATGAGTTTGAGCACTTCAAGATGAAACCGGATGAGAGTGTCTATGAGTATTACGTGAGATTCCACAAGCTTGTCAATGATACGAGGAACATCAAAATGACCATGCCAAACATTTAGTTGAACTCAAAGTTTGTGAACCACATGAATCCCGAATGGCACAAGTTTGTCACCTCTATGAAGTCGACCAAAGGATTGTAGAACACCAACTATGAACAATCAGTGCATTTCTTCTCGTAATGAGAGACATGCTATGTTTGAAAGAAGGATTCTTAATCGCTTCAAAACCAACCCGAGAGACAAGCTCATCAAATGATTCAATTGCCTTCTACTCAAACATTGGAATTACCACCAAAGCATCTCAAGTTATACCCATGGGTAATGGTAATCACAAACTCATTCCCGATCCAATGTTCAAACAAGTCGATGTCGATGCAACCGCTGGAAACTTCATTAATCAACTGGCTCTCATGATTAGTCAAAACATGAACTCTCTCCACACACCAACAACAACCTCGTAACAAAGATCAAATCCACACAATCAAGCCACCGCCGAGATAGGAAGGTTATGGTGCAGCCAGGTTCAAGAAAGGCAAGACGAACAAGTAAGAGGTGGAGTTGGTAGAGGTTATGCCGCACATCGTAATAGGGAAGGAATGGAAATCGTGGGACAAGCAAAGCCGATCAAGTGTTACAACCGTGGTGGTGAGGACATATTGCAAGGAACTCGACATCGCCAAAGCGCCTCGAATGCAGTACTTGTGGATAAGATGTTGCTTGTTCAAGCTCAGGATAATGGTGTGTTAGGTCACTAGTTTTACAAACACAAGTAATATAGAAAGAGATAAGGCGATTGAACAAGTAAAACACACACACACACGATATAAAAGATGGTTTAGGCGTAGAGTGTATGAGAGAAAATAACTTGAACAACCAACCCTCAAATGAGGGTTTACATAAGGTATTTATAGGAGGAAAGCTAGGGCAACACTCCTAGTTTCCATCCTTTCTCCTATGGGCTTGGGCCTAACCTCATGGGCCTTCTACATAAGCTTAAGGCTAAAAACAAACATAAAGGCCATAATAAGCTACCTATTACATAATAATGACTAACACTTGAATTATAGTTTAGAGTGATTCCAACAATCTCCCTCAAGTGTTGGTGATGAACGGTGAAGGCGTTGATGTAATAGTAGCTTTGACGCCTTCGACATTCTTCTTTCTTGTGAGAAGAATTGCCTTGATTCGAACAATCTCCCAGTGTAGAGAAATTGTCTTCTTTGAACGGTTATGCTTTGACGTCATCTTTAACTTTGTTCTTTGATCATTGTTCTTTGTGATGAATGTGATAGTATGTTGTTGTTCGTGATCAACTCGTCTCGTGTCTCGCTTTTTTGCTACAATGTCTCCACGTCATTCTTCAACATGCTCACACGCCTTTGACGTTGGAATTCAAGATCGATGAAGTTCTTTAAGTATTTTTAACTTTGTAGATTCTTTGATTTGACGAAGAATCATTCTCGATCATTGTGTTGCTTTTGGATAGAACTTCCATTAGTGATGATGTTGGCGTGAGCATGAGAAGAATCAAGACGATCATCCCGCTCCCGAGCTTCCATAAGAAGAAAACATTTCAAACGGTTAGTAATAAGCGAATTCCGCACTTACAAGTTTGAACTTGAGAGTGTTAACAAAGATAGTGTGAAAACACAACTCTAATTCTTACAAAGGCCGCTCTCGAACCGGAGTCCCACAAGTGAGATAACGCGATGCACCGAGGTACACCTATAGTTCGGATGAGTCACCGAGGTACACCAAGCATCACCTCACGATCAGACCGTTTGAGACACACTAAGCGTAATCCACGGGAGTTACCAAAGTGACTGCCGTCGGGGATCTTTGATGTTGACCTCGGCATGAGTTTCCATTCAATCACCGAGGATCACAGCCAGAACCTCTCATAAATTTTCTCGACAGATTGCTAAGATCCGTGAAGGACTCGATATGAACCATCGATGATCTTATTTGTTGATCAACAAGTGATGAAATGTCAAGTGTTCCTAAGAGATCTTTTGATGAATCTCGTGGCTCTAGACTCAATAGTGCGTTTTGGTTTTCCGAGCGGAGACTAGGAGAGGGTCTCCTTCTTCAATACCAATGATCTCTAAGAGAAAGCCAATAGTTTACGTAGGTTCCTCGTGAGAATGAAACAAGCTTCGTTGAGAGAAACTTGAGTGGCTAAGAAGGTTTAGTGCATGCGCCACTCGGGTCCATGACGACTTTTAATCTTCAATACCGGCGTCACTAAGTTACAACCAAGAGTATATGAATTGAACCCGTGTCCGCCTCTAAGTTGAATAATTTGAGGGCTATTTCTTTTCACCCTTTTCTTTGCATTTCTTTTAATTCTTCAACTCCTTCTTTCTCCGATTCTCATTTTCTCCTTTTATCATCGTGCCTAAGGACTTCTAAGTACTAACTATTTGTGATGTCCTTGGGTAGATCCCTCCGCTCAAGGATCATAGGACAGTTATTCCTAACCTTAGTCACCTTATCACTTCATGACTAACCTATGTTGCCATTAAAACCATCATTGTGAAGAATCTCTCAAAGGGTTTGTAAATGAAAACATGTTTGAACCATCGTGAGAGTTTTGTCTTTAGCGTAAATACCCCCCTACATGTGCTTTAGAGTTTTGACGGAAATCAGACTGTGGGGAAGAGCGCGACTTTTGAATTGATCAACTCAAGATAGACAATCCCCGCGAGACACGGTTACGCTGTATAGTTAAAGAGTTACATTGTCGCTTTTAGGTGACAACTAGTTCTAATAACTACCTTGAAGGTGTAGACAAACCTCGAAGGTTGTCAAACCCGCCGAGTTCATGTCTACCAAGAGTATCTCGAATGGTACTTTCTACTTGGACAAGTCCTTTCATAGACACGCTACATTACTAGCGAACTAGCTTGAAATTATTACCCTTCCAGACAAGTCTTTTCGAGTTACTAACAGTTTAGTACCGCTCAATTCGTTGGTTAAGTCTATTACACAAAGATTCATTTGCATTTACACAACATATTTCTTATCACATAATTTTCTCCCCTCAAAATGGCATATAAAATGTTATTTTGAAAAGTTGAGAATAAATATGACCATTTCGAGTGTTGCGGAAGATGACCACTATGAACAATTTGTGAACAAAGTTTTAACTCAAGTACTCCCTCAACAAGTGATAAAAACAGTTGAGGTTTTGAAAATGATACGGAAGTACTTGTCCTTTGAGCAAAACCTTGAAAATGAAAGGTTTGATAGGTTTTACTCAAAAGTAAGAAGCTTTCGCTCCTTTTATAAGGATTGTGGCAATCAAGCGCACTACGTGGTCCTTCCTTGACAATTACGGGTTGTACATTGTTATATGTGCACAAGCCATATTAGGGAAAAGATGAAATAAGTATGAAACAAATTAACCTTTCCCCAATTGACGATGTTTCTAAATTAGCTTCCCTCAAACCGATAATCGCCTTTAGCAGATTTGAAACTTTGATGAAGTCTACATTTCTCTAACTTTTGAAGGTTTCAAGACGCAATAAATTTGTAGAGGAGCAAGAAACCACACAAAGAAGATCTCGACTAATTGCGGAAGATCCGCTCGAGGGTAACATACCGTAAATCAACAAGATCTTCTCGTATGTAGACGCATCACACCAAACAAACCACGAAAAGCTTAAATGATACGACTTTCCCGAATGTTGTGGTCTTCGTAATACACATCACCGTGAATATGCAATGACTCGATACCAAGACCGTGTGTGAGGCATCATAACATCATATTTGGGTAACTTCACACAAGATTACCCGTGAAAGTTGAGACGATAACACCGAATTAAGACGTTTGAACTACGATCGTCTCATTTCTTCGCCTAATTTAAGAAATTCAAGAAGGCATAGGGTTTTCGCAAGGAAGCACGTGGAAAACAAAAGAAGCAAAGGACGCCTACACTCTCTCCTCCTCGATGTTTTCAATGAATCGAATCATACACCACGATGTTGATGATGAATTGAAGACAATGAAACCATGTATGAGGAGACAAGAAACCATGTATGTCCAAGCAATCGAACAAGTGTGAAGAACCATAAATATTTCGTGAGAATCAATCATGCGATAAAACATCTCTGCTCATTTTGATCATCACCGTGTCATTGTTGTTGATAGCGCTTGATCTTCTTATAGAAGATTCGGTTGTTGTTGTAGATTCTGTGTATCTAAAATTAGATTATTATCGGTTGTGCAATGGAAACATTCGATACATCCGAAGCACGACTTTTGGCGTAATCTTTAACCGTAGGAGCAAGCAATGTTTCCAATTCATGACGATTAAGTACAATGGTGGAACAAATTGATGGATCATGATATTTTTGATGATTAAGTGCGGTAGGAGCCATAGTCATTGTACTGCATAGAAAAATAGAGGGGGCAAGAAAGAGAAAACATGGATCCCCAAGTGTAACTGGGTTCCAAATGTTAGAAACATAAAGATGTTGTGTCAATTATCTTCCCGACACCGAACATGCTATTTTGATGATTTCCTTTCCTGCCTCGTGGATGGATGGTGTTGGTATCCCACTTGTTTTGGTGCAACTACTTAGTATCTTGCTGTAGGAATCCACCTAAGACTAAAAGTTTTGAAAATCCTACCCGTTGGTATCCATCTAAGGTTAGATCTATGGGATATTGAAACTTCTTTGGGAAGAGTCTACGTCCTATATGGATCCACCTATTAGATTTCTGACAGTTTACATTTAGATCAACGGGTTTATTTCTAACTGCTTGTTGAGTTAACTTAGGTTTTGGTTTGCTACTACGGTAGTGTTTAGTAATACACTCAAGGTGATACACTAGGTCGTGAACCTAAGATTCCATCCTTTTGAAGAAGTGCCCTTTTCCTAGCCTTTTCTAGATCACGCTTCTTGTACGTGTCATTTGAATTATATGAATCTTTACTTTAATGCTCGCTTTAGACACGTGTTCGAACTAATCCTAGATTTGCCAGAGAGCGACCACAAGTTGAGGTTTAATGTAAATGTATAATGAAACAGTTTAACGAAACATGTTTAATGTAAATGTAAGCATTATTCTTAGGCCGTGAATGTGGAGTGACCGGTTTTATCAAATTATTATTCTCAACAACTTGGGAGGAAACCGTGGTTTTAAAGATTTTGAACGCTCGATTTAAATGCGCTTCGTTGTCTAACTACCGATTGTTTTCGAAATATTGTAGAGACGATTTCCCAAGATTGTTGGCTTTGCAAAATTAGTATCCACACTCTTGTTAGTGAATCTTCTCGCTTGTTTTGTAAAGCAACATGTGCAAGCCCTTTGCTTGAAGTTGAGCCTTTAAATGCTCATTTTCTTTAACTAATGTATCCACATGATTACTTTGTTCATTCAAAGATTTACTTTTGGCTCGAGTTTAAAACATTGTTTTGCGCTTTAAGTTCAAGAGATATGCAATGAGCCTCAAGTGTTGAAAATCTTTTGAAACCGAGAAATTGTCTTTTTGAGAAGAATGATTTGATTCAAGAGTTTGATTTGACGTTTCAGCTTGAATTGTTAACAAGTAAGGGCTCGTACATGAGAAAGTTGTTCGACATTGTGCAACACATCGTCAACCTCTCCTTCATTATCGAATTTAGGTTGCTCGCTTTGTTGTATCGCATTTGCAGCGTAATATGATCAACGATGATTGTACCTCGACCATCCGCTCGTGTTAGTGTCATAGGTGGGTAAGATATCTTCCTCAACCATTTGCTCTTCGTCACGCTTGGGCTCGTGTCGTAGTTAAGAATGATATCTTCTCCAGATCGCTCCGCCATCCTCGCTTCCAATGCTATAACCTCATTGTCCGTGACACCGATGGATGCAGAATCACAACATTCTCAACGCTCATTTGAGCATTCCTTTCATGTACATCAACTCTTTCACCTTGCACGATCATGGATATCGGAATTTGATGATGTCTCGACGCTCAATGCCGAGCCAGCCATGTATCCTTCTTTCAATGCCACAAATGGATCTTTATGATCGTAATCCATTTCACTACCCCGCAAGAATCAAAGAGAAGAAAAGGTGCAAAGTCGATATAGAACATGTAAGGTCGATATAGTGAATCTCGCCTCCAAAATAGTTTTGAAAAATTTTGACTCTCAAAATTTGAAATTCACTATAAAATCCAATTCTAAGGTGGAAAGAAAATTTGAGTTATGACAATTTTGACGCCAAATTTTACCCAAAAAATTGAATTTGGTCCCAAAATTTGAATTTTGACCAAAATTTTCACAGCTTAAACCAAAATTTAAATTTCGTAAAATTGAACGTTTAGTCTCCCTAAAATTAAATTTTACTCAAATTTTCCCGCCAAAAACTTTGAATTTTTTTTTTTTTTTTTTTTTGATAACTTGTGTTGATGGATCTTTGTAGTCGAATGAACCTTTGTTGATGAAGTATCCTTAGCGAGAAATCACAATAAAGTCAAGTAGCACTTATGCGTAAAAACACCAAAGTTACGCGTAATGTAAGTAGTTACGCCAGAGGTTTTAGCTACGCTGCAAGGGGGAAAAAGACTAAAGTTATGCGTAAACGAAGTTAGGCGAGAAAGTTAGGCGTAGGATTCCCTTATGCGAAGACTAGGTTTACGCGTAAGATGAATCTTAGGCGTATTTTCACGCGTAAGCTTAAGCTTATGCGTAAGTTTAGGGTTTTATCCCAAGTGATCTTTACACTATCACAAAGGCAAAGGATATCCAAAGTCGACGTATTTTCGTGCTTATCCAAGCAAGAAAACACGGAGTAAACCACAAAACGAAGATCAAACCAAGGAATAACTTACGCGTAGTTTTAGGGTTTCACTACACATAGGTTTACTCAGAATTTGATATTGCTCAAAGATGTTTCTAAACCGCTTTTGTGTGATGAAATAGATTTCAAGATCACCAAATAACACAAGAATGTGAAATTTGATGAACCAAACCTTCTAAAACGATAGCTACGCTGTAGAACTACACCCCACGAATAAAAACTAGCTCAAAAACAATGATCCACGCATAAAGTTCCAAACTTTTTGCCAATAAACGTTAGTTTAACACCTTATAACGTTGAAAGTACAAGAATCTTGGATTAAAAAGTGTAAAAAATGCGTTTTTAAGCTAACCAAAGATATGGTACCGTACGTTATGCGTGAGACCAAAACTCACTTATAGGCGTAGAGTGTATGAGAGAAAATAACTTGAACAACCAACCCTCAAGTGAGGGTTTACATAAGGTATTTATAGGAGGAAAGCTAGGGCAACACTCCTAGTTTCCATCCTTTCTCCTATGGGCTTGGGCCTAAGCTCATGGGCCTTCTACATAAGCTTAAGGCTAAAAACAAACATAAAGGCCATAATAAGCTACCTATTACATAATAATGACTAACACTTGAATTATAGTTTAGGAGTGATTCCAACATGGTGCAGCTTTGGATGAAGAGGAGTTTTTGTTTCTTGCTGAGGGAAATGCTAAGACATATGATGCAGATGTGGATGAGCAGCCAATTCAGGAGATAGGCCACAATCATCATAATGCCTTTCAAGTCGCTGATTGTGATGCATACGACTCTGACGTTGATGATGAACCTACTAAACAAACTAATTTCATGGCTAGCATTTCTCCAATGGTCCCTCCTAAAGTCTCCTCATCTCCACAAGCTGGTTCATCCAAAGATAAAATCATTTCGAGGTACTAAAACTATACGATGATGTTGATGTGCAAAAGATGCATGACAAAGTACAATCAACTCGAAACTATTGAGTCGATATTGAACATATGGGTAATATCAATGTTGTCCCATATGATCAATATGTGAAACAAAGTGAAAGTGAGGTCGTACAAGTGATGCATCTTCTGCATCAATGATGACTATGTTTTGATGAATACACTACATGTGCCCTCGATGATTCTCGTTATCTCGAACTTAATGCCTATAAAGAACGAGTTGCCATTTATGAACAACGTGCTAAGTTTGAGTTAACTACTCATGAGCGTGAGTTGGATAACCAAATGCGCACAATTATTAGAAAAAGTAATTTTAGAGAAGAAGTGTTAAAACAAGAGTTAAACTCCTTACAAGAAAAGCTTTCTAAACTGCTAAGCAAAACAAGAACTTCAAGAAAATGTTAAAGTGCTAAGCAGAATTTCATGCTAAGGAATCAAAACTTTTGTATGATTTTTCCAATCTAAAAACTTTGAAGAACAAGCTTGAAAATAAGTTGTACGTACAAGGGAATACCATTCAGACTGCTCACATGGTCACTAAGCATAGAGTTTTAAGTGATAAGCATAGTGTTCCCATTATAGATAAACCCAACCCTGAGTACGGTAAGATAGCAAAGGCGGCTCAAAATGTAATCTATGATGGCAATGAGATTCTTAAACCTAGACAGAAACCTAGTTGCGTTGAGTGCACTGAGGAAGATAGAAAATTAGATGATGCATCTAGGGAGATAATGAATAAGAAGCTAGAAGATCCTGAATGTAAAAAGAATAACATAATGATCAAACCCCATGACTACAAGAAGGAAAACTGGATCTCCTTAAACAAATTTAAGCCTCAAACGTTGTTAACACCTGAACAAGTTTTCTGGAAAAGGGACTTAGATAAGCAAAAAGCTGAAAATCTTGTTGAAACAAACCCTCCCTTAGGAAAATGCTCAGCAATGATCGTGTATCCTCCAAATACACCAATGCATTTAGTTCCTAGAACTATTGCCACTAAGAGCAAGACCTTAATCACCAATATGTTATTTTTCAACTATTTGTCGATTTTGAGAAAACTTGTAAGAAAAGGATCACACCCATCGATTATCAAGGGAAAGGGTTTTGAGCAAACAAAAGAATGATATCTAATCGAGGTCATGCCTTTCTTTAAACAACTAAAAGATCAATTTGAGAGTCTTAAAAGGGATAGATTCGGATATTAAAGGAATGGAAAAGGAATTTGATGCAATGATAGTTGAGGTTAGTGACTTTGAACGAGCATTAAAATATAATGAGATTGAGAGGAAAACTTGCATACACCGAATGAGTCTCTTATTTCGAATGTATTTCTCAAGATGTGTTTTACATCGCTACTTAATTGTTCCATCAATGCTTCTCAATTTCATGAATTATCTGCTGCTCGAAAGTCTCCCATGATCGTGTCATTGAGCTTGAAAAGATTAATTCGAAATCGCATGATAAAGTTGAACAGATGATCATGATAACTGTAAAACATTTTTCTAAATTGAAGTTGAGCATCTTGCTTTGCAATTAAAATATCAACATCTGAAGAAAATGTTAAAACCTCAAATATTAAGACATCTTTGGATGTTCCCGAATTTGATGCGCTTTTGAAATTAGCAAACGTGATGAATGTATTCAAGCTCATTGTAACACGATCGAAAAGTTGAAAGCCCAAATCTCTCAATTAAAGGGTGAAAAACAATGTGACTGGGTCCCAAATGCCTCCTCTTTAGATTCTCAGATTCTCAAACTTTTCATCTTCAAAACTTAGTAAATGCTTTACAAAAGGAAAACGAGAGTTTTCTAGAAGAAAATGAAAAGTTAAACGACACTTTAAAGAGTTATATGATTCAATGAAAGTCACTCGTGACCAAAACAACGAAAAATAACGTATTTACAAAAGGAAATTGAGAATCGAGGAGTCGTAAAAGGAAAATGCCAATGACCAATGGGAGAATGGTGCATCAAAGGTGCATGGTTGTAATAAATATGCTTTGTCTATGAAATATGTTCCTCCTCATCTTAGGAATAACAAACTTGCTATTCAAACATATTTCTCATACCTTAAGGATAGTCTAGAACTTGGTTTAAAAATGCGCGCATCATTGCGCAAATTGCACGCATCATTGCATTGCATTTGAAATTTCGCATCATGACACCTAATGCGAGGCCATTCCAGATTGCATTCGCAATTGACCGCAATTTATCGCATTTGTGTAACGCTAGCAATAGTCGCAATTAGTGCAATTTAGAATTTAGGTTGATTTACGAAGCCCAACTATTTTAATTAGGACCTTAGTAAATGACATCCATAAAAATACACATTGCCAATAATAGTTCTTGTCCTACATCCAAATTACCTCATTTTTATTTCATTTAATCTCCTGGTGGTGCGACCGATTCTACAAAGTGAGTAAATTCTTTAATTTACTTTAATGCATAATCGAATAGTTTTCTTCTTTCTATTGTGTGATTCAAGGTGTAAAACTTATATGTTCTTCTTTAATTATAATGATCAAATATGTTATTTAATTAGGTACAAAGTGAGTTAGTTTATTTGATTCAATGCTAGAACTCAGATATTGTTCAATTTTGACTAAACTTTATAATGCTAACTTTTGCTATTGATTTAATTATGAGTAAATTATGATTCTTTATTATTGATATAACTTGTATCTTGTAAGTATACGCTTGATATATTTTAATATAATGTTATCATCTTGAATATGTTAGTGATTTATTTATAAGTTTGTTGCATTTATTTGGTAATTGGTAAAAATATAATATTTATAAATATATTTTTTACTTTTTAATACTAAACGCATCGCGTCTAAATTGCGCCAGATTCAGTAACATGCATTACGCATCGGCTTTGGGACCTTGAGCGCATCGGATAGCAAAACGCAATTTTAAACCAAGGTCTAGAATGTCTCCGTGAGATTGTAGAAGAGGATAAGTTAGAGAAACCACTTGATAATCCAATTGGCCATGCATGCTTATATGCCAAACGATCTCAAGAACTTCTAGAATGCTTAATTACAATATGCCCTAAATCCCTAGGTGAGCAAGTCAATCACTTGATACCCTGTTCTATGCCTAATGCCAAGTATACAAGTCATTCAATGCCCAATGTTATGAATGTGAACTTTAGTAGGCCTTCAAATAGTTCAGATCCCAGCACCTCCAGTGTTTAGAAAGTGAACCTCAAGTGCCTTTGAATCACTCACATCCCAAAGACATCAAAACAGAAAGGCAAAAGTAGCAAAACCAACTAATGTTCCGTTCCTCTACAAGAGTAATCAGTGACATTAAAGCGAGCAGGTCAAAGTCTCAAGGCAATACAAGGAATGATAGGACCTCGTAAGCTAAGAATGTGCATTGGAAGAAAGTAGAAGATCACCGTAGGGAGAATTTGAATAAAACGAATCGTGTTGATTCTAGTGTTGATTCTAGTGTTAGCTCTAAGCATACTGTAATTAATGCGAATTCTACTACTTTTGGCAAAACATGTAATGATGATTGCGTGGTTTCAGTTACTAATCTTGAATGTGGTATGAATGATTTGTCTAATGTTGTCAAATGCCCACCAAAGCTGTTAATGTTAAAAATCAAGCTAAGAAGGCTAAAAGGCAAAAGCGAAGAAAGTTAGAAAACAAAGGAAACCCACAGGAAGAACATTTAGTAAGATAGGTTATCAATGGATACCTTTTGGCCATAAGGTTAATCGACAATGCCCACTAGAAAATGGATGCCTCTTGGTAGAACTATTCTCTTAAGAAGTGAACATACTTTGAATAGGTCAAATACGGATACTAGTATCGCATCTATTTCGATGATTCCATTGCTTCTATTTCTAATATGGGTGTTTCTATTTCGATGTGGGAGTTCCAATCATCATTATTAACCAAATGGAACCCATTCTTGCATGGGGATCCCAATTATCCGCTTATCCATTCTTGCATGTGTTCAACCGCAGATCGCTCAAATCGCTTACGTGGTACCGGACTCAGCCGCTCCAAGCATATGACCGAGATCGGTCATGCTCATGAACTTCATGAGTAAGTTTATCGATCCTGTTAGATTCGAGAACGACCACTTTGGAGCAATTATGGGTTATGGTGATTATGTAGTAGGCAAAAGTGTAATCTCCAGGGTATATTATGTGGAAGGTCTTGGTCATAATTTGTTTTATGTTGGTCAATTCTGTGATTCCGATCTAGAGGTGGCCTTTAGAAAACATACTTGCTTCGTTAGAGAACTTGATGGTGTGGAATTATTAAGAGGTACTCGTGGTTCTAATCTATACACCATCTCTATCGAAGACATGATGAAGTCTTCTCCAATCTGCTTGTTGTCAAAGGCTTCTAAAACAAAGTCATGGTTATGGCATCGTCGTCTCAATCACTGAACGCCGGCACCATTAATAACCTTTCCGTAAAGGATCTTGTCGAGGCTTACCCATATTAAAATATGAAAATATCATTATTGTTCACTTGCCAATTGGGTAAAAGCACGAAATATGCCCACAAATTCAAGAATGGAAGTTCTTCATACCCTTCATATGGATCCGTGCGGACCAATGAGAGTGCAAACGATAAATGGGAAGAAATACATTCTAGTAGTTGTTGATGACTACTCTCGATTTACTTGGGTAAAGTTTTGAGGACAAAGGATGAAACTCGTATGTCATCATCAAACTAATCAAACAAATTGTGTTCGACTCAACAATACAATGTAATTGTTCGAACCGACAATGGCACGTAGTTTTTAACAAAGACTTAATTCGCTTTTTGAAAGTGTTGGAATCAATCATCAAAGAAGTGTTCCATGAACTCCTCAATGTAACGGTGTAGTTGAAAGACGAAATCGAACTCTTATGGAAGCCACAAGAACAATGCTAATTTATTCGAAGGTTCCAATGTTTCTATGGGTCAAGCCATTGCCACCGCTTGCTTCACCCAAAATCGCTCCCTTATTCATACCTCTCATGGAAAACTCCATATGAACTTGTTCATAAACGAAAACTTGATCTCTCCTACCTTAGTGTGTTTGGTGCTTTATGCTATCCAACGAATGACGGTCAAGACCTAGGTAAATTAAGAGCAAAGGCAGATATTGGAATTTTTGTTAGTTATGCACCAAACAAGAAGGGTTACCGAATCTACAATAAGAGAACTCGAAATATCATGGAAACAATTCACATTACGTTCGATGAGCTGACCGGTCAAATGGCTCCTGAACAATTTAGTTCTGGACCCGCTCTTCAAAACAGTCCCATTGGTTCATCCCTTGTACCAAACTCTCCAGCAACTCCATATGTACCTCCATCCGAAGATGATTTAAAGAAATTCTTTGATCCAATGTTTGATGAACATTATGAACCAAGTGTTGATGAAATGTCAATTCCATCAACAAAGGTCAAGAAGCGCTCCACTATCCCTATGAATGAAGTCAACCTTCGCTACTCAATATCATATTTGCTCTCGAATCAAGATCGGAGACATCGACTCGATCCACATTATACCGCCATGAATGAAGATCACCCATTGGTTCAATGCCATGCAAAATCCACACGAAATTCATGAGTTTGATCGACTTGATGTGTGAACAAAAGACATTAAAACCGCCATTAGTACCATGCAAGAAGAAATTCCGACTTGATGTGTTAGTACTATGATCATTGCTCTAAAATGGATCTTCAAAGTGAAACTTGATGAGCATGGTGATGTCTTAAAGAACAAGGCTCGATTGGTCGCAAAAGGATACCGTCAAGAGGAGGGCATTGACTTTGAAGAATCATTTGCTCCAGTTGCTCGTATTGAGGCAATCAGAATCTTCTTGGCTAATGCTGCAAGCAAGAACATGGTAGTCTATCAAATGGATGTAAAGACGGCGTTTCTTAACGGAGATCTTAAAGAAGTCGTATACGTCAGTCAACATGAAGGCTTCGTGAATCCAGAGAATCCTACTCACGTCTATCGTTTGAAGAAGGCTCTTTACGGTTTAAAGCAAGCTCCAAGGGCATGGTATGATACGCTATCAAAGTTTCTTCTATCCATCGGATTTAGCAAAGGAGCGCTTGATCCGACATTGTTCACCGTGAAGTCGGCAAACATTTAATTCACGCTCAAATTTATATTGATGATATTATCTTTGCCTCGATCGACCCCAATGAATGTGATCGTTTTCAAATGAAATGGGTTCCAAATTTCAAATGTCAATGATGGGACAAATGTCATTTTCTTGGGATTACAAATTTCACAAAGTCCCGAGGCATTTTATAAATCAATCTAAATATGCAAATGAGATCTTAAAGAAATTTGGATTTGTTTCATTGACACGCTGACACTCCCATGATTGAACGAACCAAGTCGGATGAGGACCACTCGGGGATCATGGTAGATCAAACGAAATATTGTAGTATAATTGGATCCTCGATGTACCTCACGACTAGCGACGCACATCTTGTCCATTTGTGTGCATGTGTGCTAGATATCGCCTAAGCCTACTAAAAAGCACCTTGAAGCGGTTAAACGGGTCTTCGGTATCTCCAAGGAACCATCAATATGGGACTATGGTACCAAGGACACCGGTATGTTACTAACGACCTATGCAGATCTTGATCATGCAGGATGTCAAGATACTCGTAGAAGTACGTCGGAGGTGCTCGGTTTTGGGTGATAAGCTTGTGAGTTGGTCTTCAAAGAAGCAAATGAGTACTTCTATATCCTCTACGAGGTGAATACATAGCCATGTCATCTTGTTGTGCTCAAATCCTTTGGATGAGATCCCAATTATCGACTATGGCTTTGAATTCAACAAAATCCTCTCATCTATGATAATAAAGTGCTATTGCTCTCTCATGCAACAACGTTCAACATTCAAGAGCAAAGCACATCGATATTCGACATCACTTCATCCGGGAGCAAGTGGAAAACGGTGTGGTGGAACTCTATTTTGTGAAGTCGAATACCGGTTAGTAGACATCTTCACCAAAGCTCTTCCAAGAGAACGTTTTGAGTTTATTCTTCCACGACTTGGCTTGAAAAGCCTTCAACCGTAAACACTCAAACGCCTTCAAGAGGAAGAAGAGGAGTAAAGTTTTTCCTTCATCTATCTCTTGTAAATATCTATTCGAAAAGGAAAATACAAAATTACAAAATCAACAAAAAGCAAATAGAAAATATAAAACTTTAAAAATCCATAAAATATGAAAACTTGATTTCAAAAAAAATTGTCTTTGAAAATATATCTACGGTCTTTGTCTTTGTCATTCAAAGCACGGACTTTAGATGTTGTTCGAATGTAAAAAAAAAAAAAAAAAAAAAATATGGGAGAAAGTGAAACAATGGTTTATCTTCGCTTTTCAAAGAAAGACTCATGCTTTATCTTGTTTTTTTCAAAATCATGCTCGATTCTATATAACAATTACTTACTTTCTAATGACTTAATGGTTGTCAAAAACGGTATATCTAACTCTCAATCAACAACTTATGTCATTGATTGAGGGGAGAATGAATTTTCAATTAAATCAAAAAGTGTATTTTTCAAACAATGGTACCAGACCTTGGTTATTATTATGTTTTCAAAAGATACTCAAGCATGCTTAATCTTTGGAGTCTAAAGTCTCAAAATCCGATCCTTATCAGTTAAAACATTTTCATAATCAAGTCACAATTCTCCTTAAAAGCTTTCAAAATCAATTTAAATCTACAGAGATCACAAATCTCAAATGATTTGATAATTGTGATCGGGGGAGAATTTGTGATTTAAATTGGATTTAAACTGATAAGTCGGTAAATTGTTTTATAAGGATGTACAAGTTTTCCTCCCTGCATGTGACAAACGATTTCAAATTTTCCATGCACATGTTAAGGGGGAGTATCTATTTTTAATCTCAAACCATTGAAACATGATTGAATTGTCTCTAAGTGCAGGTTCCCTCTAATATGTGCAAAACTCTTTCAAACTTCGAGGCACATATTGAGGGGGAGCATACTGTTGAAAACCTCATCCTTCCTCAAAATGTTTTATCTACTCAAATTGATTGGGAAGTGATGATGATCATTTTAGAAAATGTTAATCAAAAGATTGGAACTTTCATTCTTAATCTAACGATTTCTAAGATCTCTTACCTCCATGTGCTAAACAATTTCTGAATTATATGCATATGTTGAGGGGGAGCATTTCTAAAATATCAAAACAATTAAGATACAAAATACTTTGATTTTATATCACAAGTATCTTGATTGACTTTCAAATGGTTTTCAATTGGTTTCAAGGCGGAAGAACTATACCAAAAGACCGACCAATTTTACTTTATGCATGGTGATATAAGGATGATAAGGTTAGGTTGAGGTTCCATGATCCGCCAGAACCGGAGGGATCTACCTAGGGACAATCCACTAGATAGTGTAGAAGTCCTTAGGTATGATGGAAAAAAGGAAAAAAATGAGATATGGGAAGAGTGCAGACTGAAACTGAGCTAGTACTGGAATAAACCCAACAAGGTTCTAGTAATGAGGTCTCGGTAAGCAATCAAGGGGTTGAAGAATGAAAAGAATTGAATGTGAAAAGGGTGAAAAGAAATAGCCTCCAATTATTCAACCTTAGGGCGTAAACCGGTTCAATTCATATGCTACGGTGGTTACCAAGGTAACATCGGTATTGAAGACAAGACGTCATGGACCCAGTGGACGACCGCACTTCAACTTTCCAAACCACTCAAGTTCCTCTTAAAAGGACTTGTTTCATTCTCACGGGAACCGACATAATCTATCGACTTTCTCTTAGAGATTGCGATATTGAAGTAGGAGACCCTCTCCCAGTCTCCCAATAGGAACCAAATATGCACAATTGAGTCTAGAGCCACGAGATCATCAATAAATCTCTTTAGGACACTTTCAATGAAGACTCTCTGTTTCACACAATGTGGAAAGAGATATTATATCTTATGAGTCCCACGCATTACCTTGTGGTATTGCTGAACATCCGAGTGATATGCATACATATTCACAATGAAGATGGAAAGCCTTCTGGAGCCAACATCAAACAAGCTCCTGGTAGGTGGCATGTGAGATCTATCCAATAGATCAACCATGTGACAACTGAACAGAAACAATGGAGCGATTCAATCTTTTGAATCAATCATGGTTCAGGTTATGGATTGATGGATACCTTTGAAAAACCGGTCGTCGTGCTTAAAAACTTTTTCTTTAGCACATCGACCGTGTTCAAATATTTCAAAATAAAAGGTGTTTATGATTGATAATTGATTTTCATTAAAACCTTCGTTTTATTGCAAAAACAATTTCTATTGAGCAATACACGATTGTTTTCAAATCTCTTTTATCAATCGGTGAATCTCAATTATTTGGTTCACTCACCCGTGTTGTCTTCTTTGAGACGTTCGGTTTGAGAACGGCTAGAGCAGATTGCGAAACCCCGTCAAGGAGATTCTTCAAATTCTTCCCGATCACAGCGATGATTTATATTGATCAACGGGAACCGTGGGCGTGTACCTCAATTCAATGAAAGTGATCAAAGACACTTGCGTCGCTTTATTGCTAAGCTGCTTTATGCGGTACACCTCGACGCTTGCGGTGATCGTAATGAAGCGGTCAATCCATAGTCGCATGCTCACTCAACACATTCAGTTCCAAAGAAATCATGATTAGTGCATCAATGACTCTAATATTCTCACTTCATGCTTCTGCTACGCTGCTGCCAATATCATTAATCAACGAAAGCTTCCGCTACTCTGATCAGAAGAAATCTTGATACAGAATGTGAGCATGTCGGTCCAAATGTCACAACATCACATAATACCAACACCACAATGGATGAGTCAGAGACTAATGTGGCTGATGATCTCAAAGCTGGATCAAAACTCATTATCACGTGGATCAGTTAAAGACCTCCACTCAGATTATCCAAACATGCAAAATGAAGAATCAAAGACTACGAGCTTCAGAACAAAGAACATGAACAAGAATTCAAGAACTATCTCAATGAAAATATCTGTTTGTTTTCTATCTAATTTAATGTGTGTTTGAGGTGACCTCCCTTAGGGGGAGATTGTTAGGATTTGGAAAATCCTGTAGTTAAAGTGTCGGTCACCTCAAGTATATGTAATCGTTAGAAAGCTCGTAGTCGTAGTTATTTAATGTTTAGTAGTATTTAGTTTAGTAACACCGTGGAGGACGGACGGGTCTTTACCCACTGTATGCCTGATCCACAGCCCCTCAGGTGGCATTTTATTGTAAGACTATAAATACTCTCTACCTCCCAAGGTAGAGAGTTGGAGCTCATAATAAGATTTTTCTTTCTCTCACTAAAGTTCTCTAACCTCTAACTTTCTCTTTCTAAACTCATCTTGTACGCCACCTTTGTTAATGGTTTGATGTGTATGTGAAATCCAATATGTTACAATATTCATACGTGTGTTTGTTTTGTGTGTTCAACCGATCACTTTCTTTCCCATTTCTTACATATTGATCCTTGTGTTAACTTATGGTGACCTAACAGAGAGAGTATAGGTGGTGTTTGCTTCTTTGATTTTCTTTTGGATTTTGTTTCAGGGCATGATTCCATGGTGAATTCAATCAATTAAACATGTCAAGAACTTAACCAAAGCATCTAATCAAACTAAATCACTCACAAATGAAAACACCCAAATTCACGCATAAACCCTAAATTTTGAAAAACGTTTAAAATGGATTTCTGGGTTGAAATTTTGATGAAAATGAGAATAATACTTGATTTTAAACACTTAGGCACTTTCCAATTCATCAAAACACACAATATTGATTTATTGTTCATATGCGTATGTGTAGAACACCAAATCAATCATAGATCAAAATCTAACCGTTGGTTTTGTAAACTGTTTAAAACCATTGTTTGAAATCACAAAACAAAGTTATAACAACTTACAAATTCAGTTTTTGTAGCACAGATTTTCGTTTTGAATGTTAGGCGTGGATGAGGTGGTTGAAGAATTAAATGAGGATAATAAATGTGTTATGAATTAGTTAGGTGAAGCTTTTGAATAAAAGTAACTTATCAACATTGACAAGTTTGACCCTTCCACCATAACAATTTTTAACCAAGACCAATAACATCCACTTTGGTTAAGCAAAACGTGATTGTTTGGAAAGAACTTTGACGATGCTCCCCCTCGACTTTAGAAATGATGAAATTTTACAACTTTGAGTCCGAGGAGAGTATTAAACAAGAAACATACCACCATTTAGAAGAAACCACGTATTCTTGGTAACATGCAAGTACAAGGTTTTATGAATACTGAAAAATATTTGCATTCTCCCCCTCAACACTTGTTTAGGAAGAATTGACAAAGATTTGATAAAACACAGTGTTGACAGAAGATTTGTACTTGCAATATTTGTTTTTGATAGGAAGATAGATAGAAGAATATTTTTGGTTTTTATCTGATTTTATATTTTTCTATTTTGTTTTTGATAATTATTTACAAAAGAGATTTTGGTGTTTACTATTTTCAAGATTGTGTTAAAATTTTGTCCAGTTCCTCTGGAGTCAAACATCTCATGCCAATCCGGTGGATCAAATCATTAAACCTAGCAGGAGCCAAGGCTTTGGTGAGAAGATCCGCTAGTTGGTGTTCAGTACCAACAAAGTATAATTCAACGGTACCCTTTTCCACATGCTCCATTATGATTTCAAGAGCATGTTGGTATGTGCCATTGGTGTCACTACTTTGCATTCCATGTTTGTTTAAAATTTCAAGAGCATATTTGGACTGCCTTAGGGAAATACCACGGGGTGATTGATGAACTTGCAGTCCTAAGAAGAACGTAAGTTCACCCATCATTGACATTTCAAAATGTTTTTCCATTAGTTTTGAAAAAGCGTTTGAGTACTTTTTGTGGGTAGACCCAAAAATGATGTCATCCACGTAAATTTGAACGATTAAAATGTGAACCCGTGATATTGAATGAAAAGTGTTGGGTCGACCGATCCTTTAATAAAATTATTGGTAATGAGAAAGGATGATAACTTATCATACCACCCCTGAGGGGCTTGTTTGAGACCGTAGAGAGCCTTTTTCAGTTTGTAGACATGGTTAGGGAACTCTGGATCAACAAATCCTTTCGGCTGGCTAACATATACCGTTTCCTTCAGTTGACCATTTAAAAAAGCAGTTTTGACATCCATCTGATATACAGTGATGTTCATTTGAGCCGCAAATGCTAGAAAAATCCGTACAGCCTCAAGACGAGCAACCGGTGCGAATGATTCATCAAAGTCAATACCCTCTTCCTGTCTATAACCCTTAGCCACCAGACATGACTTGTTTCGGATAACCGTACCTTTAGCATCTAACTTGATTTTCCAAATCCATTTGAGACCAATGACATAGACCCATGTTGGTCTTTCAACCAATTCCCATACTTCAAGACGTTTAAACTGATTGAGTTCTTCATGCATGGATTCAATCCAATTGTCCTTGGTAATTGCGTCTTTAATGTTTTTAGGTTCAGTTTGACAGACGGTGAGGGAATAAATGCAGTGTTCACCGTAAGTGTGAAGGCGTTGTCTAGTAACGACTGGTTGATTCGGGTTTCCAATAATGTTCATAAAGGATGGTCTTTAGTCCAACGATGTGTGGAGGGTTGATGTTGATATACATTATGCAGATTAGGTGGGTTTAGATGGCTGGTAGAAGATTCTGCAACATCAGAGTTTGTAGTTTCATCAGCAGAAGGGTTAAAGAACGCATTCCCATCAAAATCTGCAGGTGCAAGTACATCATGATTCAGAAGATCATCACCGGATCAGTGTCATTAGAAGCGGTTTGTTCGGCTGTTGTTGTAGAATCAATTGGAGGTGCATCAACAACAGTTATTGTTGTATCAGGTGTATTAGGTGTAGGAATAGTATCAGGTTGAGCAGCGGAATCATTGGATACATCTAGAACACGTTGATCAATATCATCACTAAACAGAGGAGCAAATAACATTTTCATTTGACGACAAGTATACTATAAGCTTGGTTCAGCTGATGATGGGTTTTGGGGGAAGTTGAGACGGTTATGTCCGGGTACTAAGTTGTTTTGCTCAGAAGCCATTTCTGTAAGTTCATCAAAATTAGCATGAATCCTTTCCATAATCTCCCTTGTACGATGATTCCAAATCCGGTATCCCTTGGAGTTTTCATAGTATCCAACAAATACTCCAATGTCAGCTTTAGCCTTGAGCTTTCCAAAATCATCACGATCATTGTTTGGGTAACAGAGAGCACCGAAAACATGAAAGTGTTTGATTCGGTTTGCGGTTATGGATAAGCTCATAAGGTGTTTTGTTGTGGCTTTTAGTTATCATAGAACGGTTCTGAGTGTAGCATGCAGTTGACACGGATTCGGCCCATAAGTAATCTGGAAGTTTCGGATTAATTAACATTGTTCTTGCAGCTTCCACTAACATACGGTTTCGTCTTTTGACAACTCCATTTTGTTCTGGTGTCCGTGCAATAGATGTTTGATGCTCAATTCCCACTTTCTCTTAATAATCACAAAGAGTTTGGTTCACAAATTTAGTTCCTTTATCTGTTCTGATTTGTCTAACGGTGTTCCGGAGCTGAACTTGAATTTTGGTGAGAAAGGTGATGATCATTTGTGGAGCTTGATCCTTACTTCGAAGAAAGTAAACCCAAGTCCATCTGGAGTAGTCATCAACGATTACTAGAATGTAGCGTTTGCCATTGATTGTCTGCACACGCATTGGGCCACACAAATCCATGTGAAGAAGATGAAGCACATGCTGAGAGCTGTGTTCCACCTTTGAAGAAAAATGAGCACGAGTGCTTTTTCCTTGTTCATAAGCTGAGCATAGATGATCTTTAGAATACTGAAACCTTGGAAGACCTTCAACTAGTTTGTATCGTGCAAGATTGGTAATGGTTTGAAAGTTCAAGTGTGAGAGACGTCGATGCCACAGCCAAGATTTTGTCGATGTTGCCTTAGAAAGTAGACAAATGGGAGATGAAGCAATCATGCCTTGCATTGATATTGTGTAAAGGCTTGATGTGCGGATTCCAGACATAAGATCGTTTCCTTGTAGATCACAGATGAAACAAGTTTTCTCCCTGAATGCCACTTCCAAATCACCATCACAAAATTGACCGACTGAAAAGAGCTTGTGACCAAGACCTTCCACATAATAAACTCTGCTAATTTCGATGTTCCCATTGATGTAATCTCTGTAGCCCATGATAGCAGTGAAGTGATCATTCCCGAACCTGACAGTGCCGATGAACTTTGAAACAAAGTTTGATAACAGTTTGAGATTGCCTGTCATGTGTCGGGAACATCCGCTATCAACAATCCAGAGGATGATCTGTATCACCTGCATTACACACAGACGACATAGGTGGAATAGAGAAGTAGAGGTGGAACCCGAAGAATTAGAGGGTTTCGTTACAGTTACATTTGAAACACACATGTTAATGATTTTAGGAATCCATTTAAATCCGGGTGTATTTTGTAACCATCTCTGCCAAGTCCAACTAGTTTGTGCTTTGGTCTTAGTGAATGAACTAGGTGATATTTTCTTCCTAGGTGGTGAAGAAGGTGCTATGGGTACATCAATGATTGTAGCAGAAACACTAGAGGGAGGTTTACCTAGCCCTGACTTAGAAGCATTAGTGGGCCTAGGGGTAATCCGTTTTCTATTATTCTGCTTACGAGATAAGATAGACTTAGCAACACATTTATCATGACAACCAGAAAACATGCGTTTACGACAACCAATACAAGATGCTTCAAACATAACATTCAAAGTACTTAAAGGTTCATCATTCGTTACATCACTTTTTCTATTACATTTTTCTAACACAAAGTTTAAAGTGGGTGCAACCTGAGTGTTATTCAAAGTCCTAAGGTGTTCTTCTACTTCAGAGGTCTTTATTGTTCTTCTCTTACGTTGCAACTTCCTATTCTTCCTGTTTTTGCTCTTAAGCTGTGAAGTGCAAACGTTGGCAAAAGAGGCAACTATTCATGTATCAATGGAAGGAAGCACATTAGAATCTTGTGGTTTGTCATTAGGCGTTCTAGTGTCAATTTTAAATTTTCCTGGTGCAATTACTTTAGTGTTACTAGTCTTAACTTGCTCATATTTACCTAACTTCTCTTTCAACTCAATAATAGTGTGTTTCAAATCTTGAGTGTCAGAACGTAACTTTGCATTTGTATGAACGTAATCATTGGAGTGAGCTGTAAATTGATCGATATCCTTTGACCAGTCAAAACGTGTCTTTTTCAGCAAATCAAATATGGTTCCATATTCAGTTTTAACTTTTGCAATTTCTTGCTCATATTTGAAAATTTGACATTTTAAAGACGCATTCTCTTCATCCAGTCTTTCGAGTTTTGGTTCAAAAGGTTTTGCATTCGACTGTTGAAGTTTCTTTTGCAAAGCAAGTTCTCGATTGTTGCAATCATTTTGACACCAAAGAAGACGATGTCTTACATTTGAAAGCTCTTGTGACAGACGTTCATTTTCAGCATTTAAATAGTTGATTTGCGACACATTATCAATATTCTCAACATTTTCAACATAGTCAACAGAATCAACAGCAATATAATCAAATGCATACGCAACAGTGATGTAACAACACAACATTTATGGTATCAGCACAAATAACATCTTCCAAGAGTCGATCAACATCCTTTCTTAACATTTTCTTTTTCCTTTAGTATTTGAAATCGATGTTTCTGTTTTCTCGAAAACTGTTTTCATAAGACCAATCTCCTTCTGAAGATCCCGTTCCCAATATATTGCACACATTCGTAAATTTCGGACATGGGGTAAAACTCTTTTCTGAAAAATGTCTCTTTGATTTCGCGCATGAGGCAATTGAAAATGTTCAGCTTTTATTTCAGAATTAACTTCAATTTCATGTTCCAAATGTTTGAGGTCAGACATGAATGTATCAAAATATTTAAGAATTTGACATCTTTCGGGTAATGACTTTACTTCACTGATTGAAGGTAAAGGACCATTAATTTGTGCAACATTCTGTCGGGGACCAACATTAGAAGAGGATTCAGGTGTGATAACCCAAGGTGTGTTAGTATGATCCTGTTGTTTCACAAAAGGTATGATTTTTTAGTAATCGAATGGTTTTTTAAATTCAACATTTTCCATTTTTAATCGACTCTCAGCATCAGCATCTAATTCTTCATCACGGTTATATTCAACAACACTCATAATTGAATCATCAATTCTATATCTTGCACTGTAAACTTGAGGATTTGGTTTAAATGGTCTATGTGAAAAACTTGGTTTGTAATCAGCAAGAATTGGTCCATATCCATTTGCATTAGGCTTAAAAGAAAACTTTTGAATTGTCGTGATTGGCTCTCCATGTTTATACACAACATTTCAAAATTCTTTGATTTTGTTTTGTAAGTCAACAATTTCGTCGAGATACTGATCTATTTGCTTCCTCTAATGCTTTTTGTACTCACAAAATTGTTTTTGACAAGTTAACAACTCAGACTTGGCTTTTTGAGTTTTCGAAGTGAGAGCGTTAAGTTGTTGTTTATGATCAAATTTTTGTTGTTCTATTTGAGAAAGCAAAGCATTCTTGGATTCAACTAGATCACATATCTGTTTTTCCAAAGATTTCTCATTTTGGTATGATTTTGCAAAAGCGACTTCAAAACTGTGTTCACGTTTCTCTTTGGTTTCAAAAATGTTGAGTTGAAACTTATACCATTCATTGTCCTTAGTTAACATTGCAATTTTATCTTTCAATTTAGCATTAATCTCATTGCACTTTTCTAATTGAGTCTCAAAGAAGGTCACGAGCCCGGGATCTGGATTAGACAAAGGTTCATCTTGTTCAACCGGAGTCTCCACATAGTCATCATTTAGGTCCTCAAATGAAACCACGGGGTCAATTTGATTTTCAAAGGTAACCGGAAGGTCATCTTGATCTTCAAATGTAACAACGGGAGCCATTTGATTTTCTTCGTGATGAGATGTGGAAGGCTCATGTTGAACACTCTGAGCCTCGTCGGATGCAGATGCAGGCGGAGATAACAGATCATGTATATTACATATGTTTGGATCCGGTACCTGAGACAAGCCATCAGTGTCATACATTGGGCCTGTGTCACTCATGTGGAGCTCTTGCATGTTAGCCATCAACATAACTGCTGCATTAGCTTGCAAGTCCTCCATGTTATCATTAGAATCAGCATTGGCCATGAAGCTCTGTTCATTGTTGGTTAATGTTCCACCAGCTTCATCCTTGAGACCCAAGAGCAAAGCCTCTTTGTGATAAGCGCTGCCTCTTTTTCTCAGTTTTGGACAAGAATTTGCGAGATGACCCTTCTCATTATAGTTGTAACATCTGAGACCATTAGCCCTAGTCTGAGCATTTCCCTGATCAACCATCTGAACCCTTTGTTGTTGAGCACCCATGTTATTCCTTCCATTAGCATTAAACCCTTGACCACTACTCATCTGACGACCATTTCCATGGTTCTGAATCTCAACCCTTCCATTGTTGACAACAGCTTGATTCCTGTTATTTGAGGAGGTTCGAATGCGATTGTTGGATTTGTTAGCAAATCGTCCGAAGGCTCTAGCAATCATGACAAATCCTGGATTCAATGCATCGAAGGCTTTAGCATCATCAGTTGATTCACTGTAGAGTGCTTGATCATTGTTGTTGTTGTATGGAACCAATTGAGTTTCTTGTAATTGTTGTTGTGATGGATCATATGGTGTAATCTGAGTAGTTGGTTGTGGAGGATTTGTGAAGACAGTTGGAAATGTTGGAAATTGAGGATCACATGCTTGAGTATACAAAGCAAGAGTTTGATTATCCGGTAATGATGGAGAAGCAGGGACTCCACGGATAATTTTGTCTTTGTCAACTTCTTTTTGATGATGCTTCAAGTAGTCATACAACAATCCATAAGTAGCTTGATGAAGATTCTTCACTTGACGGATGAATGTAACATACTTCTCCCAATCAGGACCAAGACATCTCAGGAACTTTGTATTGATTGCAATCCTTGGCATATTGATGTTATGTTTTTCCAAGTCATTGATGATATCTGAGAACCGATGATAGTAAGACTCTAATGATTCCCCTGGTTCAATCATGAAGTTTTCATATGACAAGTAAATCGTGGATTCCATGTCTTCTAATTAAGTTCAGTGCCTTCCATTTGGAGATGAATGTGCTCCCACATTCCTTTAGTAGTCTTCTGAGCATCAACACTACGAAGTATCGGATTGGGTAGACCCAAAAGGATATATTGCATTGCAATTTCATCAGCCTCTAAGTGAAGAAGTTGATCTGTAGTAAGTTGATCTATATTGAAAATGTTGGTGATATCATCTCTTGGTGGAGTACCATTCGGATCTCCAGGTATAGTGATAGTAGGCATCTGAAAAGGACCTTCAAGGATGACCTTCTTCAAAAACTTACCATGTGGTTTCTTGAGATCACAAAACCTAAAGAGCCTTATCACCCATTGATCGTAGTTTCCGGGAGTGAACATTGGAGGTCTATCAAGGGATCCAGCTTCATGAATGGATTGTTGGCTACTTAAAGCTTCAAACAACTTTGCAAACCAAGAAGGTTCCTTTTGCGTTGTGACATTCATAGCATACTTAGATGGATACTGATATTGGAAGTAGTTACAATGTTGAACTTGTTGACGAGGGTTTGGTTGAGGATTTTGTGGGGGAAGAGGTTGTGTTCCTTGAGGAAAGTACATTTGAGATGGTTGTTGAAATTGTTGTTGATGAAGTTGTGGATAGAATTGTTGTTGTTGTTGTTGTAGTTGTTGTTGTTGTTGAGGATACTCATGAGGAAAGTAGCTAGAGTATGGTGGTTGAGCCATCTTGAAACTTGTGTTGATTTATGGTGACCTAACAGCTTGAAATCTTTCCAAGAAGGAGGGAGTTTATCAATGACACAAGAGACTGAAATAGCCTCATCCATGTGCATATTGTGTTGTGTAAACCTTTCAAGTATACCAAGAAGTTCATTGTATTGTTCCATAACTGGTCTTGAATCACTCATTTTGTAATTTGTGAAATTACTTACAAGGAACTTCTTACTTGATGCATCCTCAGCCATATATTTGGCATCCAAGGAATCCCATAGTTCTTTGGAAGATTCAAAGTTCTGATAAATGTCAAAGAGTGAGTCAGACATACCATTGAGAATTAAACATCTGAAAATGTAGTCATCATTATCCCATTTGCTCCTTCTCCTGATCTGTTCCACGGTAGCATCATCCCCATCATCAGGAATAGGTGTGGTTAGCACATACACTACGCTCATGCTAGAAAGCAAAAAATGCATCTTCTTCTGCCATCTCCTGAAGTCCACCCCTTCAAACTTGTCGAGCTTGGCAAAGTTTGAAGCCATGTGTTTCATAGCAGCAGCAACCATTGATTATCACAAAATAGTTTACTTTGATTGTTGGTGGTAATTCGCCCAGCAGCAGGGTAAGATAATCAAAAGCAGTAGCTACCACTAGGTAGTTGCCGGATATCACTTGGAATCGTGTTATCACTTTCCAAAGTAAACTATTCGACCCTATGCATGGGTTACACGAATATCTACTTGGGATAAGACCAAATGTTTCTTATTGAATTAGGCACAAATCAATAACCCCTGCGCATATAAGTGTTTTAGCCTTCTGTTTGTTTCTCCTGGTTTTGCTCCTACTTCATGCCGATGATGTCGATCTCTATATATAGTAGAGAACACTCACTCCTAGTCAATGGACTTTATGAGCTATTAACGGCCAATTAATCACCCATAATAAGCCTCCATTATCATAGGAATAGTGGTTACATGACCAATTAAACGTGGTCATAAAGCGTACCATAATGACCACTTGAATGAGTCAAAGTCATATAAATTAATCACCGCAACACTACCAAGAGGAATCAATACACTAGCAAGCAGGAACCAATACACTAGCATTTGGAACCATCGGTTATTACACTAGCGTAGTAACCAACACTACCAAACAGAACCAATACACTAGTAGTAGGAACCATTAGTCACTACATTAGCGTAGTAACCAACACTACCAAGACTAACCACTATCGAGTCGGTGTTCAGGGACCTCATAGGTGTACACTCCGTACCTCCTAACCCAAAACCATGTGTGAACTAATCCCACAAGTGCACTAAATTTTCCAACATATAACACTATTTGTAGATTCGAAAACTAAACATGATGTCATAAAATAGACATAAATATTATTTTTGGTGCAAAAAAGGGTAAATCTAGTGGAGTTGTGTACAAATATTTATGCCATTTACGACAATATGTTTAGTGTTCAATTTAGTAATTATTGTTATATCATATGTGATATATCAAGTTTGAATATCAATTTTTTTTCTATTTTCCCAACTTTTATTAATAAACCGTATTAATTTATAGGTTCTAACGCAAAGATGGTGAATCTTTTGGAGTTCTATGCAAATATTTATGCTCATTTTACGACAATATGTTAAGTGTTTGAACTTACATATTAGTGCTATATTACGTGTGATACACTAAACGAATTAGATTATAAAAAGAAAATCTTTTATTTTTTTTCAACTTCTATCACTACAAAAAATTGGTTTAATATACACACTTTTTTTTCTCCACATTTCTAAAAGTGTGTAAAATTTTATTAATTTTATAACATTTAATAATGTGTAAAAATTAGGTACATTGATAAGTGTGGGAAAAAAATTGTAAATAATAAATGTTTCACACTTATTGTTGTGTCAAATAAAAGTTCACACTTTTAAGTGTGAATAAATATAAGAAATGTCCACACTTATATGTGTGGACCCAAATTCTTCACATTTTCTCAAAGTGTGTGAACCAAAGAATCTCCACACTTCTTCAAGGTGTGAAAATTTGGGTGTTACAAATAACTTCCATACTTATAAGTGTGAAGAAATCTTATAATTCTTCACAAATAAAAGTGTGAACTTTTATTTGATACAACTATAAGAGTGGAAAATTTATTATTTTACAATTTTTTCACACTTAGTAATGTAAATAATTTTTACACAGCATTAAGTATTAATAATCTAATAAAATTTTACACACTTTTGAAAACTGTGAACATAAACTGTGGAGAATCAACTAATTTTATGTAGTGTATGGATAAATTGTATGGATTTGGATTAGGGGTGGCAATTCGGGTCGGGTTCGGGTTGGCAGGTCAGAAAATCCCAACCCAAACCTGACCCATTTAAATCATCATGTCAGTTATGTCAACCCTAACCTGTTTAGACATAACCCGAACCTAGCCCATTTAACCCGTATACATACTTGGGTTGGCGGGTTAAATAGGTTACAAGGGTTGAATAGGTTAAACGGATTGAATCGGTTAAGCGGGTTTCGAGTTGACTTATTTAGCCTTTTTTATATACAAAAGTTGGCATATTACACGAGTTAAACATGTTTTCGGGTCGGCCCGTTTAGCACATTTAACCCGCATAATAAAATATAAATAATTTTGAGTTATGAAAAAAATCTTAAACGGGTTGGCGGGTCAACCCGCTTATTTTATTCTTAACCCGGACCTGACTTGTTTAATAAACGGGTTAGATAGGTCGACCCAAACCTGACTCGGAATCTATTTAGCACAACCCGAACCTGTTAATTTTCGTGTCAGTTTCAGGACGGGTCAGAAATTGCTACCCCTAATTTGGATGTTTAAAAAGGAGAACTTCTCAAACTGAGTGAATTTATGATTTTTTTTTCTTCGAGTTCTAGATGAATAAAGGATGACGCTATTGTGGCAGGGTGAGCAGCTTAATTATTATTAAAAGGGTTTTTCTAACTTGTGTCTTAGCGGCACAAGTTAAATACATCAAATGTACTATAGGACTCATGAAAAAAGGACTTAGAAATCCACATAAAAGTATATTTTTTTGTACTTTTGTGTGGGTCTTTGTATATTTTTCTGTACTTTTTGATGTACTTAACTTATCCCTTTGTATACTTTTCTGTACTTTTTTATGTACTTAACTTATCCCTGATGACGCAAGTTAGAAAAATCCTTATTTAAATTATGGTTAGCTATAAATTATTTGATTTCTTCTTTTGTATATGCATCATTAATTTAAATAAATAAAAAAACACAACTCCCAAGGTAGTTTTTTTTTAGTTTACTACTAATATTAGGGTTGAGCATCGCAGACCCAAAACTGACTAGACCGAGAAAACCGACCGGGCCAATCGAAAACCGACTAAACTAAGAACCAGCGTCCAGTCTCGGTCCCAACTTTTTCCTTATTTCGGTCTTAGTCCAGTTCGGTCCGATTTGGTCCGGTCCGGTCCGATCTTACGTACAAACCGACCAATAATGCTTTCTTGGATTGGACTGACCGAAGGACCGGACCAGCCCGGAACGAACCGAACACATTCGATTCGGTCCTCGGTCCGTGGTTTTGGTCTAATTCGATCTCGATCCGGCCCGGTCTTAGACCGATGCTCAACCCTCACTGATATGTTGCATTTTGTTTTAACAATTAAGTTAATTGAATAACAATATAAATAATTCATAAAATTTAACTTATTTTGGTTTGTTTAGAATGCATATCAACCTTGTGCCTGGTACCAAAAACTAAAAATAATAAATATTATAAATGCTTCTAACTTTAAAAAGTTTAGAAAGTTAACCGGTTGACCTAACCTAAACTGTTTGACCCGCGACCCATTTGACCCAAATATGACTCATTTGACCCGTAACCCATTTGACCCATGACCTAATCCAACCCAATTGCCACCTCTAGTATAATTCTAATACCAACCAAATGGGTTATGGGTTAAACGGGTCATATATTAAAAATGGGTCAAACGGGTCGCAATTTTAATATATGACCCATTTGAACCATAACCCATTCAATGTTCTCGCTTGGAAAGTAAGGTTGGATTGTCTACCTACTAGGCTCAATATTTCTCGAAGAGGGATGGATATTGAATCCATCCTTTGTCCAAACTATGATAAGGCGGTGGAATCTACTGATCACATTTTCTTTGCTTGTCTCATAGCGGGAGAGGTTTATCGTAAGACCACTGTTTGATGAGATTGCAATTTTGTGGATGTTCCTTCGTATGAGGAATGGTTGGCTTGAATTTTGAATCTTCGAATTCATTCTAAACTTAAACAGGCACTAGAAGGTGTTTGCTACATCATGTGGTGGCTTGTTTGGAGTTTTCGTAAAATAGTTCTTTTTGGTTCAGGTATTCCTTTGAAAACGGCTTTATTCGATGATACAGTGGCTCATTCAAGTTTTTGGTGTAGATATAGATGCAATGCTTCTTTAGTTTGGTAGATTGGCTTAAAAATCCTTATCTTGTATCCTTGTAATTTTCCTAGCTCCTTGCTAGTTCTTTAATAAAAATCGCCGTCAAAAAAGAAAAATCAAATGGAAATAATGGTGTGCAGACCTGACCACCATGACGAGTACTAGTACTACTACTACTAGGATTTGTTGTTTATTAGTATCAAGATAAAACTTTTATACTCTTCAATAGTTGCCACAATATCATTTAGATCCATCTCTAGATTCATCCATCTTAGACACGTGGTGTTGATGTCCTCCTCTGATCAATTTTCTTGACTAAATTCCTCAAATCAAAATCACCATTTGCAATGTATAGTGCTACTTTCCCCGATCCAACAACAACAACATATCTATTCGAGCACAAAATTATTGCTATTATCGATCGGATGTAGAGTATCCACACCCTTGCACTTACCACCCCTTTTTGTACTTCAAAGGAGCCATAAATGAGCATCTATCCACAGTTTCCTTTACCAAATTTTCATCTAAAAAAAGCTCACCATGGTTTTTGTTTACGAAAACAGGTGGACATCTCTTTTTTCTTAGAAAGGCGACATATAATTAAGAACCTCGAAAGAGATTAAAATACAATACAAAGCGCCCCCAACTCAATTAACAAGATAATTAAGAGAGAAAGGGACCCAAAAGAAAAATTGCCATACCAACTAAAACATAAATCCTACCATTGAATTACCAAGCAACTGACTCAAGTACTACTAGAAGACTAAATGACTGACACAATAAAATTAAAATACAGTTCTTGACTCTTGAAAATATTGTACCCACTGATGCAAACTATGCATTGCAAGTGCCCACTGATGAAAACTATGCACTGCAAAATTCCAATCTTTAAACCATCAATCTGTCATAAGGGGCTTACTAGGTATGTACCCACATGACTTATTTTACTTGACTACTAATAACATATGACATTACCTTGGAAAGACAGTAGGTTGTACTGGCCAAAGAAAAGCCTAATTAAACACACACCGTCATCCCACATTCCATCGCACCGATCATTGAGAGCGCATAAGGACACAAAACATCAACATGTGGTCGGACACACCCACTAACCAATGTTAAATGCTTCATACCCCAGTGCACCCCAAGATCAACCCACAACCTTAAACTGAAGTAAAATTTCAGTTTTGAACCTGCTGATGTCCTACTTGCTTTCACAATCAGAACCAACCAAATATTTCAGTGTTCTTACCTGCTAACTCTAACTGATCGACATAACATGTGTTGCTATATAAGAATGTTCTGAGGGTCTCGTAACCATTGTTGCCAATCTATCACTTTATATTTCTTTGATCTTCTCGTTATCCATTCGTAGCTTTTGAGTTGAATATCTTGTAAAATCTTGTTAACACTTGAAACTTTATTGCCAAACACACGAGCGTTTCCCTCTTTCCAAATGAAGTATCCGGAAGTCCAAATTACCGCTTGCCAAATGCCCATTAGAGAGGTAGGAACATTAACGTTTCCATTATGAGAAAGAATTTCCTCAATAGTAAAGGCGCTAACGTTCCCCACCTTCCACCACATAAATAGTTAGATCCATATACTCATTGCTAAATCACAAGTGACTAAACAATGAGCACATGTTTCCACACTATCGTTACACGATGCACAAAGTACCGAATCCAAATCAATTCCTCTCCTATCAAGTTCCACTCGTACCGGAAGTCCCCCAAACAAAGATGTTGACCTTTTAAGGTACCAATTTGTTCCAAAGAGTGTCATGAGCACCACCTTCCCATTGAAGTATCTTCTCCTCAATCAAACCCGGTAACGTTTTGACTTTGAAACAGCCTCCTTCATCAAGCGCCCACCACCATCTATCCCTACAGGTGGACATCTCTTATTCTAATACGATTTTTTCCAAGTCAAATTCTTTAAAATAATCTATAAACTTCAATAACACCTAAATAATGAGAAAATAAATAATTATAAATTTTGTTAAACAAGTCAAAATATTCTAAGAAAAATGATACTATCATCCCTTCCCCTGTTTTCTTATTTAGTCACCCCATTTATCAACCAAAAACCGAACTAATTTCATCCCGAACCAGCACAAATCCTACTTAGTTGTACTAAGTCTCATCCTCTTACTTTAATAATGCTAATTTGTATGTCAAGAATTCATGTTAGAACAATTTTTTTATCGTAAAGTATAGTTGATTTCTTTAATGTGACTTTTAGCATGTGTCGTACCACTATCACTAAATTTAGGTGCTTAAAATGTGTTTATGGATTTTTTTATGTAAGTTGAGTTTTTTGCATAATTTAATGGCTGAAACTTTACAAATGATGGTATTGACCAAATGTATAAATAGGTTGACGTGTTGATGTTTAGATGAGTTGTTTGAATACGTGTTCATCTTTGTATTCGTGATTTTATTTTATTTTTTTATTTTATTTTTTCATTTTGGAATAAAAATGTTTTATTATTTATTCATTTTGATTGAGAAAATGTTACAAGGAAGAATAAAAGTGGTTGAAGGTGTGTTGTGTGTCAAATGAGGGCACTCCTATTTATACTACTCTACCATGTACATAAAATGTTATACACTATTTTCGAATGGATCATTCTATGAACTTTCTATAATACTTCCACAAGGTTTTAAATGAGATAACTCATTGTTCCTAATTTTTAATTTACAGAAAACTTATAGTTAAAGAACAAAAATACTACACATTAAGTTACAAATGGGATTATTACATCACTTACCAGGGGGAACATGACCATCACAATCCACCACCGACCAGCCAATGCATTCTTCTTTAAAATAAAAAAGAGCCATCATCATGATGCAAAGAATGTGGAGATCAAGCAGGAAGCATTGAACCTCTCTCCATATATCATGACTGGAAAGGTTATTGCCATTGAGGGTAATATTGACTAACCTCCATTATGTTAGACATTAGTACCAGACCTTTGACAAAAATGAGGAGTTTTGAGTCAAAGTCTAGTCTCCCCTAATCTAGTAATTTTCCAGGACCCTTATTGACAGATTTGACAAAGGTGATGTTTCTTCCCAGGGTCGGGAATCCCTCAATTACCAGTCATGTCAAAGGACAGGAGAAATGTTTTCATCGCAAAGCTTTATATTATCGGACCACTAATGCAGCCAAACACCAAACACCATTTGCATCCAGGATTTTAGCCGCAATTTCTTTGGAAATTCCACTCAAACAATAACGAAAGCCCACCTATATATTTAACATTGCAATCTCACAGACTATTATTTTTCACACTAAACACAAAAAGTGTTAGACGCCTAAAAGTTCAACATTAAAATGGAGGGCTTTACCCATTTTGAGTCTTTGTGGTGATGAGTTCAAACCCTGTGGATTAGTCAGTTAAAAATCCAGATATTATGACTTATAAAATAAAAAGGTGCAGAAAAATTTTGGGTGTTAACTCTAGTTTTTTACTAAAAGCAGCAGAAAAAAATATTCATTAAGTGGTTCATAATTATAACTAATTGTGTTATCTATTGCGAGTTCAAAATCAAAACTGGACTTAATCACACTTTACTTTCACTAATTTAACGTTAAGTAAGTGAATGTGAGCATGGGAGATGTGAGACATAGTGATAAGAGTCCTAATTAAGTATTAAGACACTGTTAACAATCTAAAGATAAAATTTAAGTCAAGCATTTATTTTTTTAGCCACTTTCTAATTATAAAGCAAAACTGTAAGCCAAAATTAATTTGACAAAATAAAAGAAAAGTTTTTATATAAAAACATTCCTAAAATTATTTTTATTTATTATGATTATATTTATACATGTCCAAATTATTTCAGTACAAATTTTATGTAATACTAAAGCATTCCTTTGCAATTACTACTCAAACTAAAATTTAATGCTAATGCCTTCCAAAAAAAATTAATTAATGCTCACATGTTCCATATTAAATTCCAATTTCCAAGATATTTTGTTTCGCCTTCATGATTATCAAAATTAAATAATATCAATACCTAAAAGTTCAACTTTAAATTCTAATTTTGATATATTTTGTTTCACCTCCATGCTAAATGAAATAAAATAATAAATTAATGCTCATATTCAATTTTAAATTTCATATTAGATGGTAATTTTTTTCACCTCCATGCTAATTGAAATAAAATAAACTACAAACAACAACATGAATAGTGATAAATTTCAACATTGTTGACGTGTGTTACATTTTTAATTGATTGAACAAGTGTTAGAAGATTTTGTATATGTAGGCTAAATATCAACAAAATGAGAATTGTATTTTGTTATTGTAGTGATAAAAACTAAAATAAAATATATGATTTAAAACAATGTTATATAGTAGATACATTTCATATGAATAATTAAAGTCTACTTAATTGTTTCTTTTTCTTTTACATGAATTAAATATATCATGCATAATCTATATCTATATCTATATTTATACTACTTATAATAGAGGAATGCACTTCTCTCATATTAATTATTTTAAGATTTTCATATATAGAATTTTAAGCAAATACAATATTGAAAGCATTGTTTACAAGTATCTAAAGCACATATAAAACTAAAACACACTACTCATATATTACAATTAATACACTATTAAAAACACCCCTTCATTCAAAAATACATGTGAAAAAACGTAATTTACAAGTAGTTAAAGCACAAATAAAACAAAAAAACACTATTCAACACATACAATTAATACACAATTTAATTCACCCCTTCACCAAAATATACAACTATTTAACCACAATGTACAATCTAATTAAACTTTCAAAACATAAATCTGAATCCAGCAGCCCAAAACAAAATAACATTTGTTCGCCAAAAAATTTAGTCACAGAGTACCCCCCGCCGCATCGTGCGGGTACCCTGCTAGTATTATTAAATATGTCAAACTACTTTTAATGCCAATGCCTTCCAAAAAATAAATTAATGCTCATAGGTTCAATATTAAATTCCAACTTTCAAGATATTTTGTTTTGGCTCCATGATTATTGAAATAAAATTATATCAATACCCAAAGGTTCAACTTAAATTCTAATTTTGATGGTATTTTGTTTCACCTCTACGCTAAATAAAATAAAATAATAAATTAATGTTTATAGGTTCAATTTTAAATTTCAATTTTGATGGTATTTTGTTTCACCTCCATGTTAACTGAAATAAAATAAACTACAAACTACAACTTGAATAGTGATAAATTTCAACATTGTCGATGTGTGTTACATTTTCCAAAATATCAAAGTGTTAGAAGATATGTCATATGTAGGCTAAATATCAACAAAATGAGAATTGTATTTTGTTATTGTTATGATATAAACTTAAATAAAAAAATATATATATATATAATTTAAAGCAATATTATATAATATATGCGTATAATATATGCGTTTCATATGAATAATTAAAGTCTACTTAATTGATTCTTTTTCTATTACATGAATTAAATATATCATGCATAATATTATTAGTTTGCATTTATTATTCAAAGCTGACATTAATTCATCTTTTCTTATTTAATTACTATTTTTTTTATCATGTTTAATGTTACCTTAAATGTTAATCTCCTAAGATCTATGCATTGATATGCATGCTACATCAAATTTTCTTTAAAAAGAAGAATAATGGCTTAAAAAATATATATATTTTTCGTTCACATTTGTAAAATAATATATTAAATTTAAACATGAACTAGTTTTATTTTACTTAAACAGTTGCATACTTATTTAATAAAAGAAAATTAAAGAAAAACAAATAAACTTTTTCAACTCAACTTAGTGTTCTAAAAATAACATAACATTAACAAAAAGAAATGATATGCCCTTTGAACTTTGTACCTAGAGATCTTATAGTGTTAAGTGTCCTAAGTTAATAAAGCCTAGTAGCAAAATACTTGTGATTAATCACTAAAAATGTTAGACGACTCAAGCTCAATTCATGAAAGGTTGGTTTAAATCTTTATGACACTAGGTTCAAATCTTATGGATTAACCGGTTAAAAAATCATAAATAGTTTTTATATAATAAAAAGTGTCCAAAGTTGATTAATTTTATGTCTAAAACTTTATTATGATAACTACTATAAGTTGATTAAAATATAATTAAGTGGGTCTATTTATTCCCTATAAGAATTCATGACATGTAACAGTAGAAATATTTTTAATAATAATATCAGAAAAGAGATGATTTGCACACTCTCCATATTGATTGAGACACTCTAAATTAGAGTGTTTGGACATATATACCTTACAGAGTGAAAATATATAAAAGTGATATGAGGGTATTAATGTCCAAACACTCTAATTTAAAGTGTCTCAATCAATTAGAAAAGTGTGCAAATCACCTCCCATCAGAAAATTTTAATGCTACTCATAATAAAAACATGTTTTGTGGGCCTTACTAGTAACTAGTAGACCCCATTTGACTAAAGCAATAAAATATTCTCATTGTTCAAACCTATAAACAATTCATCATTCTTTTTTTCAAAAACACATACTCTTCATAAGCAAACACACATACATAAATTGTCCTACGTGCTTACATCATCACTGTTAACCATGAATTTTAACATCACAAGTTCATTCGGTTTCAACACCACAATTTCATCCAATTTGAGAGTATGTTATCCATCTCTTTTTATTGATTACATATATATTTAAGTTTTTGTATGAATGCACGTCGATATTTATATGTCTATCAACTTATGTTTTTATATGTAATACTTGTAAAATCAATCCATAGTAATGCCTACCAATTTTGATTGAACTAACGTATTTACATATTTGTTTATAACTTGGATCTACACTTGATTCTATATCTACATGTATCAAATTTTGATTATACGAATTATGCGTAACTATTCGCAGATTAATTGTGATTTTTAATATATATTTTATCGAATGTATATGTTTTTGTGTTTATTTATGTACATTTTATGTTTGTTGATATAACACAATATAAGTGTGCACTTTTTTCTTCTTTCTAATTTTTGTTTATTGATATAAACAAAATTGACAGTCGACTCTATCTTAATAAGAATATATCTATTAGCTTTTAATTTTTCTAAACATGTATATAATCATAAATAATGTTGATTGAATTAATGTATGTTTTTTTTATATTTCTAGAATTTGTGTTTTGTTGATAAGTATATATCTATTAGCTTTTAATCATTTAAAATAGATATATAATCTTAAATAACGTTAATTGGATTAATGTATGCATTCTTTTTGCTATTTGTAGAATTTGTGTTTATTTGATATAATATTTGATTCATCTAAATTTTACTTTTCGAATTATTGGGTATCAAGAAATTTTGTTTTTTTAATGAATCTGACTATATGTGCACGTGTTTTTATGTATACGCTGCTTTTTATTTATTATTAATTTTTTTAAAACAACATTACACTTAAAATCCGACCTCCGAGTTAAACTATCCAAATGGGCAAGCCCTGAGACCCAACCACCAAAAGAGACCCGCGAAAGAAAACCCTTAAAATTCACGACTCCACATTATTATACATTGCATTTGTTGATTTAATTGAATTGGCTACATATGCTAATAGTTCATCTTTTAATAATTTTGGGTAAAAAATATGTTACATGTGATATAAAAGATAAAATATTTATAGTAGAATTGTATATAAAAACTAATACTTGTAAAAGATAACTAATAATTAATACTTCATAAAGATATTTTTTATTATTAAAATAGTAATAAAATATACGTTTAATAAATGTTTTGTAACTTTTTCTTGGCTTTTAACAAAAAAGAGCATTTCTCAAACTTTTGTACAAATAAGTATAGATAGTAACATAATAATATTCTGTAAAAGAGTATCAAACTTTTTTTGATCCACACAAATTTTTTTTCGTATCTTTAAGACTTTTTTTAGGGGACTTTTGTATATATATATCCTCCAAAGATGCAAATTGAATATACATCCATAAAAATCGATGTACTTTGGATATTAAAAACTTATGCAAGTGATATACATGCAACTTTTTTACTTTTGAAAGGATAAATATTTATGAAATTTTTGGTTTTTTATCTTCTTGTAAACATAACAACAAAAATGCGTATATATAATATATGTAAGATAACCAAATATTAATAGGATAAGTAAAAGTTTAATCATTTAACTTTTAACAAATGGTTTAACTGAGATAAAATATTTAATGGTTTGTTATTGTTCATATAACTTTTTTTATTACCTCTAGTTACTTCAATGATTGTACATTTTAAGACATAAATATCTATCATTTTACGTTTTGCATCATGAATCGAGACCATTTGAGATAAAAACCTCACCGCAACGCATATTATAAAACTACTCATGATAAGAAAAAAAATAAAAATAAAAAAATTGTTCATTATATGGTAAAAATAACGCATTGCTTTAGCTATTTTGGGTAATAGCATTTGTTTAATTAAATGGTAAAAAAATTGTTACATTAAGCATAGTTTTTTGTTTTAGTTTTATTTGTCAACCTTACAATGTGAGGCAGTGAGGATGATACTTAGTTGTTTTATTCCATTGTTTCATAACATGCCATGTGAATAATTATTTTCTTTTGTGGACATTAACAAAACTTGAAGGGAAAAAGGAAGGTGGATCATTTAGCATCATTGACAAAAAGCCTCCAAGAACTAAAAAGAGATATCGAAGCAGAAAGAGCTACCTATGTTAACGTAAGTCGATCGATCCATCCTTTTTAAGTATCAAATAGTGTAAACATATCTAAACATCGTTACATTTATGTCGTATAAAATTGAAAGTAGCCTTATATCATATTATACAGGAAAAAACCGCGGAAAACAAATGCAAGTTAGGAGGAATTTCTTATTTGACACACATGTTGATAACCAAGGAGTCTTCCAAGCTGCAATCCAAGCGCGAAAGCAACTCAGGCTATATGCTTTATTATAGGATGAACAATCCCCTAGCCGTACTAAAACCTCAACTAACATTTGACCTTGATAGCCCCGACATTCCAGAAGTAACTATATATCCAACTGCCAAGCTTCCGTTAGTTGAGAAAATACCTCGGTCTACTACTTGGGTCCCTTCAGACAGGTGTTTCTTCGTTTTATCTTTTCACATATTATTAGTCCTTTTAGTATATGTGACTTTCATTGCCTTACTGTACCTGCTGATAATAAGTGTTATAGTTTCTGAAATTCGGTTGTGCATGGTATAGTAACAAACTAACGGCTGAGGATCAACCAGACGAACAAAAACATCACTTCAATGAGGATGAAAAACGAATGATAAGGTCAAATAAATTCACTTGCATTATTTAGTTGATATAATATTTGAATTATTAATTCTTTGATAGTTCACACATCTTCTCCTTTTTACATTGTTGCTCACTAATTATTTTCATGTTTCATTGTGCTTATTTCCTATCCGGCCATTATGACGATAAAACCCTTGTGATAGTAGTTAAAACTTTAAGTATTATAGAGGGTGTTTGGGATTGCTTAAGTGCTTATCTGCTTATTTTAAAGTGATAAACAGTTGTGACTGTTTGGATGAAACTGCTTATTTACTTATTCTTACACTAATTACTTTTAGCAGATAAGAAACGGCAAACACCTCCATAGTCTACACTTATGTTAGAAGTTTTATAGTTAATATCAGTCTAATAACATATTATCTTTATGATAACCTTTGAGTATCGTAGGTTCGTAATTAGACAAGCGTATGAATCAACCGAGGACGTAATTCAACTCTTGACAAGGTTCATCGGTGGAAATACATCCGAAATCCATGTAATGAAGTTGCTCCTATGTCCGATATCTTAATCACAGACTAAATTTTCCGTAGTCAACTTCTACTTTTAACTACTTTTTCTATAAAATCTATAATTCAGTTGTATATCTTCTTTCATGCAGGAGGCATTTACCATTATTAAGACAGAAAATGAAGAAATGGTAAACGAGGATGTAATTGTTCCTACTGGTGAAACAGATCCAATTGATGATCTCTTTTGCCGACAGTGTTTGGTATATATGCATACAAGTTTTCACATTTCATTCTTGTTAGATTTGGTTAACGTGAGCTAATTACTCTTCTTACTTGACAGGATTTTAATTGTCGTCGCCACATAATTAGGCAACCTGTTATTACTCCTGTAAGCATTCGTGTTATCAAGATCGTTATATTTTTATAGTGGAGTTTTATATAGCTTGCATTTATGTATTTTTACTTGCATGACCAATAGGCCGAACGAGCACCCTCTATCGTCAATCCACAAAATGAGACACCATGTAGCAATCAGTCTTACCTGCACTTACTGGTATGGCATCTCATCGGATGTTTGCTCTATTGTCACTAGATTACCATCTTGCGTTAATAATTATTAAATAATTGCATTTTGTTGCTATGTGTCTATGTGGTGTTAGGAGCCACAATCATCTGTTCAGCAAAAGAATAAAGCCAAGAGACAAAACATTCCGTAAAGTCTGCTGCACGTCGACCAACATCGAGAGGAAGTACTAACAAGAACCGGGACAACAAGCAATATACCCCATGTGACTGCAAGTCTGGTTGCGGAAAGGACTGCCCTTGCTTAAAGAGTTCCAACTGTTGTGAGAAGTATTGCGGGTATATAACTTAATTAGCAAATGTACATTATAATGGCGTGTATATTTCTTTGGGCCGATGACTTAAATAGACTAAGAGAAATTTTTTATCCATTGCACAGACCGTGGTTTATGTTTGGAAAAAAATTCAACTATAAACTGCTTGATTGCTAGACTTATTTTTTTTTTGCTCGACTTCACTTTTATTTTTTGCTCGACTTTACTGTAATTTTGCTCGAATCCACTATTGGGAAAAAAAGTCGCGAAGTCTAGAGGCTAGAAAACAACTTTCTTTTGGTCTATTTAAGTAATTAAATCTATTTATTTTCGGTGATACCTATTTACATAATATATTCTTTTAGGTGCCCGAAAAGCTGTGGGAACCGGTATAGGGGGTGTAAGTGTACTAAGTCTCAATGCAAAGGCCAACAATGCCCATGCCGTGCTGCTAGACGTGAGTGTGACCCAGATGTCTGTCGTAATTGTTGGGTCAGGTAATATGGTTTCCGCATAGTATACAGTTTGTATAACTCAATGTTCTCTTTCTGTGTTTACTATGAGACCTATGGGAACACCTCCTTTTTGTTTTAGCATTTTCTTCTATTATGACATTAGTAATGATATGAGCATCACATTAGCTTAAATACTAGTACTTGTTCACATGCTAATTCGTTGTCTTTTGTTGTTACATTGCTTTTAATAAGTGCTATTATTTCATTGTATGTGTTTCATAAGTTATCGCGAGTAGTTTTGACCAAACTAAAACCAAATGAAAAAGGAGACTAGGTCTCCATTTCCGATTGTTTTGGTTCATAAAATTTGGCGCTCTGTAAAGCATTGTTTGAGTATTTTAATTCGTTAGGCTTGATCCTTGATTTTACCAGGAACTTCACCCAAAATTACAAGCATGTTACTAAGCACAACATAATTTTCTAAGATACAAAGACTAACACGTATATTATACACTTTATAATGTATATAATGTGTCTCAATAGATATTTGAACCTATAATCTTTATTTGATGAAACACATCGATACCATAGGCCAAAAACATGTTGATTCTTTAGCGTAGAGCCAAGCATAATAGACATCGGACCAAGACGAACCGAGAAACCGGCCGACCGGATCGGACCAAACATATTCGGTCTGATCTTCTATCCACCCTTTTTATTTGTTCCTCGGTCCGGTTCAGTGTTACATAAAACGCCATTTTGTTTTGTTGGACCGGCTAGATAGACAAACTAGATCGGACCGGACCATCTTGGACCGGTGTCCGGTCCTCGGTCTCGTGTTTTTTGGCCAAATCGGTTTTCGGCCTGGTCCGGTTTTGGCCGGAACCTTCCTTAATCAGGCTTTTACCTGTTACCCAATAAAAGATGTGTAGGGGAAAGTAGACTCGCGGAGCCTAACCGGTCACATGACCTAAGTTAATATGGCCATTTGGGACATGTTCATGTTCAGGTTGAGCTTCGACTAGCCCTTAACTTTAATAGCAAGAGCAATAATAGATATGACATAATGGTCATTTTATATCTCTTAATCTCAACCTTTCAATTTGTCATGTATTGCAATTAGGGGTGTCATAAAAACCGACCCGACCTGAACCCGACCCGAACCCAAATATGGCTTTTCGGGTCGAGTTATTCGGCTCCAAAATTATATTCGGGTCAATCAGGTCAACCCGAATTGACCCGAGTTTTAAACAAGTTCGGGTTCGGGTATAATATTTATCTCTTACTCGGGTTCGAGTCAACCAAAGTGACCCGAGTTTCATTTTTCTCTAATTTGTATGTAAACACCAAATTTTAATAATTTTTAACGGCCAAGACCCGAACCCGAGATGACCCGTACCGAATTGACCCGACCCGAATTGATCCGACCCGAGTTGACCCGAACCCGAGTGACCCGCGTTCTAAACAAGGTTGGGTTTAGGTATGTTTTTGAGCCTTGACCCGAATTGACCTGAACTCGACCGGTTCAACCCGAATAACACCCCTAATTTCAATCATAGTGTTAGACATTATTTTAGTCATAAGTTTTAGGCACACCAATCATTTTTTTAAAGTAATTAAGGCTAACGATGTACCATCCACTAAGGTTATGAATAAACATGAAGTTGTATCTAAGATAACTAAACCACAATCATCCATAAGGTTTGATGTACCTATAAATAGACATATGAGATGGGCATTTGAATGAGAACGGATTTGTAAATGTTTTGAAAGGCTCAAGACGCACTAAGGCGCAAAAGGGCTTATGGAGCCTTGAGGCGAGGCGCAGATCAAAGCGTGGGCTTCATGAATATGAGGCGCATTGAATTGAATAAATTTTTAAAAGTTTTGCATGACAGTTTATGTACTAATGATGACTTAAATAACACTAAAATACTTAATTTATCAAAACAAATCTCAAATTCAAACCCAAAATATCAACCAATGTATCAAGATGATCCATGATGACATTTGCTTATCTCATGCTTAAAATTGAAGGAGAGGTCTGCTTAAAATTGAAGGAGAGGTCTGTATGAATATACAATTGAATTGAAGGATAACACTCTTAAATTGTCTGATTTAGTTAGTTTCTAGGTTAGGTTTCACAAACATATGAGGTCGATGAATGTTAAATTTGAAAAACAAATGTTTAAAATTCGTCACCTCTCCTAGGCGCGCCTAGGCGCAAGGCTCTAAATCCGAAGGCGCCGTGCCTTTTGTGAGCCTTATGCATATGTGGAGCCTCGATCCGAAAAAATCCCTAGAACTTGAGACTTGAGTCGAGGCACGCCTTAGGCGCGCTTTTTAAAACTAAAACACATCAAACTTTTTGCGTGTATGCTTAGATTTGATACCCATTTTAAAAATCAAAACCACTAACCAAACATGTGTCGTGGATAGAATGTTATTCCTCTACCCCCATATATATTTCCAAACCAAACATCCTTTTATTTATTAACTTCAAGTTGTATTTCACGTTCCTTTTTAGTAATTATAAAAAATGACTATAGTTGTGTTTATGTGTGTTCTATAGTTACTTGTGAAAAGAAGCTAGAATTTTATAGTCTAGAAAGCTCAATTCTACGAGAATTTAGAAATCAAAATGTGTCTATAATTGCCTTTATGATGTATAGATACATGTGTTGGAGGAACTACAAAATTACACACGACTACATGAGAGTCGACGGGTTTAGAAGGTTATCACAACCATGTATATAGAATATAGTGCGGATCGTTTTGACCAAAAACAAGCTATTTATATTAGAGTTTGTGAAACCTACACTACTTTAGGACTATGTATGAAAGTTGAACTATCAACCAACATATTACCAACCCATTACATCACATTTTCTCTATACTTTTTGCCTTTATGATATGTAGAAGAGGGATACTATTATTTGACCTAAAAAGGTTATTGAGAGAAGCGGCGAGTGAGTTAGCGGTAGTTAACTTTAGTGTTGTTTTTAGCAAAACTCTTATATTTCGATAATTTCATGTGTATGTATGTTTTATAATCGGTTCAGATCAGTCATTTCATGAAAGGAACATAGATTTTAAACCATATGCATACACCCTCTTTTCCGAATAGACATTTGTCCTAGCGACATTTAGAGAATGTGTCCTCTTCCAATGGTCTCAACTGCGACAAAAGTGTCGATGTAGGTGTATCAAGTTGAACCAAATCAATTTAGCTTTGTTGTGCTGGTTTAACAACATCAGTAATCCAAATTGTTCATTGGCATAAGTAACAAACTAAGACCTAGGCGTATCTCCAATCCTAGGTTGAGAAAAAGTTGAAAAACTTATAAAAAACAGGTCTGAGAATAAGTTGAAGCATTAGAGCGGGTTGAAAAGAACTCTATTTTGATATGAAATCAATCATTGGAGATGCTCTAAGCTTACATGTTCGGCTTATTTTTTATTACTCTAACCAAACCGCACCTTCCTTAAATGTTTGTGATAAAAGCCTAACCATTACTTTTCATCATGCCCTTTTATATGGCCTTTTCTCCTATTTAAGGTACATGAACTATTTTAGGATATTGGTTGTCAACTCATTGTACATGTTATATGGGTAAAGGCTAAAAATGCTTCATGTTGCACATGTATATTTTTCATAAAATATTCGTTCGCCATAAGTAAATATTATGCATAATGGATAAAAAGTGCAAGTATGTTATGCATAATGAGTTTTTTATCGGTTCGTATTTCATAATAAATCAAATATATAAGTACAAGAAACATATTTAGCCTTTACCCTTCTTCTATAGGTATCATCTACATACCAGTTGATTTAACATATTTAGGGGGTGTTTGGATTAGCTTATTTCCCGAACTTATTGACTTATTTAAAATTGAAAAAGTTCATAAGCTCAAGTTTATCATGCTAAAGGCTTATCAATTTGAGGTTATGTCGTAGTTATGTTCGTATGCTCAAATTGATAGCTTTTAAGCCCAATAAAGTAGACTTATGAGCTTTTTTCATTTTTAAATAATCTCATAAACCCGAAAAATAAGGTTATCCAAACGCCCCCTAAATATACCACATAAAAATACTTGCTAAGCGATCATAAATGACCTGGTTCTAATGTAGTCATCGTTTTCACATGTTCGTCTGGACACATGTTCAACATTTGACTGTCATGAACTTATGATGGTCATACATATCTGTGACATTGCAGTTGTGGCGGTGGGCCACTAGGCGAGCCTGAGAGGAAAGGAGAAGGTCCATGTGGCAACATGAGGGTCCTTTTAAAGGAGCAAAAAAGGGTAAGCAATATCAACACTTTCAATCTAACATGTAAAAAAAGTTTATGGAATGAATTCCACAATTATGCCAACTTCTGTTGTCCTCAGATTCTCATGGCTAAATCTGATGTTAGTGGCTGGGGAGCATTCCTACAGGTATGAATCGCGAATCAAACCATGCCTTTTCTCTATGTATGTTTCATACGGAAATAAAATAAAATAAAACATTTTTTTTTCCCTAGAGCTCTGCCAACAAAGATGAATTTATTGGAGAGTATACCGGCGAACTGATCTCTGGTGAAGAAGCAGATGTGCGAGGGAATTTATACAAGGATGCAAATACATCATCTTTCCTATTCAACCTGAATGATCAGGCAAGCCCTTTCGATATATAACATCAATGTTGATAATACCGAATTACCAACGTATTTTTCGCAGTTCTAATTTCAGTCATTATTACCTTTTTCTACATGTAAGTCGTTAAAAGATGTGTTTGTAGCCCATTCGAGTTACTTTGTAAACCATTTTCTAAAAGCTGCTTTCAGGGGTTATTTTGGCTACAAAGGACGCAAACGGGACACAAAACCATTTTTAACGAATCAGATGTACAAAAACTTATTGACAGACCATTCAAATTAATTACCAGTATGCAAGTTTCCATGAGTTAATGTGCACTATATGATTAGCATTTGAAACTCAGCCAGCTTCTTTATATGATGCAGTACGTCATTGATCCAATTCATATGGGAAACAAACTGAAATTCGCTAACCATTCAGCTAACCCAAACTGTTATGCCAGGGTATGTTTCTTCTTATGTCTTAAATTTCACTTAAAATCATTTTGTCTAAAAAGTCGGGACATGCAGATTTTGAAAGTGGCAGGTGATGACCGTGTTGGCATATTTGCCAAAAAACGTATCGAAGCTGGTGAAGAGCTGTTCTATGATTATTGTTATGGACCTGACGTGGCACCTGTTTGGGCATTAAAACCCGATGATCCAAACGAAGGTCCTTCAGCTCCTCAAGCGCGAGCAAAAAACCACCATCGCGTCGGTCACCAGTGCAGCAATCACCATTGCATAGGTCATTATTTAAGCGGTCACCAGTGCCTCGATCACGATTCTCTCGGCCACCATTACCTCGGTCGCCATTGCCTCGGTCACCATTGGCAGGCCCACCACTACCTCCACCATCGCCTCGACCACCAATGGATCGATAAAGAAAAAAAAAACACTTCTTTTCTTCTTTTGACGAACTATACATTTTGAGAAAATGAATGTGTTGCATGATTTACTGAATGTACCTGTTTTTAATGTTAGACTGAAGATGAACATACAAAATTTGATTCCAAACATCTGGAACGCCTGGCAAGCACCAATGGCTGCAATCTTCACCTTTTAAAGGGCTGCCTTTTTTTCTTCCATAAATCGATGGGTGACCATCGATTCTGTAATCTGACAAAGTGGTTATGTTTAAGAACTTGACTGGTGTTTTCATTTGTTTTATGATTTGTTGGAGAATGAGATTTTTTTCTGGACTATTGTTGGTGGTTCTAGTTTGGTTGAGGGGTTGAGTGGCTTCTTTACAATGACCACCGGCATTCCATTCACCTCCTTTAAAATGTGAAGGAGCAGAACTTCTGAATATAACCTGTGTTCTTCTTGGGTTTATGTTCTTGTCGACCCATGATGCCCATGTTGTCATTGATTTTGTGAAAGCTGTTGATGAATCGAGATGAGGGAGAACGTTATCTGCTTCCTGATAGTAATTTACCCTGCAAATTAGGGGTAAAGTATTAAGTTTTTTAGCTAAGTAAAATTATCATACATGATCTTATACATTCTTTAAGACACCTTGCACTACGAAATAGAGGTGGCCATTTCGCCCCATTTACAAGTAGTTGGGTAATGTTTCTATCTTTAACAGGTCAGGTAATTGGTTAAATATGTTAAACGGGTCGAACTTCATCGAAAGTGCATTTATGGATAGAACCTCCTACAGTCCCACATCATTTTAACATTAATTTATCATAGTAATAATAAAGCTTTTCTGATCATTTTTATTTTACTGATAACGGATATACAAAAAACAGATGAAAAATTATCTGCGGGTCGACTAAAAAACGACCCATATTGATATGCACTAGAAAAGTTAACCATATTGACCAATTCCTTCTGACCCGTGTCCCAGTTAACCCACTTTGCCACCTCTACTAGGAAAAGGAAAGGCGGCATACATACTAGCCTAAAATTAGTTCCCGAATTGAAAGCCAAAAAGAATGAGGATAATACAGAGATAGTTAAAGAAAGAAGATGAAGAAGAATACGGCAAAGAAAACAATCCCCTTTGTTTCACGTCTATAAAAAGATACTCTTATACCTACGGAGCTGAATTGTATTGTGTCTCAATACATAATTTTCATCATTTTGTTATTTTCATGTAAAAGGTAATGCAGAAACTATAAAAAAGGTTATGATGATAGATCAACAAAAGATTAGCATAGTATCTGAAATTCTGAATGGTTTCAAGGACTTGAAACATTGTTGGCCTTATTAAATACTTTTAATATCAGATAACTTTCTGTAATCTGGAAAATGTATGATTCTGATGTAAGTTAAGGAATGAAAAAAGATCTCTTAACGTAATGATCCATATCTTAAAGCGTCTATTTTCGAAAAAACTTAAGGTCAATGTTATGTAAGGTATTTTAAAAAGTTTTTTGAAGAAAAAGAAGATTTAAAATAAGGTGACATGTTGAAATTCTCTCAAACTCCAGGATCTATGAAAAGTGTTAAATCAGATCGTGGTGTTCAAATGTTACATCAAAAAATTTTGGATCCATTGCAAGTGTTACACTAAAAACATGGAGCAAGAATTACAGACAGTTTGACCTACTATAAAGTTAAACTGAGTTATTAGATTCAAAATCCTTGTTTGACATAAAAACGGGTATAAACATGGTAAGTAAGAGTGTCGGATGTATTATATTAGATATGTTTCAATCAGGGAGATCAAATGTAAAACACAAAAGGTTTTGACTTTTAATAAAAGTCAAGCAATTGTGCTCAGAAATCCAATTGGAAGGTTTAAAAAAAAGACATTATGCTTGAAATGGAAGGCGTATAAAGGTTTTGGGCATGTTTATGTCGGTTTTAGATACAAAAAAAAAAAAGAGATTTTGTATGCATCACTTCTTGTTTAAGTTAGAAATTCACTAAAGGGTATAAATTATACATGATACATTCATGTGGTGAAGGAACCTATGCCATCCTAGATCATAAACACAAAAAGTAAAGTTCAACAATACAGGGCTGCAAGGTACGATGCACCAGCAACGATTCAGGTGTTTCAATAAAATTAATTCCAGGGACGAAATTGTCTGTGAAGATAGAGTTGCAGCACCCTAAACTCCAGCGTTCAGATTTGGAAACCATATTAGAATAAGTATAGTAATAAGGGAAATTACTTTCAGATTCGTAGTGTGCATAGAGACAAATTGAGTGACAGAATCTATGAAGGAATCACAAAGTAATTTGTTGAACAAGGGAAAGATGGATGTACACTTCACACCTATAAAGGGGTTGGAACGATTACTACGCGAGTGGATTCCACAACTTAGAAACTCGTTCAAGGTTAAATCCTATGTGTGATTAATAAAAGTTGGAAACAGAATTTTGTGAAGAGTTAGCTTAAATGGAAGCAATGGTCATCGAAGACGCTAGATATGGAAGTCGAAACGACATTTAGATAGTTATTCAAAGAAGAGTGTACGCCTTTTGAAAAAGAATGTATTTCAGATATACGTGTGAATGGTGTACATGGTTTCCACTGAAAAGTGAAAACGATATCTAAACATTAACATATACTTAAGTTTGGATAAAAGCATTAAAGAAATTACTATTTTGACGTTTGCGTTTCACGAAAGCTGGGAATTGAAGTTCGATTTTGTTAAGTGAACTTCAGTTTGTTATTAAAATCTTTCATTTATACGTGTTATATGCCGAAAGTGCTTCAATGTGCATAAATATTGCATTTACGTGAACAATCAGCTATTATGAGATTTAGAATCTTGTGAGCTCACCCGGATTTAGTTTTGTAATGGTTCCACCAATGAGCGGTGTTAAAAATCAGGATATCAGCTCCTCTCCATCTTGATGAACGCCTATCGACAGTATCAATACGTAACGTCTGCATGCGTTTTCTGCCAACTCTTGCCTTGCCCTCATGAACCAAAAAATGGGACACATAGTATTCAACCGTGCACTTATAATCCTGACATACAAAAATCATACAAAATCACAGATCAAAATCACATAATAAACTCAGCAACATTGACGCAGATGATCATCAAATTATTATAAAATTTTACCAGAAATTTGAAAGAGTAGTTTCCCTTGTCTTTGGTGATACGTCGGCCATGTGTCTCGTATACCCTCCTTGGATCTTTAACGGCACTCATTAACAAACATAGCATGGATTCCCATTGGTTCCTATTAATCGAATCACCTACAAACACTAGCCTTTTGCCTCTTATCAATTCCAGCATGTTCGTTGCATTAAACCTACATATACAACCCAACTCATTTAAAATAAAACCTTACTCTACAAGCTCTTTTCAGTAGCACAAATGAAAATATATTCCCATTAAGAGGGTGTTTGGCTTGCGTTTTGAAATGACTGTGATATGGAAGAATCAGATAATCGATTGTACTACAACGTTAGTGTTTAGCAACTTTTTATTATTTAACGATTTACATCTAAAACAAGCCCCAATAATCAGATAATCAGAATCAGTTTTTTACACAACTCCTGAACTATGTATTCAACCGCTAAACATTCACATAATAATAGTCCATCTCACTAAAGCGAAAAGACTAGTAAATACAATAATCAATAAATCACCCTAAAATCACAAAGCTAAACATTATGACCAAACAAAATCATTTTCAACCGAAAAGTACTCAACTTTAACGAAAAATAAAATAAAAAAAGCACCTTGGAATATCACAATCATGAGGCTTCCACCTCCAATTCATATAATCTTTATCCAATCTACCATTACCCTCACAATTAAAACCTTCATCTATAAATGAGCATGTACCACTAGTATACAATTTATAACCCTCATCATATATCCATTTCCCATTTGTCACATCACACACATTTTCACCTTCAACTGTGTGTACCCCTTCACTTATTATACCTTTCATACCCAATCCATTAGTAGATACATTCACATAGTCCTTAACTCTACTATCACCATTTACACCAAATTTTTGCACAAAACCACCACCAAAATCCAAAATTTTAGTACTATTTACACCAAGATTGGATTTTTTTTCAGACCCATTAAAATCTTTAGTACTATTTACACCAAAAACTTCATGGGTATCATTAAATTTTGAATTTTTTTCATACCCATTGAAATCTTTAGTACTATCTACACTTAAACTATCATGGGTATCACCAAGATTCAATTTTTTTTCAAACCCATCAATATTCAAGGGTTTAGTGAAATGGGTCTGACTCAGATTTGAAAATGAACCAATCTGTGATAAGTGAAAATGGGTTTCTTGATTGATGATAAATGGGTCAGATTTGTAAACCCATATGGAAAAAAGTGTTAGAAGATGATTGAGATTGAAATTGTTAATGAAAAGATGTAGAATTTTGTTTTTTTTATTGAAAAGCTTCTTTGTTTTTCCATTGAAAAAAACAAGAAAAAATGGATTGAAATTTGAAGTTAAAGAACATAAAGAGTTGAAAAAGACAGTGACAGTGAGTTGAAGACTTGTGAAGCAGAAAAATAAGGGAAGTGGTTAGAGTATGATGTGTTTATTTTAGTCAATTTTCTTTTGAAATTCAATTTGGTCTTTGTTGTCATGTGCTATATGACTTCAAATAGTTTTCTTTCTTTATTTCTTTTTAGGGTAAAGTATAACTAATTTATGTTACACCCTGGAATTGATGTGAAATTGATGCTTTTGGGACTTGTTTTATGACTATAGCATGTATTGTAGCTATCATACAAGATTTTCGTGGGACTTGTTTTAGGCTTTATCTTTACGGTTCCCACACCACTTTTTTTAGATCGAAACACCACCGTGCTATTTTGTCTTTTACCACATGGGGTAGTGTGACATTTTCACAATCTTTTATCATAACCACAGTTATCACCATAAACCTTGCCACTTAGAGCATAGGGTGTAGTAACTTAGGTTAAAGTTTAACATCATGTCACGTTAGCGTCACATCAGCTTTAACATTTCACTTTAACTCAATAAAAAAACACCCATTATCATAATTTACTTAAGTTAAACCTTAACTTACTATTTTGAGCCTCACTTTTATCATAACTCAACTAAAAAAAACCTGAGTTAAACCTTGTTGGAAAATTGGTTTTGCAAAATGAGTTTTTACAAATTTTGGACACTATTTAATATATGATATATGTTATATATATTTATGTTTCTTAGTAGCTTTGCGTTCTCCCGACGAGAGAACTTCGAACGAGCCTAAAAGTATGTCCAAAATGGAGTTGAAATGAATGAGATATCATGTCTCAAAGTGAGGCGACTGAAACATAAAACTTGGAAAATGGGAGAATCCCACATCGCCCAAAACAAGTGGATGTTGTTTATAAGGAATTCATAGTATTGGCTATCAAATTCCTTTAGGTTGGTTATGCTCCCACTCCCACGCGTCGCTGGCAGGGGGTGCGAAAATGGGATTTCGGGTCAAAATGAGTTCAAGCTTCAACTCATGCGAGCCCAGCGACCTGGGACACGAATGCGACTCAAGCCTCGCACGTGCGTATCTTTTTCTTCATAGCTTCGAGTTTCCTTTTTCGAATTTCGTAAATCTATTTTAGGAATAGGTTTAAACTTATCAAGTAAGTTTACTGAAATCGGTTTATGTTTTTAAAGATATGCAAATTAGTTTTATGTATTAAAGATTTGCGAACTGCTTTTGATATATGATTTTCGTGTATATGGTCAAATATTTTCTTGGAGGACAAGTTGAGTCTTCAATATAAATAAAGCTATATGTCTCATACGTTTTACACATTCAAAAACACTCCATTACGAAACGTTCCAAGAATCTTTTGATCGAAACGCCAAGCTTCCGTGATCTTTCGTGCAAGTGGTCTAGTCTGTCAGTCAATGACTACGTCGTTGTACCCTAGGAAGCAGACGTTAATCTGCTTTTAAGGAATCAGATTCAATACGAGCCTCGTCAAGTCTCTTTACTTCTTTCATTTAAATTACGTTAAATAGTGTCATGCTTTCCGCTTCTACTCATTTCATCATTATTTATTTATCATTGTTTATTTGTTATAATTATAATCTGATTTTCATAATTAAAAGTGTGCACCGTTTCCCCAATCTTAAACAGATTCGGTTTAACCGAATTTAGAACACTTTGTTATAAAATCGGATTAATAATTAACAGATTTTATAAACTTTTTTCGTCGAAACCTTGTTGAGTTTCTTTGAAATCGCTTTTAATGATTTATACATACAGTTTGATTGAATGACTAACGTTTTTTAAAGCATTTTATTATCGCTTTTAACGAAACCAAGATAGAGTTTCTATTAAATCGATTACACGATCCATCAAAACCAAGCTAGAGTTTTGTTGAATCGATCCGTACAAGTAGATACCATTTAAAACAGTTTGTTTAACTGTTTGTGTTTGAATTTTCGTGATGACAAACACGACTACCCTCCCGCGACTACTACATTAATCGCATTCAGTGCGCCAGCTACCAACACGGTTGCTAATCATCTTTGAGAAACTAGAAATTCAATGGGCGAATTTCAAGAGGTGGCAACAGAAGATGTTTTCTATCGACTACTTTGAACCTTGGTCGGTTCTTAAAAGAAAACCCACCTAACGTGGAACCTCCTGCGGAAGGTCAATCCTCAATCAACAGTCGCTCAAGCCTTGAAGCATGGAAACATTGATTTTTGTGTCACAATTATGTTCGAATGGTTTGGTTGATTCTTTGTACAACGTGTCTTGCAAGACCAAGACGCCAAAGAATTACGGAGTCATTGGAACGCAAGTACAAAATTGAGGATGTTGGTACAAAGAAGTTCGTGGTAGCTCGTTTTTGGATTACAAGATGGTTGATTCAAAGAATGTGATAAGTCGGGTTCAAGATCCGCAGGTTACGCTACATGACATTCATCTTGAGGAATGACTTTGAGTGAAACTTTTCAAGTTCTTGCTATTATTGAAAAGTTACCTCAAGTGGGTAGAATTCAAGAACTACCTAAAGCACAAGCGAAAGGAGATGAGTGTTGAAGACTTGGTTGTTCGTCTTCGTATTGAAAAGGACAACAAGTCGGCTCGAGAAAACACGTATACCGATTCGCAAAGGCAAATATGGTTGAGCATGTTTCGTCATCTTCAAAGTCCAATGTCAAAGCTAAAGGCAAAGGAAAAGGAAAGAATGACAAAAGGGCAAAGGGAAGTCTCGAGTACCTTGCCCTAAAGTCGCAATTGTGAAACGAAGTTCCAAGGGTGTGTTTCAACTGTGACCACCAGTCACCGTGTCGCTAATTGTAAGATGCCGAAGTGGGTGACTCCACGCGAGGCTAATATGGTGAATGAAGATGTGGACATGATTGCTATGGTGTCGATATCATTGCCATGATCTCGGGTTAACTGGTAGGTTCCAACAACGAGGAATGGTGGGTGGATCTTGGGCTACCCGTCGTGTGTGTCTTGATAAGAGTATGTTTCACTCTTTCGGGCGGTTGATAGTGGAGAGAACCGTACATGGGCAACTCTGCAATCAACAAATCAAGGCGAAGGAGATGTAATCTTGAAGATGACCTCCGAGAAAGAGCTCAAGTTGACTAATGTCTTGTATGTTCCAGAGATTCGCAAGAATCTTGTGTACAGTTGGGTCATTGAACAAGTTTGGTTTTGTCTTGTTTTTAGTCCGATAAGTTTGTTCTTTCTAAGAATCAAGTTTATGTTGGTAGGGATATGCCTTGAATGGTATGTTTAAGCTCAATGTAATGGTTGTTAAGAATGATATCAATAAAATGAATTCTTCTGCTTACTTGATTGAGTCTTCTAATATGTGGCATGGCCGTCTTGGACATGTAAATTTTAATTCGATGCATCGTTTGATTAAATTTAATTGCATACCTAATTTCCATATTGACTCAAAATATAAATGTGAAACTTGTGTTGAAGCCAAACTTACAAGAGCATCTTTCAAATCGGTTGAACGAAAAACCGAACCACTTGATATGATACACACTGACATCTGTGATTTGAAATCACTACCCACAAAAGGTGGCAATAAGTACTTTATCACGTTTATTGATGATTGTACAAAGTATTGCTATGTTTACTTCTTCGAAAAGTAAAGATGAAGTTATAGACAAGTTTGTTCTATACAAAAGCGAAGTTGAGAATCAACTTAGTAAGAAAATCAAGGTGGTCCAAGTGATAGAGGAGGTGAATATGTGTCTCCATTCACGACCTATGTGCGAAACATGGAATTAGACACAATTCACCGCCCCTATTCACCTCAAAGCAGAACGGTATTGCCGAAAGGAAGAACCGTAACTTGAAAGAAATGGTTAATGCCATGTTGATAAGTTCGGTCAAGCCGGGACATGTGGGGAAGCCATTTTAACGGCTACTTATCTTTAAATACGATACCTCGTAAGGAAAAAGAAGAGACCCTTATGAATTATGGATGGGAAGAAAGCCATCATATCGGATTTACGAGTGTGGGGTGTCTAGCAAAGGTCGCTATATCGACTCCCAAGGCCCAAAAGATTGGACCTAAATGCATGGATTGTATATTCATCGGATATGCTAAGAATAGCAGTGCTTATCGCTTCATTGTACATGATTCGAAAAATCCGGATATACAAAAGGGTACATTAATGGAATCAAGGAATGCTTCATTCTTTGAAACTATATTTCCTTGTTTAACGAAGGAAACGGAAGTTCATCTAGAATAGATGAAGAAGTTGTCCAAGATAAGAGACAACGAGATGATAATGATCTCCAAGATGAGAGACAAGATCAAGCCGAGGAAGAAGAGGTTGAACCTAGAAGAAGCAAAGGGCAAGAACCGAGAAATCGTTTGGACCCGATTTTGTTTCTTTATGGTTGAAAACGAACCTACTTCAACTACTCTCAACAGAGTTATCTCAATTGACTATGTGAAGTCAAAGGATAACATCGCGGATCCGCTACGAAGGCTTAAGCGAGAGAGTTAGTAAGTAAGTCGTCTAGAGGAATGGGACTAAAGCCCTTGAAGGAATGAGTTTCTATGACGGACAACCTAACCCAGTTGATTGGAGATCCCAAGATCCGGGTTCAATAGGACAACCTAATCATAGAAATGTGGGGAAGTCACGTCAATGTGGGGAGTTACTAAATATTGTAACTTTCCTAGTCCATTCCTATAACAAATGTGACTTGTTGAGAGGTTAAACATATGGCTTTAATGATTCGTGATGAAATCATAAAGCATAATGATTCAAGATGAAATCACAAAACATATGTTTTAATGATTCAAGATGAAATCACCTATGTGAGAGAGAAGTGGGGTCGCTCAAGGGAAATGTGGGGCGCAATTCCTAAGAGCTCTTGCAGAACTAGGCTAGTGTTCATGACCATAACGAACACGACTATGAGGACTTGACATTGTCGGGAGAGTCTTGTGTGAAGTGTAATGTCGTCACGTAAATGGATGATGAGTTCAAGGACATCGCGTCTACTCGGATCTAGGAGACTAAGTACATCTCACAAGGAAGGTTCAAAGGTTACACCTACCTATCCTATGCAAGACTTAACCGCAGAAATTTCACCAAACTTTCGTGTGTTTCGACCGATCTCCATTCATGTGGGGATTGTTGGAAAATTGGTTTTGCAAAATGAGTTTTGCAAATTTTGGACACTATTTAATATATGATATATGTTATATATATTTATGTTTCTTAGTAGCTTTATTCTCCTCGACGAGAGCTTCGCAACGAGCTAAAGTATGTCCAAAATGGAGTTGAAATGAATGAGATATCGTGTCTCAAAGTGAGGCACTTGAAACATAAAAAAACTTGGAAAATAGGAGAATCCCACATCGCCCAAAACAAGAAGTGGATGCTTGTTTATAAGGAATTCATAGTATTGGCTATCAAATTCCTTTAGGTTGGTTATGCTCCCACTCCTACGTGCGGCAGGGGTGCGAAAAATGGGATTTCGGGTCAAATGAGTTCAAGCTTCGAACTCATGCGAGCCAGCGACTGCGGACACGAATGCACTCAAGCCTCGCATCACGTCGTATCTTTTGCTGCAGCTTTCGAGTTTCCTTTTCCGAATTTCAGAAATCTATTTTAGAATAGGTTTAAACTTATCAAGTAAGTTCTGATCGCTTTATGTTTTTAAAAGATATGCAAATTAGTTTTATGTATTAAAGATTTGCGAATCTGCTTTTGATATAACAGATTTTGTGTATATGGTGAAATATCTCAAGCTTCCGTGATCTTTCGTGCAAGTGGTCTAGTCCGTTTGTACAATGACTACGTCGTTGTACCCTTGGAAATAGACGGCGAATGCTTTTAAGGAATCGTATTCAATACGAGCCTCGTCTGAGTCTCTTTACTTCTTTCATTTAAATTACGTTAAATAGTGTATGTCTTCGCTTCTACTCCTTTCTCATCTATTATTTATTTATCGATGTTTATTTGTTATAATTATAATCTGATTTTCATAATTAAAAGTGTGCACCGTTTCCCACAAACCTTAACGCACCGCACGGTATAGGTGTTAAACCTTAACTCACAAAAACACAACACTTTAACACACGTTAGTAGCTTAACGTGGGGGTTAAAGCTTGCCCTTAACTTACAACCACGGTGTGGTTAACATCCCTTAACGCGAGCATGTTAAGGGTTAACACACAAGTCCAAGTTTCCATACCGATCGCTCTTACAATTTTCACCGTAACCGGTGTAAGTTCCAATCTAACTTTTTAAACGGAATTTAAGTCCGATCAGATCTAGCTTTGCGAGTGTGTGTTTGTATAGGTTTAGATCCGAGTTTGACCAAGGGTTTTTCTTTGACCGGAGTGGCGGTTGTGGTGGTTTGTCCTGAGGTGGTAGCAACGGTGGTTTGTTGGAGCTGGCGGCGGATGTGGTGGTATGACCACCACAGGTGGCGGCGGTTTGATCGAAGATGAGGGTGGTTGTGTTGATAATGGTGGCTTAGACTTTGTGTTAGTTTTGAACTTTTGATTAAAAATAAACTGATTAAGAATAAACTAAGAATAAACTGATTAAGAATAATTTGTCTTTTCTTGCTCATTAAGATTTGCCAGGTGGTGCCCAACAATTGGCTGGTCAACTTTGCTATGTCAAAAAAGTGTTAGAAACTTTGACTTAGGTGATGTTTGATATCTATTTATTTAACTTAATATGAAAAATAAAATAAAAAAATAACATTGAATTTAGAAAGTCATATAAAAGTCGTTTGTTTATAATTTATTAGAGAAAGATGACTGAAAATATAAAGTGATAAAACTAAGAGTGTCTATATTAAGTCATCTTTTATTTAAACATGACTTAATATATAATTTAAACGAACAAGCCCTTAGGCTGCATTACGTATGCAACAAATAAATAACAGACTTTCAAACTCCCTCTATTGCTCAAGTAAATTGTTCTATCTTTTTCTCTCTTTTTTTTTCTCTTTTTTTTTAATTTAGTTGTCAAATTATAAATATAAAAATTTAAAATCTGATCAAGTTTACTATATTAATTTTGCTTGAATGTTTGATTAATTAGTTAAAAATAAAAATTGTTATCTATATCTATACTACTTATAATGCATTTAAGCACTTCTCACCTATTTAATTTTTAAGACTTTCTAAAATAGATTTTAAGCAAATACAAGTAAAAAAAACATAATTTACAAGTATGTAAAGCACAAATCAAACTAAAAAAAACACTATTTCTTATATACAATTAATACATAATTTAAAACACCTAATCACCAATATATACAACTACCTAAGCACAATGTACAAATACAATTAATACTTTGCTTTCACAATCATTTGACAACAACCCATCTTAATCTCACGTCAACAACAATTTACAAAATCCAAACCTTAACAAAACTCGAACATAAATTAAAAATCAAGAGATCTTAGTTCTTTCTTTCGTGTTACTCAAACATATATCAAGACCACTCAAGGCCAAACAAACGAAAGAAAATCATCATCGATCAATTTTTTTTAAGCATAATATCTAAAACAAACGAAAAGGAATTATACAATTATGTTACTTTCTTTTTCTTATTTCGTTCAAAGACACGGACACGAAGACAAGAACAAAGCATTAATATGCTTTCTTGACTTGGATTGTGCGAACAGTTGTGTTGGTGTCTGTGATGATTTAGTGAGTTTGGTTGTTTCGATTTTTGATTAAAGATGGAAGATGATGATTGAGATGAGTTTGGTTATGATAGATGTAGAAGATGAGATGGTGATTTGGATTAAAGACGATGATAAGATATATGAGATTAGTTTGATGAGTTGGGAAAACGACAGGTGTGAGAGAGTTTGGTGAGACGGTAGGCGGATGATAAAATGATGTAGTGTTTTAGGGTTACACAAATGATACCAAGTGATTAGGATATCACTTTTAATATCTAAATATGGAGTGTTAGTGGATCGGGTTGTGTCATATGGATTGGGTTATCCAACTAATGGGCTTATATGGATTATCACATGAATAGGGTTTTGGGTTGAGTTGCTATAACACACGAATATTGGACGGAGCTTGCAATAATTTATGATCTAAAATAAATAACACAAAGGATGAAATTTAATATCCTATGTATTTTAAGTGTGATAGTAAGTGAAATACTTGGTATAATTTCGAATTTATTCGGGTTTTAAAATATGATTAGTTTTTCTTAATTTAAAATTTTGGGTTAGTTGGATGTAACCACCACGAACAATATTATTCGATTATATATTTTTTAACCGTGATAATATTATCATTCATCGCTTTTATATTGTCTTCGCATCAGCGGTGTAAATTGCTATTTTTATATGATTGAATATGATTGAATATGCACAATGGAATAATAAGAACACAATCAAAGTTACCAACAAGGTTTTTCTTATACAAACAATGATCCTCTATGGATCTTTACACCTCTCTATCGAGGTTTTTCTTCAATGTTTTTTTTATGGAAAAGTTGTCTCAATACAATAGACCTAAGTTCCTTTTATAGACAAGGAACACTATTCCCTTTCTTGGGAAAAGAACAAGCATGCAAATAAATAAATGCAAACACATATAGACTACGCATGCACCTAGACAAGCATGCAACTAAGCATTTGTTTTGTGCCATACACATGCCCATGCTACCTTAGGCGAGACAATAATAATAAAGATGGGCTAATATATAAAATACTGACTTTGCCTTTCTTACGTGGATTCACACTATCACAGAATCACGATTTACGCTTTACTACTTGAAAGAAATATAAGTTCATGAGAATCCACTTTACTATATCGGTGATTCCATAGCTTCACTACTTGAAACAGACACGACTTCACTACTTTAGCAGAATCCATGGCTTCAAGATTTCAACGCTTCACTACTTGATGAGATTCCACGGCTTCAAGATGCTAGCATTCCACCGCTTCAAGATTTCACCGCTTCACTACTTCAAGATTCCACGGCTTCAAAGATTTCAAGAGACCTATATCTCCACTACTTGATAGAATAACTTGAAATAGTTCCTACTTTTGTATGTTTATAGTACTTGATGAGAATCCATTGTTTCTCGATCACAGAATCATTGTTTCACGAATTCCCAACAATCCTCCCTAAACCGGAATTTAAATGAGGCCGATTGTAGAATCCAAGAGGATTGTATCATTTAAGTTCAGCTTCCGGATCTTTAAAAGTTCAGAACTAGAGGATTGTACCAACAAATGACAAAAATTTCCCAACAATCCTTCCCAACGATCTTTAACACTGCAGAACTAGAGGATTGTACTCGAACATCAGCAGCAAAGAAACAAAATAATTACATCTCTATGATGACACAACTTTGAAACACCAGATCTTTGCAGCAACAAATGACAACATGTACATCAAAACCTATAAGTTTCAGACTATTCTCATCACTTCCAGGTGTGTTAACTCCGTGAGAGTGAATCATTGAAAATAATGGGTTTGATGTCTCTTTACCAATAGCCATCACTCTTGGAGTAGCCATATGTTTGAGTTCGAAAACTATGGTACATCGATAACCATCGATTTATTGGCAAACCAAAGAACCATATAAACGGATTTGATATGTCTTTACACAGGCCGTTTGCTCGGGACTAGCCAACCCTTTGATGGAATGCCGTCATCATCATGGTGAATTGATTACCATTTATGGATTTCATGACCTTTACCACAAGCCATAATCTTGTGGGCTAGCCAACTCTTGTGTCGAAAAGACATGGTGAGATGAAAACCATGAGTGGTGTAGTAATGAACCAACACCAAAACACGCAAGCAAGAGAAGAAACCGAACACATGCGGGTTAGAGTTTTTTTTTTTTTTTTTTTTTTTTTTTTTTAATAAATATAAAATTAAGAAAGAATAAAAATAACCAAGACATGTACAAGATACCAACAAGCAACAAAGAAACCAAAGACAATTTTAGTGTCGTGAAACACTAAGCCTCCCATCAGCGTATGAGGATCCAAACAATGCAAAATGGTTAGACTAAAAAATTGCAACAATAAGCCTCCCTTAGGCTTATGCCTCCCTCAATCAATGTACCGACACGACTTTTGTTCTTGGGTACCCGAATGAACGTTTCCTTTGAGTTTTCCAAGAATAACATGTTGAGGGCTTAACAACATTTGCCACACTAACTCCACCATGTGCCTTGGTCATATGAGATACATAAGGTGTATATGATGAAAATAAGAACTTTTAGGTCTATAGGGCATAAGCCTAGCCTTCATGTTCCACCAACCAAGAGTCACGGTGAAGAATATCCTCCACCGAGGAACCGGAAAAGGCCTATGAAGCTGTTAGCGAAACAAATGCATACACCTTTGGTTTACCAAGAGGAACTAGTTTACCCGCTCTCACATGTGCAGATTTGGGAACAAATTGAGGAATACTAGCAACATTAGTCCATGTGAGTCTAGAAGTCTTATGGCCAGAGGAAACACTCATCTTTTTCTCATGATAATCACAGTCTATAATAAGATGGAGTTTACTACCACACACAAAACAATATTTCTTCTTAAATGACTTATTCTTAACACAACTTTGTTTATTACATTTAAACTTATCAAAAACATATCTAGAAGCAAAATTGTGTTTAACAGAATAAGCAACTGGCTTTGTTTTGAGCTCATCATCAGCTACTATGGACTTGGGTGTGGTCATGGGTGTGTGCTTAGGTGAGTCAGACTTCACACTTGAATCACATGAGGAATAGTCAGTGGACTTTAGGTCTGATGACTTGTCACTTGTAGAACAAGAGACAGATTCATTAGTTTTGCTACTAAGGACTGGCAAGTCACTTGACTTTTGGCTATATAAATGGTGTGATCCATCAAAGTCATCTGAATGGACGGTCAATAGGCATGAATTCACCTCTAATAGGTCCACGTCAAGATGCAAATCACCTTCTTTTACAAAATTAGCTAATCCTGCAGTTGTAGATTTACGAGTGTCATCCCTAGCTTCTATTCCTACATATTTCTTAAAGCCTAAGCCTATAGGAGTATTAGGATTTTGACTAGCATAGATGTGACTAGCTAACTTGTTTCCATTCAACAACCATTCTTTATGCCTAGTAATTTCCTCATCTAGTTTCTCTTTTAGCACTAGGTTTTCAGAGACTACAATAGCCTTTTCTTTCTCAGTGCGCTTTAAATCAATTCTAGCAAATTCTAGATCACTTTCTAGCACCCTAATCTTTTCATCATAAGCCACTTGATTCTTTTGAAACCACACCTTTTGTCTTTCTAAGTTTTTTAAAGCATGTTTATAAGCTTCATTGTCAACATAGCATGCATTAAACTTAGGTTTCATATCATCATATGCTTCTTTTAGTTCATTATATATCTCGATCTTTACAACTATAATCACAAGTATGTACCGAGAGATGCCCATGAAAGCAAATGGCGGACTAGCAAATCCTTGACATAACCTTCAAGATCAACTTCCTTGCTCATCTTCTTGAAATCGGCCTTTTCACCAAACCTTGCTTTGATAGCATTCCATATAAGATTTCCATCATCCATATGGCAAAAATCGCTACATGATCGTGAGGAATAGATTTAAGCAAGATATTTCGGCCTTTGACTCTCTTTGTACAAAGAATGTGTTCATCCGCGATCGTTGGAGGACGAATAATGAAGTTACCATCACGATCTTTTCCAATCCTTTTAAACTGTTGCCATTTTGGATCACCTTCCGGATATTCATATCATTATTCATGATCCAGTGTTCCATCTTCTTAGCCCAGACTTCGTACTCATCATCCATTAAATAAGGAAATATAACATCATCCTTATTATTATTATCAAATTCTCCCATGTCAAGAACGTATTCAGCAGCAACGAATGTGCACAATAAAATAACTCAATCAAATAGCCAAAATAATCTATGCCCACGTGATCACACTTGTAACAAGCCAACAAGTTGACCCCACATGAACATTAACAACGAGGACCAATGAATTATAATATCACCATTCAATATAATAAACACGAGTGGGAGATGGAATCAAACGAGTGGGGATCAAGGGTAATTAGATACCCACAAAATTCGACCAATCACACAAAGAGTCCACCGTAACAACCGTGCTCCTTGCCACACTTAAACATATACTCTATGTGAGGAAGTAAGGCTCACGAGAAGCTTTCACAGACACACAATTATTACATGAATCGAGTAACAAGTCAGTGGGACCTACTAAATCACATAACTACTGAGAACTCGGTTGGGACCAATTTAAACAAAGAAGACCACAAATAAAGATATACTACATGAGGATATAGACCATCCAAATTCAAGCCCCACGTGAATGGCTAACTCAAATCAGTGTCACAACAATTAAATAATCTCACAAATCAATGTCACAATGAGGGAAGAATATGATATCCCATGTGACTGGCATGATCTCTTCAACCAATATCAATAAACAATTTGGTCCCACAGGAATAATTAAACCCACTAAGCCCCACGTAAACACATCAAGTGAAGCAACTTTAAGGATGTACCAAAGATTATCACGTAATATCAAGCAAGTGGGATCCACGAACACAATAAATCTCAAACCACCAAATCTTGAAAATAATAATAGCCAATCAATGACCCCACACAAGCAATCAAATGCTCATGCCTATTATGATAAGATCAATACACGTCGTTTCAGAAATGAAAGATTGGACCAGAATATTACCTTACGCGCCCGTGATGTAAAAGAAATAATAAGGCCTTCAACAAAGTGTGTCTGAAGCAGTTTTCAAGGCTTTATAACTTTCTGTCATAGGTTCAGATCCGCGATCCCTCCGGTGAAAACCTTCCTTGGTATACCAAGAACTTCCAGTCCAAATTTTATGCCGATCCGACGGTTAACGAAGAAGATATGACTCTTTCAAAACAGTGCTGAAGTATCCTTACGACACTTTTTCAGCAGATTTTGACGGAGTATAACTTTTGTTTGAGAGCTCTAATCGACAATCCCTCCGGTGACACTTTAGATTACAATCTAGAGATGCGCCGAAAAAATTGTAGCTCGATCTAACGGTTCAATAAAGTTATTCTTTGTTTCAAAACAAGCTAGCGAAAGACTACGAAAATTACTAACAACTTCGAGTTTTGAAACTTTTCTTGAGAAACCTTGTAAACTCAAGATCAAGAGCCACCCGCTCGATACCAATTGTGGAATCCAAGATCCGGACTCAACTAGAGTGTATAGTAACAATGATTGAATATGCGCATCGAATAATAAGAACACAATCAAAGTTACCAACAAGGTTTTCTTATACAAACAATGATCCTCTATGGATCTTTACACCCTCTATCGAGGTTTTTCTTCAATGTTTTTTTATGGAAAAGTTGTCTCAATACAATAGACCTAAGTTCCTTTTATAGACAAGGAGCACTATTCCCTTTCTTGGGAAAAGAACAAGCATGCAAATAAATAAATGCAAACACATATAGACTACGCATGCACCTAGACAAGCATGCAACTAAGCATTTGTTTTGTCCCATACACATGCCCATGCTACCTTAGGTAAGACAATAATAATAAAGATGGGCTAATATATAAATAATACTGATACCGCTTTCTTACGTGGATTCACACTATCGCCAGAATCACGATTTACGCTTTACTACTTGACGAAATATAAGTTCAAAGAATCCACTCTTTACTATATCGTGATTCCATAGCTTCACTACTTGACGGATACATGGCTTCACTACTTTAGCAGAATCCATGGCTTCAAGATTTCAAATCGCTTCACTACTTGATGAGATTCCACGACTTGATGATTTAGCAGATCCACCGCTTCAATACTTCAATTGCTTCACTACTTGAAATATTCCACGGCTTGATGCTTGATGACCTATATCTCCACTACTTGATGAGAATAACTTCAACATAGTTCCTACTTTTGTATGTTTATAGTACTTGTGAAACTCTTCTTCGAGAATCCATTGTTTCTCGATCGGTAATCACTGCTTTTCGAAATTCCCAACGTGTAATATAACATTTTTTTAATGTTATTTCAAATTAAACATCCCGCTATCCGTAAAATTAATGTCACGAAAAACTCATTATCGATAAGTAGATCAGTGAAAATTTTAGTTTCAGGGTACCCGCCGCCGCAACGCGCGGGTACACTACTAGTTCTGTATAAACCAAGTAAGAAAAATATAGCAATCTTTGATTGATATTTGATTGTATCATTTTCAACCTTTCACCAATCTAAATAACATGTTAATGATTCACAACACTCTTACTTTATTGCAAATCAAACCATCACAATGGGTCCAAACTATGATACGCGATGCTTTTGTCGATCTTTGTCCATTACATATAAAAAAACAACTTTCCTGAACTTGAAACTCACAAACACACTACACCTACATTTTTTGTTGTAATGTAGAATATTGTTTGCGAGACACCTTATCTGAACATCGATAAGACAAATTTCTATTCGTAATAAGAGTATAGACATAGATATATGGTTTACAACCCATGTTCCTTCATGAAATGACCATGATCTCAATCGATTACTTATGTACGCATGAAATATGCAGTCGCCCAATACCTTGGAGTTGGATGACCGGTGGTACAAATGATGACGGTTTAGTGGCGGTATGGTGGTGAAGATTCTCGAAGCGAAGAAGAAGGTGTCTAGATCCATAACTATGGATTTTCTTTTGTTGAGCGGGATGTGAAAATTTTGATTTTGAAAGAGGAATAAATCCGCCTAACTAATATGGACCGGTGATAATGGGTATTTTTGGGCGGTGTACATTATAATCACCGTGGCTTTATTTATTTTTACATTTAGATCCGTGCTTTTATACTCACCTGTCTAAAAAGTCTTTAGAGGGTTAAAAGTCTCATATAGACCCGTCTCTTTTGTAGAAGGTCTAAATGTGGAGGTCTAAAAGACCTATTTTGTAATAGTGTGAATTGCAAACTCACAAACACATTACACCTACATTTTTTGTTGTAATGTAGAATACTGGTTGCGAGACACCTTATCTGGTTGCGAGACACCTTATCTGAACATCGCTAGGACAAATTTCTATTCGTAATAAGAGTATAGACATAGTTATATGGTTTACAACCCATGTTGCTTCATGAAATGACCATGATCTCAATCAATTACTTATGTAAACATGAAATTATCGTAATAAAAGAGTTATGTTACTAATAATATTAGAGCTAACTACCACCTAACTTGTCGACTTCTCTCATGTACCATACTTGGGGTCAAGAATTATATCTCGTCTCCACATCACAAACTCTGAAACTCGATACAATGTGGAGAGAAATGTGGTGTAATGGGCTGGTAATATGTTAGTTGATAATAATCTTATATACAGTCCTATCAATACAACAAAATAACGACATATTTACACTTATTAGAGCATGTTGCTACATTTTAAAGTGTGAAGAAAAAAAAGTTCACGCTAGTATGCGTGTGAACCAATTGGGTGTAGCAAATATTTTCACACTTTTATGTGTGATGTTTATGAATATTTTCACACTTTTAAGTGTAAGGATTTTAAAACAATTCTTCACACTTTTAAGTGTGATGATTTTGATTTTGAAATAATTCTTCACACTTTTTAGGTATGAGGATTTTGAAACAATTATTGATACTCTTAAGTGTGAATATCTTTAAAAAAAAGTTTACACTTTATAAAGTGCGAAGAAAAAGCATGTAGAAATGACATATTTGTTGTAGTGTATATATAGTGTATGCTTAACAAACTCTTAATATAAATGGCTCTGTTTGATCACGTGCAAATACATACATGGCCGTGATAACTAACCTTCTAAACCCGACGACTCTCATGTAATCATGTGTAAAATCGTCATTGTTTGAACACATGTATCTATACATTGTAATTATATAAAGACCCATTTTAGTTTATAAATTCCCCTCGAACCAAACTTTTCTAAACCAAATAGGTTTAGCTTCTTTTCACAAGTAACTATAGAGCATATATAAAGACACTAGTCATTTTTCTTTTATACTACCTCCGTCCCAAATTATAAGTCCAGTTTGACTTTTTGACTCAAACTTTGACCTTAAATATTTTTGTTTGTATTATATAATATTTGATGCAAAATATATAAATGGATTGTGTTTTAAATGTATTTTCATTTGGTATAATTTCTGTTAATACAAATAAGCCGTAAAAACGTTTATTTATATTTTACGATCTTCTAATGTTTTGTCGATAACAAAAGTAAAATCATATTAACGAAACAAATAAAATACGTAAATGGTTTGAACTAATAGTTTTATAACACACTTACGTTTTCACATAAAACACTATAACAAGATTAAGTGATTTTATATTTTAGATACACATGTACAACAACTAGTGTTTACATATTGGCTTAACAAGTTTAAGTAACTCTATGAGTTAGATACATATGTACAACAACTAGTGTTTACATATTGGGTTAATACATACTTATATTAAGTACACTAAATGGGTAAAAACAAGTATATACTAAAATGGGTAAAAGTAAGTATATACTAAAAGATAAAACTAGCAAATGGTTTTGACCCATAACCCATGGTTTTATATATACCACTTACACAAGTTCAATGTATCCTTAAGGTACATTGTATCTAGATTGAAAACCATGGATCAACCCATAACCCATGACCCATGACCCATAACCCAAAATACCCATGGGCAAAGAGGAGCGGACCACGGATCCCTAGCTTTGTGCTAGCCGGATCCCAGTGGAAGGATCCGTAGGATCCGGGAAGCGATGAGGTTTTTCCTCTATAAATAGTGAGCCATTTCTTCATTAGATCTCACCCTCCTCAACATACTTTCTCCCCGAGTTAAATTCACTAACCATAGATCCAAGAGATCTATGTTTGTAGTTTTGTTTTTGTGTGATCTTGTAGGTTCCTCTTAAGGGAAGATCACCACCTTTGAAGTCGAGCAAGCTCAAGTCCATGAGTTGCCAAGCTTCCTCATCATCAAGGCTATTGAAGTCCTCTTGTTGATGATCTCTTTCTTTCTTCAAAGAAGCGTAGTGTTAAAGACATTAGTGAAAGATGTCTCAAGTGTCAAGACGAAGATATTAGTGAAGGGTATCTATCGTCTATAAGATAAGCACTTGTGGTAGGTGCTTAGAAGTCAAGACAAGAAGCATTAGTGAAGGGTGCTTAGAAGTGAAGACACAAGACATTAGTGAAAGGTGTCTTGTAGATCTAATCAAAGACATTAGTGAAAGGTGTCTTATAGATCTAATCAAAGGCATTAGTGAAAGGTGCCTTAGATGTACATTCGATATGGTGTGTTTCGATGTACTAGATAGACTAGCATTAGATCCAAGGATATTGATGTCCTTGATGATGTTGTAAAGGAGTAGATCTCCTTTAGGATTAGTCGTTGGTGTAGTGTGGTAGTAGTTCCTCCATTGCAATGGAACTAGGTGCTTAGCCTAGTACCTAATAAAGGGTAGGCGACGTTGTGAAGGTGTAGTTCACCTAAGGTGTGAAAGAACTCGGTGGTTAGCCTAGCACCGTATAAAGGGTAGGCGACGTTGTGTTAGGTGTGGTTCGCCTTGGTGTGAAAGAACTCGGTATTTAGCTTTGTACGGAAAAAGGTTAAGCGATGTTGTGAAGGCTTCTCCGCCATAAGGAGATTGGTGTAGTGATTACAAACTCGAGTAGGTGACTCGGGAGTGGAGTAGGAGTAAGGAAGGTGTCCTTGTAGCCGAACCACTATAAATACTCGCGTTGTGGTTTTGTGCTTCTTACTCTTATCTTTTAATTACATATCTTTATATGCTTGTTTATCAACATCCAACACACACAACCAAATAGATTGACATAAGTCGATCTAAATAGTTTAATAGGAAGTTTTAATTGGTAAAACTATTCAACCCCCTTCTAGTTTTCCACAATTGGTATCGAGCTTCGTTACCAAGTTTCTTGAAGTATATTGTACTTTAAAAACTTGATACGATCCATAGTTAATTGAAAACTACAAAGAAGGTTTTTCATAAAAACAAACACCATGTTTTTTTTAAAAACTATATGTTTGGATGTTGAGTTGATAATAACATTTTTTTTATTTTATATATATTCTTTAATTGCACTAATTTTCCTTGTGATATTGATTAGTCAAAGCTCATACCCACCAAGCTTTAGGAGTTGCTTGGTAACAAGAATACCTTCCTTAAGAAGGTATCTTAAACGCAAAAGAGCGGGAATCGTCTAAGTGACATTTGTCATTTGTAAAAGACATTCCTAAGTGCATTCGAGGTATGACTTTCTACTTATATCTAAATAATACTTGTTTAGTATATAAGTGTTATTTGCTATGCTTTTATTTGAGTAGATTTTTTGTGTTTACACATGGTTTACATGTAGCTTCGTTAGGAAGCTTGTTTCTCACATACGTGTTATTTTTCTCGTCTATAGTCATAGTATGTGGAGCTTGTGCTTTATGTCTTCTAATAAAACAAAAACACGAATTTCAAAAATTCCTCTTTCCCCATTAATAAACCCACTCGACGCCCATTCTTTCAACCCTCACCTTTTCAAATTTTCAAATTTTAAAAATTTCCTCTCATTCAAAAACTTCATCTTCCTCCTCATTCCATCTCTTCCTAAACCAAGAAGATCCGTCATCAACATGGTTTACATCGCACTCGTGCTCATCGCCCTAACACTCATCGCACTTGTGTTCCCTATGATGAAGTTCACATACGGAGACATTTACTTTGTGTTGTTAATCTATATTGGGGTCATTTACCCAATCCTTTGTATCATCCTTAGCATTGAAATGCAATATTATTAATTATCTACTTTATCTAAGATGTTTGTGCTATTATGTGTGTTTCATTTCTTTTGATCTATATGTGTTATATTCTTTCATGATACATTAGATGTCATGTATGCATGCTAAAAGAAATTGTAGGATAAAACATACTTCATGGTACAATAACCGTAAAACCTATTTTTAAAAGCTGTTCTCATATTACAGATCCACGGATCCGGAAGTTACACTAGCGGATCCCTTTTGAAAAGGAACCGTGATCCGTCCCATCTTGAAAAAGCAGTTTTCATGCAAGATTAAAACCACTATCTTTCTAAAAGTAATAATCCACTAGAGCTTCAAAACCATGAGTAAGCTAAATACTAATTGTTAATAAAATATCTAGTAAAACGTTAGATTATTATAGGTTGACCATAAATGTCTTCCTTATTAACCCATCACTTCTATAGGTTCAACTATGACGCATGAATACGAGTTTGATTTTTCACTCACTAGCGTCTACACCCGAACATTTCCTTGAGCCCAACACACACCGCAATCATGTCCGTGGTTCAATAATCTCGAAACCGTCTTCCATGAAGGACGTATTGTAGACACCTCTCTACAATTCGAAGAAGGTATCAATACCTCCTTCCGAGCCATAGGACTAGAATGTCTTCTTGAAATTAACGAGAAGATATGTCCAAGGTTCATAATGGAATTCTTCCGTCAAGTGGAACTCGTTCGTAACGAGGATCGCTCTTTATCCCTTTGGTTTTATATCAAAAACCAAAAATTCAATTTAAGCCTTGGGCATTTTGCTCACATCCTCCGAATTCCAAACCATGGACAATGTGCCTTCACCAAGATTGGTCTCTTGATTCTCTTTCAATTTTCGTGAAGAAAATAGCCCATATTGTTCACACATACCCTCTCCGGAAGAATTAACACGCATGATATGCAAACCTCGACCATATTACTCCAATCCAAACATTATCCATACACGGGATATCCGAGAAGAGTATAAGCCTGTTGCTCTTATTCTACGTGAAAATGTTTGGAGTCTTAGGGGAAATCGAGATATTCTTCCTGCTTGTTGTGCTCACATGTTGTACTGTTTGCTAACACAACAACCATACAATCTCGCCTACTTCTTGGCAAGGCGAATTGCAAATCTTCAAGGCTCCAAGAATAAACTCATTCCTTATGGAATGTTCTTGACACGCCTATCACAATGTTATGCACTTCCATCCTCAATTTCAAAGTCCGTTGTATGCATTTGTGAACAAGATGATGGAACCGCTAAACATATCTCTCATGAAGACGTTCTTCATTCATGATTCCACCAATACCCATCAATCACATAATGATCCTCCTAGTGAAGACACTCAAGGAACCTAGAATAGTCAAATAGGATCTATTCTACTCTACTCCGTTGTTATCAATATAATCCTATCTCTTTCATGAAATAAAACATCTTACATTTGATATCCTAGTTTTAGAATTCCTTTAAACAAAACTTGGAATATAATGCCTTGTCATGATCATTGCATACCTTTAGTAAAGGTTCTGTCTAGCGATAGACGGATCCCAAATGTTGTACTAAACGGATCCCTACATCTAGGGAACCGTGGGATCCAAAGCAGCAAAATGCAATTGCAAGCATTATATGTCAAACACATCACTTAGAACACCTCACACTAAGCTAAATATAGTGTCTTAAGATTGATCAAGACTTTATCAAGATAGGTGGACCTTTCCTACTCTTTCCAACTCACATAGATCACATTCTAAGGCTTTGTTAGATCTTTCATCCATCACTCTTCCGCTCTCAAAACTCACACTTCATTTTTTACTTGATTCCTCACAACTAGGTTAGAAATCCTTCGATTATGACATTATTAATCAACCTCACCTCAAAATTGATCAAAGTTGATCAAATCCTAGCTTTTCCCATCTCAAAACCATTAGGATATTTTCCATAACACAATCCTAAGACATAACCTGATCTCTAGGATCATTTAGTTTTATTCAACTTCAATTGACATCTTTAATGTCATCCTTGGCCATCCATTGATATTTTTTTGTTCCAAATCCTTCCATAAATAACAATCATTAGCTACACCACTCATTGCCTTCAAACACTTAAGCACCCTTCATTTAAAACACTTGGGAGAACTGAAACACTCAAGGTGATGTAGGTCTAGGATCTTAGAAACATCATTTCCACTCTTTCATAAATCACGAACGCGGATCCCTAGAACTAGCCTAGACGGATCCCTACGAGAAGGGAACCGTGGGATCCGGATGATGATCTATGACAAATCTTGGTAAAACAATCATTTCAACTCATCTTCCTAACTCAAACACTCCATCTCATCTTAAATGAGTTCCTAGAACAGCACAACCTTTGTAGTTGACTCTTGTGCATGCTAATCATCACATTCCAATGAACCTTAGTGGCCTAAGGCTTAAATGCACTTTCCAAATCTCTTGGTTTATAAACCACCTTGTTAGGATCTCCATAGTTATCACACAAATCCTAACTTTCAGCCTTTGCAATCTCCTCAAATCATCTCATCATGATAAAAACCCCAAGTAACAACCTATCCACCAAAGAACCACCCATCAAAAGGGCTCGTGTTGTACACGAAATCTCTTCAACCGAGTCATCTCCGGTCAAACCAATCAAACCAATTCCTAGAAGGTTAGTACCCACAAATTACCTATGCCAAACACCACCATACCTCCTAGGCCAAACAATATCATCTCCACTAAACCATCTCCATTGGTTCCTAGAGCTATCTCTTTCACATCCCCACAAACATCACCTCACCTCTATAATTTAGAGGACTTACCACCTAGGCCGTCTCATCCGCTTCCGCCGACAACATTCTCCTCATTAGGAGGAACAATGATTCAAAATCAAGGTGTTGAGTCAACACTTGCTCCGCTTCTTTTTCATTGCTTCAATCATATAATCCTATTTGGATTATAAGAAATCACCAAAGTCAACCACCCGACCTTATGGAAGTTGACACATCTTTACCACCATCATCATTCTTGATCGAACCATTCCTAAATGGACCTCCACCAATCCCTCCATCATTCGAGGCCCCTCAACCCACTTCAATTGATCCTTTGAATATAGCCACTTCATTTCATCCACCACCACTACCTAGCCATGACAAAGATTGCTATCATTGTCAACATGTTGAAAGTTTGATACATGAAGTACGAGAAGACCAACGTTTCATGTTCTATCATCTCCTCGAACGTTTCGACAAGATTAAACCTAAACATAACTTGAGCTAGAGGATTATAGTGGTGTCTAAGCTTCAAGCGTTAGTTGGTCTAAGAAATTCCTTGTTATGTATTGTCTATTTTCTTATTTTTGAGTCATGTATATCATAACTCTTGTTTTATTAAATGGAATTACATGCTACTTGTTATTTCGTTGAGAATATGATTACTTTGTATTCATATCTCATTTGTGTGATAACATTACTTGTTATATCACCTTTCGATTTTAGTCATCGCCGGATGGATCCTCAAGATATTGCTGAGCGGATCCCTACTAGAAGGAACCGGGATCCGTGAAGTCGAATGTTTTCTTTATCACATTTGCGGGAATTGTGAATTATACTTGCTTTCTAACCTTTGTTTTGTAGTATTTCAATTCACTCATGAAGACCTTGACATCCTAAAGCTGGGGAGCTTTATGTCAAAGCAATACTTTGCAAATTACTTGCAATACTAGATTTACTTTTCATAACTTCCCATTGCAAAGTTGCAATCATCTGGGGAGCAAACCTAGTTGCAAATGATCTAGATTAGAATTACTTTCTTGACGCCTTACTTAGGGATGGACTCGTCAAGGGGAGTAAGACGAGATCTATTCCGTTACTTACTCTTTATTTTTTTCTTTCACATGTTTTCTTTAAAAACAATGTGTTGCTTTTCTTCAAACACTTTTGTTCGACAAAAGGGGAGAAGAAAGTAAACTACAAATTCAAACGTTTACAATTTTAGCTTTTCCTTAAAATAATTTTATGTTTTGTCATCAACAAAAAGAGGGAGATTGTTAATACAAATAAGACGTAAAAAAGTTTATTTATATTTTACGATCTTCTAATGTTTTGTCGATAACAAAAGTAAAATCATATTAACGAAACAAATAAAATACGTAAATGGTTTGAACTAATAGTTTTATAACACACTTACGTTTTCACATAAAACACTATAACAAGATTAAGTGATTTTATATTTTAGATACACATGTACAACAACTAGTGTTTACATATTGGCTTAACAAGTTTAAGTAACTCTATGAGTTAGATACATATGTACAACAACTAGTGTTTACATATTGGGTTAATACATACTTATATTAAGTACACTAAAATGGGTAAAACAAGTATATACTAAAATGGGTAAAAGTAAGTATATACTAAAAGATAAAACTAGCAAATGGTTTTTGACCCATAACCCATGGTTTTATATATACCACTTACACAAGTTCAATGTATCCTTAAGGTACATTGTATCTAGATTGAAAACCATGGATCAACCCATAACCCATGACCCATGACCCATAACCCAAAATACCCATGGGCAAAGAGGAGCGGACCACGGATCCCTAGCTTTGTGCTAGCGGATCCCAGTGGAAGGGATCCGTGGGATCCGGAAACAGAGGTTTTTCCTCTATAAATAGTGAGCCATTTCTTCATTAGATCTCACCCTCCTCAACATACTTTCTCCCCAGAGTTAAATCTACTAACCATAGATCCAAGAGATCTATGTTTGTAGTTTTGTTTTTGTGTGATCTTGTAGGTTCCTCTTAAAGGGAAGATCACCACCTTTGAAGTCGAGCAAGCTCAAGTCCATGAGTTGCCAAGCTTCCTCATCATCAAGGCTATTGAAGTCCTCTTGTTGATGATCTCTTTCTTTCTTCAAAGAAGCGTAGTGTTAAAGACATTAGTGAAAGATGTCTCAAGTGTCAAGACGAAGATATTAGTGAAGGGTATCTATCGTCTATAAGATAAGCACTTGTGGTAGGTGCTAGAAGTCAAGACAAGAAGCATTAGTGAAGGGTGCTTAGAAGTGAAGACACAAGACATTAGTGAAAGGTGTCTTGTAGATCTAATCAAAGACATTAGTGAAAGGTGTCTTATAGATCTAATCAAAGGCATTAGTGAAAGGTGCCTTAGATGTACATTCGATATGGTGTGTTTCGATGTACTAGATAGACTAGCATTAGATCCAAGGATATTGATGTCCTTGATGATGTTGTAAAGGAGTAGATCTCCTTTGGGATTAGTCGTTGGTGTAGTGTGGTAGTAGTTCCTCCATTGCAATGGAACTAGGTGCTTAGCCTAGTACCTAATAAAGGGTAGGCGACGTTGTGAAGGTGTAGTTCACCTAAGGTGTGAAAGAACTCGGTGGTTAGCCTAGCACAGTATAAAGGGTAAGCGACGTTGTGTTAGGTGTGGTTCGCCTTGGTGTGAAAGAACTCGGTATTTAGCTTTGTACCGGAAAAAGGTTAAGCGGTGTTGTGAAGGCTTCTCCGCCATAAGGAGATTGGTGTAGTGATTACAAACTCTCGAGTAGGTGACTCGGGGAGTGGAGTAGGGCAAGGAAGGTGTCCTTGTAGCCGAACCACTATAAATACTCGCGTTGTGGTTTTGTGCTTCTTACTCTTATCTTTTAATTACATATCTTTATATGCTTGTTTATCAACATCCAACACACACAACCAAATAGATTGACATAAGTCGATCTAAATAGTTTAATAGGAAGTTTTAATTGGTAAAACTATTCAACCCCCCCTTCTAGTTTTCCACAATTTCCATCAAGTGTTATATAATACAAACGAAAATATTTAAGGTCAAAATTTGATTCAAAAAGTCAAATTGGACTTAAATTTTGGGACGGAGGGAGTAATTACTAGTATATAAAGAGGTCTTTGGTTAAGAGATATATATGGGAGTTAAAAGCATATCAAATGGTAAACTTTTTAAAAGGTTCTTATTATTTTCATTTCATATTATAATATCATTATATAAGAAAAGTTCAATGCAGAACAAGAAAAAGCTAAAGAACAAAGCGCTCAATCTGAGCCCTTGATCTTATGTTCATCTGACGGTTGGTTCTTGTTTTCGTCTTTTTCATTTAATTAGAAATAAGGGTAAGTTGGTCCACATTTTCTCACTCACACACACTCTTTTTTTACTCTCTCTCTCTCACTTATTCATCACACGCACTGTCTCTCTCACACACAAACACCATACATTTATCTTCATCATCATCAGATCTAAAAAATTTTAAATCAAAATCAATGATAAAATCAATAATCATGATGTCCAAGTGGACTCACATCGAGTTTATCTCCCGGAAAAGATCAAGCATGAGCTTCAAAGACCAAGAATGAGCTTCAAAGTTACAGCTAATTAATGATAAGATCAATACTCTTACTGTATGGAAAAGATCAAACATGAGCTTCAAAGTAACCGATGGGTTCACAGTGTATGATCATAAAGGAAGGTTGTCTTTTCGCATTAAAAGTTACAGCTAGAGCAGATGGCTATTGCACTCGAGAGGAGTGGTCAAAAAAAGAAAAAAAGTTTGTTTCCTTCGTTAAGTAACATTATAGTTTGTTTTCTTTCATAAGTAGATGGGTCAAAGATGACAATCGCCCTCTGTATTGGTATTTGGTTGTATACAGTGGTTTTTGGGAATGTGGGCTTGTCAATTAACTTAGCGAACAAATTTTGGATATGAGAAGTTAATGTGATAGCCAAAAGACTAAAAAAAATGTTTTTTAAGTTATCACCTTTTAGTGAAATCTATTGTCTCTGAGAGTTTGGTGGAGGACTAATATTAAATGGATTTGGATTTTGGGATTTATATTTATTAATCAATGAATTGTTTCCATGTGTTTTTGTATATTTTGAAATTTTGTAAGCGAGTTGAAGATGTTTGTTTAAAGTGTAGTTGAAGATTTTTTGTGAAGTTTTGTTTTGGTGTAAGTTTTGATGTTTGTCAAATGAGCATTCTTTGTTGCCTTGCTTGTATTTTTACACTGGTTGATATGCAAATCACGTGTGATTTAACTCAAATCACGTGTGATTTAACTCAAATCACATGTGAGTTTACTTCAAATCACATGTTATTTTACCTCAAATCACATGTGATTTACACACGAATAAAAAAGCACGTGTGATTTACACCTTTTTAAATTAAAATAGAATCACATGTGTTTTAGTTTACAACAATAAAAAGTAAATCACACGGATTTACATTTGTCAACTCGTTGCAAACAGTGGTGTATACATTTGTTAACTTAAGCTAATTATTGTTTTTTCCCCAACATAAACAGTATTTTTTTACATCAAATCACATGTGATTTTACCTCAAATCACATGTGATTTACCGCAAATCACAGTGATTTTACATTAAATTATTTTTGAAAGTGAATCACATGTGATTTACACATTTTTAAATTAAAATGAATCACACGTAATTTACATTTTTCATAACAGAGCAAAAATAAATACCAAATCACACGTGATTTCGTGAATTTGTTTTATAAAAATGAAGAATAAGTTGATTTGAAATTAAAGATCACATGTGATTAATTACTTTAAATATCGAATGTGACTTGTAAAATCCCATGTAATTCTCTGGTGGATCACATGTGATTCTTTTTGGATCACTTGCGATTTTAAAAATAACAAATCACATGTGATTTTTTTTACGGATCACATGTGATTTGTCTGGACGGAAATTTTGAATAAAAACTTCATCGAAAGTATATAAAAGTGCATATCTATATAAAGATGATTTTTTTCTCGTCGCAATGGTGTATTTTTTGTAGCTTGAAGATTTACAGTTTGCAAGATATGTTGTTTTTTTAAAAAAGGGTGGAAAGTGGGTTTTCATAGAATTACATTTCTACCATTCCTTTTGTTAATTTTTGCTTTCATCTCATCCATTGGATGAAAAGAAGATGGATGATTGAGATCTTATGATTTGTTCTTTTAGATTAGATTTGTTTTCTATTGATCTCACCTCATCAATATATATATTTTTCATTTTACAACCTATTGTCACTATGCTTAAATATTGCAGAACTTTATAAATGACAAATGCGTTACATGAGTTGCATGCATTTTATTACCATGAAAAAGCTCATAATTAACCTTCGACCTGTTTATAAACTTTTTTATAAACTCGATCACCATTTATAAGCTTACTTTCGGGGAATTAAGTGTAGTAAGCTTATAAATTTAACGAAAGAATACCCCTCATGTTAGTTATTTAACGTTATAAAAAGAACAAGTATTATTTATTAAAAAGTCACCATGCATTGACTATTTTTGCAATTTATCAAAAAGCCATTTGTGAATAACTAAAAACCAAAACCGATACCCTAACGGTTAAATTAACGTTCAATATATCGTTCTAAGATGATGTCTGAAGGTTCAGAAATGAAGGATGTTGACGATGAGCGTAAAATGAAATTTGACGAAGGAGACGATGTTGTCAAAGATGATGATGAGACGAAGAAGAATAAAAGGGTGATGAAAAAGAGGTTATCAAAGAAGATGATGAGAAGAAGAAGAAGGATGATGAAGAAGATGTTATCAAAGAAGATGATGAGAAGAATAAGAAGAAGGATGTTGCGGCTGCTGATGGTGAAAAGCCAAAGAAAAAGAAATCTCGCAGAAGAGTAGCCGAGCCTTATGGGTTTCTTGAAGATCGGGCATGCCATATGTGGTTAGTATATTGCCGCAGAAAGAAACAACCTTGCACCAGGTACATAATCAAAGACCCGGTTACAGAATACCCGAATATGACCCCAACTGAAATAGACATGGATCGCACATGGAGGCAGGTTCAAGAGTCTAAAGGCTACTCCACCAAACCTGGAACACCCGTTTTAACAAAAAATCCATGACTGCTAGTGTAATTGCTTTGTCTCATACTCTCATCCATCTCATATGTCTTTACTTTTAACTTGAACAGCTTGTCTTGCCGAATTATCCCTTTCTTGTTGCTACTGTTTAATTTGTTACCCCGCCCGCGCGAGTTGTTGGTTTGCACATTATAATTAATTTGCCTTGGAAACACACATCACTTATATATTGGCACTTATTACAGCAAACTCGCCTCAAATTACTTTACATCACATTTGAATATATAGGCAGTAGTGGTAGTCTTTGTAGGATACACGTGAAAATAATGCTGCTGCATGAATATATTTGATTTTAAGAATTGTGCACCTGCGTGCCTTTTTGTTTAATAGTAGGAATCTCTTAATTGTAACTTTCTTGCTCCATCGATATGGAGAAGCATGTGTTCTGACGTGCATCTATTCAGCTATTCGTTTCATATTTTCTTCTTTAATGAGTGAAAGCGAATGCCAATAAGAGTTGAATACGTTTAAAGGACAAATTGGTCATTACACCGTCAAGGTTCATATCATGATCATGACTAAACGCACCTCACGCATCCAGTTTCTGTTATTAGATCTTCCAACCTTTGGTTATGGTGTTATTATATCAGTGTGACAAGATCTTCCAACCTTAATTTCATTTCCCGTTGTCTGCCATGGCCCTAGTGAAATTCAAAAGCTTGTTTTCACTTCCTTATACATAGTATATTTGTAGGCTGCCTACCAAACTCATTAGCATCCTTAGTAGTAGGTGTTATTATATCAGTATGGCAGGGCCTTTTGCAAGGAGACGAGATAGTTGAACATGTACGGTTTCGCCCCTTAACTAGTATGCAGGGATGGGCCCTGGCCCCCCCCCCAAAATTTATCATGCTTTATGTATTCTGTAACTAAGTTTATGCTAAAAAATTTCGTTTTGATATTATGGCCCCCCTGAAATTGGAAATTGATATTTCAGCCCCCCCAACAATTTGGTTCAAGCTTCGTCACTGCTAGTATGGGTCTATACATGGATGAACCAAGCTGTTGGAGGGGGTTCAGCCTGGTGTGAGAGGAAACATAGACACAGTTTGAATTTAAGCTCAACTGAAGGCTACTAAAGTAGTCTGAAAGAAGCTATTCAACTCCACGCATAACAGAACAGAACAGTTTGCTATTCAAAGCCTAAACCGGGCAGAATGCAAGATGGTCATCAATTATACGGGTTTGTTGAGCGACTAGTGAAACTGGAAAAGACCGAGTCATGTTATGAGAAGGCGCTGAATTCTGAAAGATTTGAGGTGATTTACTGCTACTATCTTTTGCCATATTTATAGCATTTTGATTACTATCTTAAATGTAGGAATAGAATATTAACTTTACAAAAGAGGTTGTGAATAGTAATAGAAGATTGTCTTTAGTCATGCCCGCGGGTCGAAGGATAGTGATGGTTTTCATTACTACTCGTCTGTTCATGTTAATTTTTATAATTTTTGGTATATTAGTGTTTATCGTATCTAAGAAATGAGGGGTTGTTGGTTGTATCTAGGGGTGGCAATTCGGGTCGGGTTCGGGTTGGCGGGTTCGGGTTGTCAGGTTGGCGGGTCATAAAATCCCAACCCAAACCTGACCCATTTAAATTATCGGGTCAGCTATGTCAACCCTAACCTGTTTAGACATAACCCGAACCTAACCCATTTAACCCGTATATATGCTTAGGTTGGCGGGTTAAATAGGTTACACGGGTTGAATATGTTAAACAGGTTTCGGGTTGACACATTTAACCTTTTTATATACAAAATTTGGCACATTACACGAGTTAAACACGTTAAATAGGTTATCGGTTCGACCCGCTTTAACACATTTAAACCACATAATAAAATAGAGCTTTGATAGAGGTTTGACTAAAGAGGCTTAGAAGACCCAATGTCATATAGTACAAGCCATTTATGACAGGCCTCCTTTTGCGCCTCCTTAGCAGGCTATTATCATTTTCCAATAAAATATAAATAATTTTGAGTTTATGAAAAAATCTTAAACGGGTTGGTGGGTCGACCCGCTTATTTTATTCACAACCCGAACTCGACTGCTTAATAAACGGGTTAGATAGGTCGACCCAAACGACGACTGAATCTATTTAGCACAACCCGAACTCATTAATTTTCATGCTCGGTTTCGTGTCGGGTTTCGTGTCAGTCGAAATTGCCACCCCTAGTTGTATCTTGTATATTTTGCTGCTGAAGTGCGGTTTTCTTTATAACATAAGCTTTTTTTTTTTTTTTTTTTTTTTTTTTTTTTTGTAATTACCGAAAGTACAAACAGAAAATTAGTTCGTGGAATAAGTTAAGACAACTTCCGATATTATCAACACAATTTCGTGTCTCCTGAATATGTAAACATAGTATTGTGGTAGAATGAATGAATTTGTCACCAACTGTGATGAGTTTTCTGGTTATATTTTCTAGAATTTGTGTAAAACCCAGATTTGTCTCGTACTCATATGACTATGGTGTGTTTTTCTTGTGGCATTACCGAGTCATGAAGTACCATTCATCAAACCAACAGACTTTCATACATCTTTTCGTGTCAGACCTTTCTTTTACTTGATGTTCTCACACGATACACAATTGTACTTACAATTCTTCTCGCAACTATAGGAATAGGACGGTTGGACCCACATAGTGAATCTTATAAAGGGAAACATGATATTTTCTTCATTTCAGTTTCTTACTATATGCTCGATGTTAATGTATATAGGTTTTGTTCACTTGCCATAATCGTTATCTTTAGTTACTCCCTTCATCCCAAAGTGCACTTTCATATTTTACAAAGTTTACGATAAGTTGGCCCTTACAATATTAACCAATAAAATTTATTCTCACCAACTTAAAAGCATTTTGATTGGTTGAAATAGAAAAGTGGACTAATATTTCGGTACGGAGGGAATATTTAAATCTCGTCATGCATTTGTTGCATCAAATGGTTATTACAGATTTATAACATTTGGTTCAGTTATTTACAACAGGTATCTTTTAGAGCGACTGTTAACTGTTACCACATCTAATTGTGTTAAGCATATGCCATAAAGTATTTTAGGTTAAAACTGCTTATAAGCTTATTGCCTTTCGAAGTAGTAGCTAAGTTGAGACGAAGAGATAAAATGTTAGGTTAGACAGGTACTATTCAGGACGTTACTAATACCCTCTAACATAAGTGTATCGTTAATCCAATAATATTTCGCTACTGCATCATTTTCTAATCAATACAAAGATTATGTTCACCCATTGGAATCCTTCCAATCCCAGACTTGTTAACAACACTTAAAAACTTGCACACGTGAATATTTATAGGCACCCTAAGCTGCGCCCCGGCTGGTACATGCACTTTCGTGAATGCAACCAGCTGTTTATGTGGACCCCAGTGACCAACCGGTGGGGTCGAGTACACAAGTAAAGTGTGGAACCTGTATCCAGACCCCACGTTCTTTACATCCACATGTAGACCTATAGATAGCCCGCCACATTTGGCGCGTGACATCCTTATTGCCTTTGTGATTGAGTTTCGATATTTGTGACGCCTGTCTACTGGAACTGTGAAAAGGGCAGGAGCATTAGCTAGTGTTTGAATGAAATTTGACTAGTAGCTGATTCCGTGCCTGAAGGGGTACACGACCGGGCCATTGTATAAACGTGGGTAGCCGCTTGCTTTGTTTGATCTCTGTCCATTGTTGTCATTGGTACTTTTGATAGGTAATCTTGTTTATACCACGTCATTGGTAGCTTTCCTCCTGAATACATATAAATTTACGAGTTATAGCGTTTTATAAACTTTTTGTTCTTAAGGTTTTATGTAGTGCATACGATGGTTGAAAATTTAAAGTGTACCTGGATTATGTGTTCCTAACAAAATATCGGCTATAGCAGTGCCTCCAGCTTGGCCCGGGTAACCAACCCAAACAATGGCACCAATTCGAGGATCCTTTTCAGCAAAGGACACATCAATAGGCCCACCCGACATCAACAACAATATAGTCGGGACTTTTGAAGCCTTAGAAACTTTAGTCACAAGCTCTTGTTGATACCCCGGTAAAAGCAACCCGTCTCTATCTAGATATTCTGCCTCTATCGACTGGTCCAAACCCATAATCAACACAGTTGCATATGCTTGTCGGGCTGCACCCATAGAGTCTTTATTTAAACTAGGCGAGTACCCGTGCCTAGCGGCATCGGTTTCTAGCGGCACCAATGCCTAGTTTTCGACAATAGTTTTAAGATGCGATTAATTTTACTTGAAAAACGGTATTTGTAGGGTTACATAATCTTGCTCGAAAATGTTTTTCGTGATCACGTGGTAGCGTTTAGTTATTGACAAAATCCGGTTGCGTTGATATTTGTGTGTGTTTTCTATTGTATCCTCAAGTGAGGTTCTGACATTGTATATTATGCATAACGCTAGCGGCTAATAAATTATGTTAGAATCAATTTAGCGGTGTCAAATTTTTCCTTGGGCACAACTTTTGTGTTAATTTAGGAAAGATGGTTAGGTGATTAGGATATTTTGTCTTGATACATTGTTTCAAGGCTTCTTTTATAGTGATACCAAAAAAGAATAAGATGGATAAGCTTAAAAATGAAGATGTTCAACTTTTGTAAATTTTATTAATAATATGTAAATTAAGAGCCATTTTTTCCAATATGTAAAAAAATATATTTATAAAAGTTACATGTCATAATAACAATCATACAATTTTAAGTTCGGGCCATTCAATTAACTTTCAAGTTTAAAATGTATTTAATATATATATATATATATATATATATATATATATATATATATATATATATATATATATATATATATATATATATATATATATATATACATTTTACTTTAAATAAAGAGGTTAAATATGTTAATGTAAAAGCTACTCAAGTATGGGTACTCTAAATTTTGAAAATAATGTGTGAGAGGGTGCAAAACTTTATAATGTAACTTTGGTGTTTGTGCAAGACGTGTAAAAAAAATTGCAAATATTTGAAACTTTTCATTTTGAGGATTCAAACACTTAAGAATGGAAGTTGATAATAAAAAAAGAAAAATAATTCACACACCATAATATCACAAAATTATTGCACAAGTTACAATATTATATATGCATGATTATAATACGAGAATCATTTTTTTTTAGTATCAAGCCCCTTAAAAAAAATCTATAGCATCATATACTACATTTATATGGCCATTTTTGTTTTATGTTAAAATTGGTCTTAACCTTATTTTTCATTGTTAAAAGCATCACGTGATTTTTTGCTTTCTTTTGAAAAATATTACAATGGGACTGGTTCAGTATAACTCTAAAAGTCCAGAGTCTAAAAATATAAGTAATAGATCTTGTATACAGAACTAACCAAGATTGCTCAAAATTTTCTAAATTCCCAGCATCTTATTCTATGCAACAACCAACATTGCTCAAAAACTTGATATAACATGTGTAAGTTTTTGGTGTTGTCAATTTATACTTAATTAAAATCAAAGAAATGTGTATCTTCAAGCATAAAATGGAACGTCAAATGGAAAGCTTTATGGATGACATACTTTTGTTACTACCAATGTAAAATACAGAAGTCATGCATCTTTTTTCAAAAAAGAGAAGTCATATGCTTCGAGACAAACAACAAAAGAAAAAGTTAGCAATTTGTGGAAGTCATATCTTGTCCAGATCTACTTTTGTCACTGCTAATTTGTAATTCAAAATTTTAGAGTCAAAAAAGTTAGCAAACAAATTTCGAGACAAACATCAAAAGAAATAAAAGGATTTTACATCACATCCGGGCAAGAATTCATACTATTTCCGGCAAACACAATAGATTACCATTCAATTGTACTCCAGAAAAATCATAAGCTTCATTGGATCTTTTGAAAACTTACATGTGTATTGTAAGACTCGGCCTTAAAGAAATATTATCAGCCAACTTTTTTGAATCTTGTTTTCAATAAATGACTTTTGACAACAATTAACAATATCTCATGAAACAACATAATACAACTTCCTATAATAGACCACAAAATACCTCACTCACTCACGCAAAGCGGATAACAAGATGTGAAACGAATGACGATGGACCTATAACATGATGGGGGCGCTGCAGTTGGCTATGCCGTAGCGATGATATAAACGCAAAAATTGCCTTATAACACGCCAGTAGCGCAGTGCACCGGACTCTTACTATGATCATAGTTTCTTTTTTCCTTAAATCCAATTTCCACATATAAAAGTTTGGAAAATATAAATAAATTGTGTTATTGGACTTTTATGGTTGCTTTATGCATATGTACACCTAATTTGGTTGTCTTTTTAAAAAGAGAAAAAAAAACTTTGATGTAACATAGTGGTGAGCACTTGCAAAGCAATAATGATGACAGCATCCAATTCATTATATTATGTGGTGACCTTTTTTCATCAACTTGTGTACAATACAAATACCTAAACATGTTGGGTGTTATTTTTTGTTTTGATTATGCTAGTCAAAATCCCAAAATATATTAAAGAATTGGTCAATTACAACGAACACAAAATATATTATCATGTCACACGATTTCAAAAGTTAATAGTTAAAAAGAACTTTATGCTAATTAATGATTAAAATACAATTTTATGATAGAAAATTGTAACGGTTTGGATTAACCAAGCAATATTGTTCGTTATGTCCACAAGACAACAAGATTCATGATCATCTAAATTCTAAAGTCTAAACACATGTTGTTTTCAAGAGTAAATTGCAAAAATCATCCTTATCTTGTTGTCAAATAGAAAAAAGATTTATTAAGGAAAAAAAAAAACAGATTTAGAGAAGATCTTTATACAAAAAGAAATCATATTTATTATAGACCAAAAAAAAGTCAAATTAATAGATAAGTAAAAACTCAGATTTTACCAAAAAACTGAAATTAACGATAGAAATGACAGATGCATAAACCAAAGTGCCAAAAAATCTGATTCCTAAAAAATAAAAAATTCAGACTCATAAAAAATATTCATATTCACATAAAACTAAAAAAAATATTTATTATTAAAAAACAGTTTTATATGTAAAAACTTAAGCAAAAATTGATTAATATAACACTTTTCCGGCGATAAATATGATTCCGGCTACTTCTCCGGCGAGAGTGGGCTGCAAAAAAATTAAAAAAATGTTAGATCTACAAATATAAAATCATTAGATATCAAAAAAATCGGATCTATAAAATTTAAAACTTATGGATCTTAAAAAATTAAAAAAATACGGATTTTACAAAAACCTTAGAAAATATGATTCTTTTAAACAAAATAGACATATCAAAAAAAATACGGAGGTTTAAAATAAAAATAGAGCTAGAAAAAAAATCAATAAATCTACAAATAAAACATTAGATCTAAAAAGTTCGGATCTTTAAAAAAATTAAAGATATGGATCATAAAAATAGTAATTAAAAATATACGGATTTAAGAAAAATAAAAGATCTAAAAAATCGGATCATTAAAAAATTAAAACTTAAGTTTGTTAAAAAAATTAAAAAAATATACGGATTTAAAAAAAAACTTGAAAAAATACGGAACTTTTTAAAAAAATAGATCTATCAAAAAAATACGGATCTTAAAAACAAAATTAGATCTACATAAAAACAACATTAGATCTATAAAATAATAAAAAGTTACGGATCTTTAAAATATATATATATATATATATATACGAACCATTACGGAAAAATGAAAAAATTACGTGTCTTAAAAAAAGATCTATAAAAAATTAATCTTAAAAAATCGGATCTAAAGAAAATCAATAGATCTAAAAAAAACCCAAAAACGATATTTATGAAAAAAAAATTACGTAACTATTTTTTTATGACCAAAAATCGTATTTATGAGAAAAAAATACGGATCTATTTTTTAGACCAAAAACGAATATTTATAGAAAAAAATTTACGGATCTATTTTTTAAGACCAAAACGCATAAATTAATCAAAAAATTACGGATCTATTTTAATTTTAAGACCAAAACGATATTTGTGAAAAAATTACGCATGTATAAAAAAAACGTACCAAAAAAACGTGGTTGGGTGATACGTCTTTGGTCGCTGCTGTGAGTAGGGTGGTGGAGGCGCTATGGTGGCGGCGGCGGAACGGTGGTGTCGGCGGTTGTGTGCCGGCTGGTGGGTTTTGTGGAGAGAGAGAGTTTTTTTTTTTAAGTGAGAGTGTTTTGTTTGGGTGTTTGGGTGTTTGGGTGTTTGTGTGTGTTTTGTGGAGAGAGAGAGTTTTTTTTAAGTGTGTGTTTTTTAAATAAAAAATATTAAGTGGAAGTAAATAGGATTGGATGATGGTGTTTGTTGGGATTGGATGATGGTTGGTTTGGTAATTTTTAGGATTGTATGTTGGTTTGGTGTGTGTAAATTTAGGTTTGAATGTAGGTTTGGATGGCTGAATCTTAAAGATGGAGGGTTGGGTTTTGGTTGGGGATATGCATGCTTTATAAGTAGTATAGATAAGCATTTTTGCATTTAACGTCTCGGCATCCGGGCTCGGGAATTGTTTTGGTGTATCTTGATGTCCCTTGGAGCGGAGTTGTGTATCCACCCCCGATACCAGCATAATTTCCAATCATCGTGGCGGTTACATCTAAGTTACGCCCAATGACAGCAACAGTACGGTGGCGTCTTGGGGATAGAGGTAGTGAAGGGCCATGGTTGTTAAGAAGAACGATACCTTGTCTTGCTGCTTCAAGAGCAAGCTCTTGGTTAGCCGGGGTGCACACGTCTCGTGGGCCAAGGTTACCATAGAGAGCGGTTGATGAGTCGCCATCAAAATTCCTAATCTCATTTGAACTGTGAGGGTGTTAAATAATGCACCATCAATGTCAGTTTCCCTTAATAGTCCTCGATCAACTGCGCCTTGTGTGTGGATTGCTAGAAACGGTCAAATGGCCCGCAGTCCATTTTATAGCATCTGCAGCCACTTCCTCAGGAGTTGCGGTGTAGTGTTGCTTGTCAAAGTACACCCACCCCAACAGATTCACAATCTGAGACTATATACCTATTTTTTTGGAAACCATTCGAGCAACATCAGATACAGTTAACAAAAGAGAAACAAGTAGCAACATTGCCGCTTCTATGGCAAACTGTTTTTGCAGCTCATGTAATACAGCAGAGGGGAGAAGTTAGAGGTGGCACCAAGGGTTGGGCCTGGCGGGTTGGGTAACGGGTCAAAATAGGTACTGTCTGAAACTAGTCGTTTTAGTAATATTTGGGTTAGTTTAACCCTCAAAACACTTTTCTTGTCCATTAAGCTTCTTAATGCATATCACAGTAGGCGGGTAGGTAATGGGTGAAAATGGGTCTGGTCTGAAACGGGGTCACTTTTTAGGTCATATGAGGTGACCCTTACAACAAATTTTTGCCCATTTCGAATTATAGTATCCATCGGTTTGAGCAAGTCGGGCAATGGGTCAAAACAGGTCCACGCTGAAATGGGTCAGGTTTAGTGCATATTGAGACGGGTTGATCCTTAAACAATATCTGTCCATTCTATTTATTGTTCATTACATATCTTGTTGGCTCGTCGGGTAATGGATAAAAAATTGTCGACGCTGAAACATATCATGTTGACTTTTATCCTAATAACCTTTATATAAGCTAATCCAAACACTATACTCTTACTTGTTAAATTACTTATCTCCTAATTTCACATACTAGCTTTTCATGAAAGCGCTCGAGTCATTTTCCTAAATACTCTTGATTAGTTCGACAATGTCAGTGCACCTTTTTACAAATCAAGAATATCAATGCTCCCACAAATTTTGTCACACTAAAATACTACCATAGGCAACAACTTTAATTACCTTGGCATTAAAATGGAACCGATCAACACCACTCCAATTATCAAGATCATAGGCAGTGTAATGCTTGCAACAAGCAACCACTTTTAACCTGTCACCGGGTAGGTTACCTTGTAGTCCTCTAACGTATCGAGCCACATACTCGCTGTTATATGCTTAAATAGAGAAGTCACGTGCTATGCACGTGACCGGTTTAAACAAACCCAAACGCGCCTAAACCTCATTAACAACTTTAGTTAGGATTGTATGGTGGTATACTTCTTGGTGTAATTGAATCAGTTGTGGTTCATACCTGCAATTTGTAATTCTGTTGGTGACATCACGGTGAATACAAGATCTATTGAAAACCATACCTGCATTAGGTTGGTTTAGTTACATATAGGGGTTATCATTCATTTCATTTTTACATGAATCAGGTTACAGTACTTGTGAAAAATCTATACTGTCGATTAGCAGATTCCTACAGCCATAACTGTTGTTATACATACTAATGCCAAAAGTTATGGGATCATGCTCCTTCCAAAAGCCATGCCCTAACTATCGTTGGATAGCAATTAGAATTATAGCTATTTTATGGTCTGATACATTACCATGTAGATGATATTAATATTGTGGCATTTGCATAGCTTCTATCAACAAAAGTGTGAACCAAAAAACATACATATATTAAAAAAAACAACATATTCTTCAAATTTCAAAGTCAAGCATAGATATTAGTCAATTTGTTGACAATTTTTAAGCGATCTTTGAACGATTAATCGGTTTGTTGACTGATTTTTAAGTGATTTTGTCCGATTTTTAAGCAATTTTGTTGACCGATTTTTAAGCGATTTTGTTCGATTAATCAGTTTGTTGACTGATTTTTAAGCGATCTTTAACCAAACCGATTAAATAGGCCGATTATGATATATCAATGCGCTTAGTGAGCGATCAACGATTATACGAGGATTAATAGGCCGCCTAGGCCGATTTTTACAACAGAGACTGCACTACTTTGCCCTTGGTCTTTACCACTACTTTGACCTATACCTTTACCCACACCCTGCATTGACATCCAAAACTAATTTCTTAGCCACTTGGGTAAACCATGCCTTTGATGTTATTGGTTCATTTAACTCTTCTATTACAAGTTTTTTATGCTTTGGTTGTATGTAAATGTCAGGGTTGGTCTTTTTATGCTCAACATATACATCAACTAGCTTAGGACCTTCCATGACATACTTACCTAATAACTGAACATCTTTGTCACTTGTTAAAGGTTCTAGTCCATTGTCTAAATTATAATCAGGTTTCAAGAAATGGTAAAACATCAACCTGTGACCATCATGACCTAAGTCTTCTAGCATGGAATCAATTTCATGGATAGAAACCTCATCATTGTCTATCAAATCCACAAAAGTAATTTTACTATTCTTGTATATCATGTTAGGTGAATTCGTGAAAAAACCACCATGATTAAGCTTGATGGAAAACATAGCAGAGTTTGTATCTGCAAATAATTAGAGGAATCAATCAGACAAAGGGTTTTAGACATTAAAACACCAAACAAAGTATTGCAAACCCAAAAAGTCATACTAAAATTCAATAATAATGATTAAAAACCTACGACACTTAACAACATTGTCACAAAAAATCTAAAAACAAATACTTACGATACATGACATAGGGATCTCGATCAAGAACATCATTTGCTCTAATTTCATACAATGGGGCCACCATCTGAATTCTTTGCGAAGTATCAGTTCAAAAATTACTCGGTTAAGATTCACAATTGAATTGGGGAAAGATGAAAACTTGGGTTAGTGTGTGCAAAAGTTTGCAGTTTGGGGATTATTCACAACACTGACGGGGTAGATGGGGGTAATAAATGCTAGTTGCTTGGGAAATGACAGATATACCCCCCTTAAAAACCTTATTTAACGTACGTTAGTGGGAGTTGGTGGGGCCAGTTGGATGGAGGGACAAACGATGCATAACGTTTGCCACTTAAGGATGAACGGTGCATTTTTTTGGTCAAAGGACGAACAACGGTCAACACAAACCATAAGGACGAACGGTGTAATTTACTCGTAAAGTTATGAAAGACTTTTCACTATTTCAAAAAAAAAAAAAAATTTGATGAGGTTTTTTGCATTGCAACAAAACATTTTAAAAGATGTTTACAAAAGCTTGACAAACTTCAAGTCTTTTGTAAAAGTCTTAATCATTAAATTTGGTTTGCATCTAATGCATTGAATGTATAAGTCTTTAAAAACTTGATGCATTATAGATGCTTTTAGTAATAAGTTGTCTTTTCATGTTCACCAAGATTTGCGAGGTGGCGCCCACAATTGGCTGGTGAACTTTGGTATGTCAAAAAGGTGTTAGAAACTTGACTTAGAGCATCACAATGCATCAAGTCTTTGAAGACTTGATGCATTTAATGCATAAGATATTTAATCACTAAAGCTTTTTAAAAGGGAATTGATACTGACACCACATTTCTTTATGCATGCACCACATTCAGTGCATTGCATTTTGTACCGTACAATACTGTAATGCACAGAATGTGGTGCATGCATAAAAAAATATGGTGTGAGTATCACCTCCCTTTTTAAAAAGACTTGGTTTACCAGGTGTTTGGAAAAAGCTTTTCAAAAAGCCTTTAATACGATGCAAAAAACCTACTTAAAATACTTTTTAGAATAGTGAAAAGTTTTTCATCAATTGACCTATTGTGGATGCTCGATGCATTACATACGCAACAAATAAATAGCAAACTTTCAAACTCCCTCTATCTCAAGTAAATTGTTCATCACTTTTTTCTTGTTTGTTCTAATTTAGTTGTCAACTTATAAATTCTAAAATTCAAAATCTAATCAAGTTTATTATATTAACTTTGCTTGAATGTTTGATTAATTAATTATTTAAAAGTAGAAATTGTTATTCTGTATAAACTAAACAACAACGAATATATCCTCTTTCATTGATTGTATCATTTTAAACTTTTCACCAATGCAAATAACATGTTAAGGATACTAACATGTTACAACACAACAACAACAACATACCTAATCCATGGCGGGGTATGGGGAGGTAAAATGTAGATGATCATACCCCCGGGATAAACCCGGAGTAGAGGCTGCTTCAAACGAGACCTCCGGCAAGTGCAGGTGTGAGGGTGAGAAAGAAAAGAGAGGAGGAGGAGAGAAGCAACAAGCACAAGTAAGACAAAAAAGCGGCAAAAGCAGGCAAGGCAGCAAAGAGAAAGCGCAAAGAAATCAGGCATACATAAGCGGGCAAACAAAGAGCAAGCAAAAAGACACACGGGCTAAAAGCAAAGGCAGAGCAAAAACAAGGCACCAAAAGCAAAAGCAAGGCAAGAAAAAGCAGGCAAACTACGGGAAAGAAACACCAGGGCAAGGCAACAACGAGACGCCTAGAAGCTAAACCCACCCAAACTATCTAAGCCCACAAAGCCTCCAACCAAAAACTATCCGCCGATCCTAATCTTATCTCTCCACCCTTTCCTATCTGAGGTCATGTCCTCCGACAAGTGAAGCTCCGACATGTCAAGCTTAAGTCTATACTCCCACCTGAGTTTGGGTCTGCCCCTTCTTCTCACGCAATCTACAACTATCGTCTCGACCCTTCTAACCAGCGCTGTTTGAGGCCTCCTCTTGACATGGCCGTACCACCTCAGCCTCCCTTCTCTCATCTTCAAAATAATATTTCCGACTTTAAGTTTTTCTCTGAAAACTCCGTTCGGGATCATGTCAAGCAGGGTTTTACCACAAGTCCATCTTAGCATTCTCAGTTCTGCCACCTCTACCCTGTTAGCATAGGCCTTGGTGATGGGCCAACACTCGGCCCCGTACAACATAGCCGGTCTAATCGCCACCCTATAAAATTTCCCCTTTAACTTTAAGGGGACGTTCCTATCATAGATGACCCCCGACGCCGCCCTTCATTTCGCCCAGCCAGCTCTGATCCGGTGGGTTACGTCCTCTTCTATCCTCCCTGTTTTATGAATCATCGATCCCAAATATCTAAAAGCCTCTTTGGGTGGCAGGATTTGGTCACCGATACGAATATCCTCATGGTGACCTGACTCGCTCCTCCCAAAATCGCATCTCATGTATTCAGTCTTCTCTCTGCTCACCCGAAGTCCGTTGTCTTCAAGAGCCTCCCTCCAGCGCTCAAGGCTGATGTTTAACCCTTCCGCCGATTCTGCCACCAACACAATGTCGTCAGCAAATATCATGTTCCACGGGATGCCCTGTTGTATCCCTCGAGATAAGTCATCTAGAATCAAGGCGAAAAGGTACGGACTTAAAGCAGATCCCTGGTGTAGCCCAACTTTCACTGGGAAAAACTCAGAGGTCCCCACGATGGACCATACACGGGTCTTAGCCCTCTCGTACATATCCTTAATGACTCTCACGTATCTCCTTGGTGTTCCCTTGCTAATAAGAGTTCTCCAAATCAGTTCTCGTGGGACACTATCATAAGCCTTCTCAAGGTCGAGGAATGCCATATGCAGGTCCTTTTGTCTCTCTCTATACTTCTCCATGAGGCTTCTGAGAAGGTGTATAGCCGTGTCAAGATCTTCCGGCATAAACCAAATTGGTTCTCAGACACCCTCGTCTCCCTTCTCAGCCTCCTCTCAATAACTCTCTCCCAAAGCTTCATGGTGTGGCTAAGAAGCTTGATGCCTCTATAGTTGCTACACACTTGCACATCCCCCTTGTTCGTGTAGATGGGAATGACTTCACTGAGTCTCCATTCTTCCGGCATCTTAGCCCCGGAAAAAATCTTGTTGAAGATGCAAGTCAGCCATTCTACTCCTTCCTTCCCCAGGCACCTCCAAGCTTCTATGGGGATTTGGTCCGGCCCTACCGCTTTGTTTCTACCCATCTTCTGTAGTGCAACCTTCACTTCTGGTTGGCTAATCCTCGAATAGTAGCATTCAGGTCGTTGGGTATAGTACTCTTCTTCCCCGCTTCCTTCAGTGCTTCCTCCGTTGAAAAGGGAGGAGAAATACTCTCCCCATCTATTCCTAATATCTTCTTCGTGCACAATGGTCCGCCCGCCTACATCTTTGATATATTTGACGTTTCCTAAATCCCTCTTCCTTCTCTCTCGGATTTAGCAATCCTGAATATATCATTTGCCCCCTCTTTGGAGTCCAATTTCTTGTACAAATCTTCGTATGCCTTTTCCTTCGCCTGAGCCACTGCCTTTTTCGCTTCTCTTTTAGCTACTTTATACCTCTCCCCCGCGGCAGTAATGTCATCCTCGTGACCCTCACTATCTCTACACCGAATGAGTTCTCTGAACCTTGATTGTTTCACGGCAACTTTAGTTTGTACTTCCTCACTAAACCACCAAGATTCTCTGTTCAGGTGGATGGGACTTGGCTGTCCCTCTAGTCACGCCGAGGGACTCTTTTGCCGCATCTTTAATGATGCCGGAAAGAATGGTCCACAACTGGTCCACATCTCTAGCCGTCAGGTCCTCCGACCGAGTAGAAAGTCCCTCACAGACTTTCCTTCTAAAAGACTCTGCCGTCTCCCCATTCAAATTCTTCCAAAGGATCCTCGCCAACCTGGAAGCTGCTCTCCTACGATGTTGCCTCACGAAGAGTGAATCCAAAGCTAACAATTTGTGTTGGGATGAGCATGCCTCGCCTGGGAAAGCCCTGCAGTCCCTACACGCTCTAAGGTCACATCTACGCACCAACAGATAGTCAATCTGGGTGTTGTGACCCCCACTCTGGAAGGTGATCAAGTGCACATCTCTCTTCTTGAAGAAAGAGTTCACAACTACTAAGTCGTGAGCCAATGCAAACTCTAGAATCGATCTGCCTTCATCATTCCTAACTCCAAAGCCAAAACCACCATGCACCCCCGCGTAACCATTCGAAGCCGCACCTAGGTGGCCATTCAAGTCACCACTTATAAACAAACGTTGGTCCGAGGGACACTCCCTAACTAGCTCGTCGAGGGAGTCCCAGAAGGTCTTTTTCTCCGTTTCACTTCGGCCAACCTGTGGTGCATAAGCGCTAATCACGTTTACGGTCTCACCCTCAATGACCAACGTAATCGCCATGATCCTATCGCTCCTCCGGATCACTTGCACTACATTATCCTTGAGGCCCGCCGTTAAAATAACTCCAACTCCGTTCATCGCTGTCTTAGAGCCCGAGTACCAGAGCTTGAAACCATTAACCTCCCTCGAGCTGGAGCCCTTCCATTTAGTCTCCTGGAAGCACGCAATGTCGACCTTATGTCTCCTCAACACATCCGCCAGCTCAAAAAGCTTACCAGTCAAGGATCCAACATTCCAACTACCCACCCTAATCCTACGAGAAGACTCTACCCTAGCAAAACCCCTACCTCCTCTAAACCCTCCAGACCCTGCTATACTTCCTAGCTCGCTCCCCCCACCTACTCTCCTAACCCCGCCTACCCCGACAACCTCGCCTACACCACCCCACCCGGCAGGAAATGACCTCAGGATACCATGACTACCCGAGTCATCTATCCTACCCCAACAAACAACACCAAGTCCAAAACAACAAGACCTACCCTAAAGCAAATAAAAAAAACACAAACAAAAAAGAGCACCCAAAAAAGAAAGCAAAGGAACCAACCCAAAAAAAAAAAAAAACAAAACGGCAAAAAACGCGGTCAAGGACAAAATACAAAGGAGCTAAAAATATATGATAAAAGAGGGTGAAGAAAAACAAACTCTCTACTGTTGCCGGAAAAAAATTCCGGTCAACAGTTGTGGTGGCAGGTGGTGGCAGGCAACGGTCTCCGGCGAGGGTGTCAAGGTCCAAGTATCGCTGGGAGAGTCAATCTACCAGGTCTCCAAAACCTGAAAAAGAACCTGCAAAAGAAAAGAGAAAGACACCACCGAAAAGAATTTTTTTTGGAAGCTTGTTCGAAAATGTACCGGTTAGATCACCGCGGTATGGCCGGAAAAAACTCGTAACCATCGGCGTCGTGCGTAAATACTCAAGTTCGCCGGAAAATAAAATTCCGGCGAAGTCGTCAACAGGCGTATGACGGCGCGTCGGAGCTCCGGCATGCGCGTGACTAGTCCCGTTAAGATCAGGATGAGATGGGGAAAATTTTGGTGGTGATTAATTGTAACAAAAATTTGATGGTGAAAGGAAAAGGATGGGAAAAACGTTTATGGTGAAAGAAAGAAAAAAGAAAGAGAGAGAAGATATACGCAACACTGTTAGTTTATTGCAAATCAAACCACAATGGGTCCAAACTATGATAAGCGATGCTTTTGTTGATCTTTGTCTACCACATATAAAACTCATAAACACGCTACACCTACAGTTTGGTACGTTGTAATTTACTAATTTAGAATATTGGTTGCGAGACACCTTATCTGAACATCGCTAGGACAAAATTCTATTCATAATAAGAGCATGGATATAGATATATGGTTTACAACCCATGTACCTTCGTGAAATGACCACGATCTCAATCGATTACTTACGTACACATGAAATTATCGTAATACAAGAGTTATGTTACTGATAATTAGAGCTAACTACCACCTAACTTGGACTACTCTCATATACCATACTTGGGGTGAAAACTATATCTCGTCTCCACATCACAAACTCAATACAATGTAGAGAGAAATGTGGCGTAATGGGTTGGTAATATGTTAGTTGATAATAATCTTATATAGAGTCCTATAGTGTATGCTTAGCAAACTATTAAATATAAATGGCTCGGTTTGATCACGTGCACACTACATACATGGCCGCATGGACGGACCTTCATTAAGGCTAGGGAGGGTCATGGCCCCTCCAAAAATTTTTGTCCTTAATGTATTTTGTTTAACAAGTTAGTGCTAAGCTTTTGTTTTAATAGTTTGGCCGTCCTAAAATTTAATCATGAACATTTTAGCCCCCTCAACAAAATCGTTCAAGTTCCGTCCATACATGGCCATGATACTCTTCTAAACCCGTCCACTTTCATGTAATCATGTGTAAAATCGTCATTGTTTGAACACATGTACATGCATGATGTATCTACACATTTCAATTATATATAACCAAACTTTTCTAAACGTTTAGCTTCTTTTCACAAGTAACTATAGAGAACATATAAAGACACTAGTCATTTTTCTTTTATAGTAATTACTAGTATATAAAGAGGTGTTTGGTTGAAGATATGAGAGTTAAAAGCATATCAAATGGTAAACTTTTTCAAAAGGTTCTTATTATTTTAATTTCAAACTATAATAATGATATCAATGTATATATTTTCATTTTACAACCTATTGTCACTATGCTTAAATATTGCACAACTTTATAAATGACAGATGCATACATGAGTTGCATGCATTTTATTACCATGAAAAGCTCATCATTAATCTTGGACCTGTTTATAAACTTTTTATAAACTCGATCACCATCGTAGATGCCTAGGTGTGACTAATGACGCGAGAGATTCGAAAGATTATGGAAGCTTAAGATTATTTTGTGAAATAATATGTGTTGGTTAAAAAAAGTTCCTAAAATCGAGCTTTTAAAAGATTCGGAGATTATTTTAACAAATTATGCCTTTTACACTTTTAATCTAAAAGTACAGCTAGTTTTCAACACAACTACAAAATAAGCGTACAAGTTTAATCTTTTTCAAGACCAACATCAAGAACAACAACATCACCAACACTAGCACTAGCACCAAAGAATCTATTTTTGTCAAACATACCCCAAAGTGTAGTAAGCTTATAAATTTAACGAAAAATACCCCATGTTAGTTATTAACGTTATAAAAAGAACAAGTATTATTTATTAAAAAGTCACCAGCCAAACCCATGCAAGAACTATTTTTGCAATTTATCCAAAAGCTATTTTTATTTTTTTTGGTTAACCATGGTTTTCCGCCATTTGGCCGACTAATCCACGGGGTTTGAACCCACCGCCACACAGACTCAAACCATGTAAAGCCCTCCCTTTTCGGGAGGTTGACAACAATAAAATGAAATTTATTCAAACCAAAGCCTCAATAGTGAGAAGAAGAAGGATGTTGACATAGATTAAAGGAGACAACAATAGTATCCAATCATAGTATATACAAGGTTGAGGTTAATGTCAATGAGACAATAACTAAAGGTTATCGTTGCCTTTTGTGACACGGAAAATACAAAGAAATTACTTATCATTCGGTAAAGAATTTGTGCAAGATCAAAACTATGATCGATTAAGAAAAGAGAATGTAAGACAATGACAAATACAAAAGAAGCACAAGATCATAATATGATTGTATGACAATAACCCTAGATTAGGAGAGGGTTTAAGTAAGGGAAAAAGGTACACATTGACCCCTTCAACTATTATAAGAGAAGCATCAGCAGCAATGAGCTTCTACACCTTTTAAACCATTTATGCTTTGTCCAAGAATAATCCTTGTAATAAGACTGCAATAAACATAACTGGAAAGTCATTAGCAATTGATAGAATGATATGTTTGCCACAGATTATGACCTCAATTTCTAACATTCCCCCTTAATCTGTTGGGCAAACATATCAAACAATATCAATTTTTCACACAAGAATTTATGCTGATAAACAGGAAGGTTTTTTGTAAGAATGTCTGCAGTTTGGTTTGAAGAGCCAATCTTTTTGGCACTTATAACACCTCTTGCAATTTTTCTCGATGAAGTGAACATCAATTTCAAAATGTTTTGATCTTTCATGGAAAGCAGGATTGACAACAAGTTGCAAAGCGATTTGTTATCACAAAAAGATTAACGAGGAGATTGATATCAACTTTTAGATCTTTTAAGATTTTTGAATCAAATAATTTCACGAGCAACATTAGACATTGATCTATACTCGCTTACGTGGAAGATTTTGAAAGGGTGTTTTGTTTTTACTTTTCCATGAGATCAAACAATCATTAAAGAAAACACAATAACACGTGATGATTTCTGGTTTTCTTGCATTTAGCCCGATCGCATCACTATACCCTTCAAGATGATTTTCGAGTTCTTGAAATTATACCTTAGACCTTTTCACGGAGCTCCTTTCGGATATCTCGAACATTGAGAGCACATTCTAGATGAGATTTCAAGGAGAATGCATATATTGTGCGGACAATGAACGAGTATGAGATGTCGGTCCGGTATGGGTGAGATAAATAAGTTTCCCAAGTAACCCGATAACCGATAATGTTAACAAGTAAGGGATCATCGGCGGTGGGTATGTATGGAAGAACGAGTTGGGTTCCATGGGAGTGGACACAGGTTTGCACCCAAGAAGTCCAAACTCTTTGAGGAGTTCAAGACAATATTTTCTTTGGGTGAGACATATGTCATTACCAGTTTTTAAAACCTCAATGCCAAGAAAATATTTTAAGTTTCCCAAGTCTTTTATATGAAATTTAGATTTTAGAAATTCTTTGAATAGGTTTATCTCATCAATGCAGTTTCCAGTAAGGACAATGTCATCCACATAAACAAGCAGAGCAATAAACTTGTTATTCTCTGTTTTGGTGAACAAAGAATGATCATTGACAGATTGAACAAAGTTATTTTCTTTTAATACACTAACAAGTTTTTCATTCCATTTCCTGGGAGCTTGTTTAAGGCCATACAAAGACTTGACAAGTTTATGACTTTATTCTTATTGTTCTCATTCTGAACCCCTTAGGGATGGTCATATAGACATCCTCATCAAGGTCTCCATACGAAAAGGCATTGTTAACATCAAGTTGGAAAAGAGGCCATTTGTTTTCACAACTAAGGCAATAAGACATCTAACGATGAGACATTTTCACCACAGAGAAAAGGTTTCATCATAGTCTATTCCTTCCTTTGGTTATAACCTTTAGCAACTAATCTAGCCTTGTATCTATCAACTTCACCATTGGCTTTATATTTGATTTTAAAGATCCATTTGTAACCAATGGGAGTTCTATTAGGTGGAAGATCAGTTATATCCCAAGCATGATTTTCATTTAAGGCCTCAATTTCATAGTTCATAGCATCAACCCAATTACTGTCAAGAATAGCTTCTTCATAACAGGTAGGTTCAATACTTTTATTTAGACTAGAGGCAAAGCAATAATTATCTTTGTTAAGATTAGAGTAATTAACAACCTTTTCAACACCATATTTAACTTTCCCTTCAACAATAAGTCATTAAGATTCTTGGGCGGTTTAGAAACTCGGTTGACCTTCTAGCGATGATGGTGGCAAGCCTTCTTCTTGTTCGAATTCGATTTGAATCGGAAGATGTATCGTGAGAATCGAAAGATGTATCGGCAAGATGTGATTCATGTGATATAGTGCCCTCAGGGTGTGTATTTTCATCTATGGAAGTTGCAACAGGTTCATCATCCCTAGTAGGATGACCCAACACTGTGCCATCATCATAGGATGTCACTCTCCCTTCATCATTGGGACTTATTTGTGAGTCAAAGAAATTTTTGTGATTTAAATCTTTAGGCACATAAGTTTCAACAAAAGGTTTTGACAAAGTATTTTTCATTTTGAAGGGAAAAACAGTTTCATAAAATTTGACATCTCTGGAGTAAAAGATATTTTTTGTTTCTAAACTTAAAAGTTTATAACCTTTTTTCTCATTTGAATAACCAATAAAAACACTTTTTCAGACCTACTACTAAATTTATCGAGATGTTGAGAATGGTGGCATAGCATAAGCGACCAAAGACTCTAAGGAGAGAGAGAAAGGTCATGCCCATACACAAGGAGAAGGAGACTTGCGGACAACAGAAGAGGGTAACTGTTTATGACATATGCGTGATTAGAACACATTCGGGCCAAAGATATAGAGGTAATTCCCACGAAACATAAGGGATCTAGCCACATTAAGGAGATGCCTATGTTTCCTTTCTCTAATACCATTTTGTTGTGGTGTATAAACACAAGAGGTTTGATGTAAAATTCCTTTTCATGAAAGAAGTGTTGAAGTTTGTTATTGACAAATTACGTCCCATTATCATACGAATATCTTAACATTGTGTTCAAATTGATTTGATAGCATATGAGTAAAGTTGACAATGGAAACATAAACATCATCCTTTCCTTAAGCATATAAACCCGACGACCCTAGAATAGTCATCAACAATGGTTAAAAAGTATTTGTAACCATCTCTGCTAGTGACTTTATATGGTCCCCATACATCTAGATGAACAAGTTGACCAATTTTAGTTGATTTATGTTCACTTAGAGGGAAATGGTTCCCTGGTTTGTTTAGCTTTATTGCAAGTATCACAAAGATGGTCAGATTCAGATGTACTATCAAGTTTAAGAGTGGGTTTAAGTATATGTAGGACTTGGTCGGAGGATGACCAAGTCTTTGATGCCAGATTTCTAGAAACATGACAAGCAGATATGCGGTTATTAGAAGTAATCTTACATGTAGAATCAATATCAAACATATATAACCCATTGCATTGTTTACCAATCCCACAATCCTTTTTGATGTAAATCATGTATATAGCAATTAGATTCATTAAACCCAACAAACATCTTATTGTCTCTAGCAATCTTATGAGCAGACAATGATGACATTGTACTCGGGAACAACGAAACATCAAAAGAGTTAGGTCATTATTGACCTTTAAATCACCAATTTTAGTAATTAAGGCACGAGTACCATTGGGATGTCCAACAGTTAGACCAAGATTTGAAATGTCAACAACATTGATTAAAAATTTGCGAGATCTGATCATGTCTTGATTTGCACCGAGTCAACAATCCAACCAAGGCCGATGTTTCGGATAAAGTTTTGTGTTGTTATTAAAAATTTGTTGAAGTTTATGTTAAACTTGACACTACCATTAAAGAAAGTTCACGAAAAATTTACCCGCCATGTTGGCATTAGCGAAAGACACATTGTTGTCATTAAGAAGACTCATAAGTGGGAGAGTCATTCATTAGACAAAGAGATAGGAGAGTTGCTAGCTCTATTATCGGTGACATGATTAGCATCGGTGGAAACATTATTCTTGGCAGCGGTTTAGCATTAAAGTTCCTTTTGACATATCCAAAGGGATAACCAACAAGATCATAACATCTATCAACGGTGTGACCGGGTTTTTGCAGTTAGTACATTTGAGATTCATGTTTGGTCCTCTGTTGTTTGGTTGTTACCGACATTAAAACCAGAACCTTTATTGAAATTGTTGTTGTTGTTGTTAAATCCTTTTTGTTATCAAAAATTTTCCACCATCAAAAGTTTTTGCGGAAAAGCGGTAGCATTGGGTTTAGCGAGCTATTCCCGGATGAAACATTTCGTGAGATTCTTCTCCGAGACAACAGAGAAAGCGGTTTTGACATTAGGCAAAGGGTCTCGGTTAAAATATTACTTGATGGGAACATAGGAGTCATCAAGACCCATAAGAAATTGCATTAATTTGATTAGGCGATTGTGTTTTCAAAATGTTTTGCGACCTCACAAGTGCAGGGAGGTAAGCTAATCATACAATCAAATTGTTTCCACAAAGAGTTAAGGTTGTTGTAATAATCAACAAGAGATGACCCACTTTGACTAAGAGAGTTTATATTTTATGCAAATTAAAAATAGTTGAACCATCAACCTTATCATAAGTATCTTTAAGATCATTCCACATTTCATAAGCGGTTTAGCATAGATAGCACCAACAAATAATTCGGGATGAGAGAGTTAAGAATCCGGTGACAACAACGAGTTACAAGTATCCCATTGATTAGCAAGAATAGGATTTGAGTCATCTCTTAAGCAAGTACCATCAATAAATCCTAACTTATTATGATTCCTTAAGGCAAAGGTCATGGCCATATTCCATATTTTATAATTTTACATTCCGTGAGTTTGATGGAAATAATAGGAGTACCATTAGTGTTGTTAGGGTGTAAATATAAAGCATCACCAAAGGATAAGCTTTTTCGGTGGAAGAACCACCACCACCACCAAATTATCATCACCAATACCATAATGTAAACAATAAGAAAGACAAATAACACGGAAAAATAACAACTAAAGCGGATAAGCGGATAAGAGACGGTAAAAATAAGAACTTGAAATTAAGAAACAACAAGAACCAAGCACATGGTGGGGTAAACCAGAGCGGTATTCATACCACTCAGAGGTGGCAGATCAAGATGTTAGTCTACCCGTTTGCACCCACAAAGACTTAAGTACTGTTGTTTGAAGATGAGAGTAGACTTACAGAGTAATATGCAGCGGAAAGAACAAATCACAATTACCCTAGATTCACTTAGTCTAGGGCTAATTGTGAATAAGAGATAACCAGCGATTACGCCAATAGTAATAACCCCAAACCACCTTTTGAAACCCAGAATAGCTTTTGATTGTTGACGGAGAGATATCCCCAAGTTTCTATGAAGAAACCCTAGGATGGTGAATCAACCGTGATTATGAGCCTGAAGCTCTGATACCATGTGCGAGAGTATCGGGAACAACTTTATTCAAACCAACAATACTTTATTCAAACCAAAGCCTCAATAGTTAATGTCAATAGATTAACGCCAACAATAGTATCCAAAGTTATACAAGGTTAAGGTTAATGTCAATGAGACAATAACGGAAAAGACAAATACAAAAGAAGCAAACAAGATCAACCTTTTAACTATGATCGGTCAAAATAATCCACGAGAATAAACATAAGAAAGTCAATGATAGCATGATATATTTGCCACGGTTATGTCGATCTAACCCTAGATTAGGAGAGGGTTTAAGTAAGATGAAAAGATACACATTGACCCTTCGGGATATATATAAGAGAAGCATCGATGACAATGAACTTCTAAAGCGTACTCTTTAAATCATTTATGCTTTTGTCCAAGAATAACCCATGCTAGAACTAATAAGCATGCAATAGGAATCATAACTCATGAAAACCATTAGCAATTGATAGAATGACATGTTTGCCTACTCTTTCAAATTTACGAATTATTTGACCTCAATTTCTAACACTCTTCTTCGCATTGAACCCGTCTTAACACAATCCAGCTCTTTTTGCAACATCTGTTTACATGCTCATGACATATATATGTAAGCTTGCTACTTTTATTGTTGCGTGTGTTCAAAGTGGGAACTGGGATGGCCATGGTATTTTTTTGATAGATTAAAGGTTTGGGGAGAAAAGGATTAACTACCGGTTCATGTTGTACCAGGTATGTGCTTTTATTCCGTATCATGCTCCACAGGTAGGGGTACTACTGGAAAGCTTAATCTTGATTTCTTCGTTTTATTTGGTAAACATGGTTATTATTTTAAAATTCGCTATATATTATCCCCCATAACTTTCGTGGGTAATGTGTTATCCAAATGATCATACATATTACCAGGTACAATGATCGCATTAATTTGTGTGGTTTTTGTATATGTTTGATTTCACCTAATGTTAGTTTACTTATGAGGTTGACGATCAAAAAGTCACGTTGCTTGACTCCTCATATGCTCCAGCAAGTCATGCCTCAAGATGTTGATTACAAGATTATGCTGACCTTCTACGACGTCTATGAAGTTTGTTGATCAAGATTTCATACCTTCGTTTTGAGTTTGGTACTGTTGATGTGAGTATACTCCTTTTGTTATTCTTCTAACAAATAACTCAGCGCTTGCACATACTTAATATATTTAATGTGCAGACTCTTCTTGTTTTTTCCAATATCAAACTTTACGAGTTGAATGATTTGAAATATCCACATATCTCTGTTGACAGCTGCAGCAGTAGGTACCTTTGCTGAAAGTGACGACAGTAAAGGTGGCTCCGGGCAAGAAGAAAAAGAAGGAAATATATTTCCAAAAACAGGATCATACTAAGCAGCAAACTTTCGTGTCTAGTGGCATTGTAGTCTTAGAATAATGAAATTGACAGGACTCTAAAGAGGAGAATGAAAAGATGGTGAATATAATCAAGATGACGGTAGTCGGCTTGGTTTAGGTCTTGGGCTTGGTTACTCAGATAAGAGCAATGGGGCTAAAGAAAAAACGGCCAATGATGACAGTGTTGAATTTTTTCCTACTGCATTTGGTAAGAAGATCAAAGAAGGTGCACTTCAGATGCGTGAGATGGACAAGGATAAATCCAAACTAAACAAGAAGTCTTCTCAATCAAGATTAGTAAAGAGAGAAGCAAAAGACAGGGAAATGCAGGTATATTTGAGAAACACACAAAAGGGATTGGTATGTAATTGCTCGAGAAGATGGGGTATATGGGAGGTGGGCTAGGGAAGAATGCACAATATATTGTTGCTCGGATTGAAGCCAAGTTGCATCTTAAAAATTGTTGGAAAATTTAGTGCACTTGTGGGATGGTTCACACCTTGTAATGGGTTAGGAGGTACAGAGTGTACACCCATAAGGTCCATGAACACCACGACTCTAATAGTGGTATGTATTGGTAGTGCTTGGTGAAAGTATCGTTGTGGTTATGACGATTATCGGTGTTTCCCGGCAAGATTTCAAGACGATCGATGTTTCCAATCGAGGTGGTATCTCACGAAGTTGTGTTTACACCTGAAGCGATGGCGTTCCATCAAGCGTTAGGCGTTTCCAATCGAAAGGTAACCACCGAAAGCACTATGAAAGAACCGATATAAGTCTTGATAAATGACGATTACATCGCATCATTATGACCACGTTTAATTGGTCATGTAACCACTAACGGCTATAATGGGGATAATTATGAGGCTATTAATGGGCCGATTAATACTCATAATTCCATTGAACGGTCAAGAGTAACCTCCTATAAATAGGAGCTCCGAACATGCATGAAAAGACACGAAAACACAAAACACTTATAAGTGCAAGGGTTAAAGAATTGTGCCTAATTCTCTAATCGCATTTGGTCTTATCCCAAGTAGATATTCGTGATACCCGGGCATTAGGGTCGAATAGTTTACTTTGGAAAGTGATCACACGATTCCAAGTGATATCCGTAACCACCGGTGGTATTTGTTATCACGACCATTGTTTGTTTCTCACTAAACAGTTGATCGTTCATTGAAGTTGATTATCTACACCTGCTCGGGACGAATAACCACCAACAAAAATATGGGAATGGGGTTCATTGACTACAAGCAGGCAGTTAATGCACCGGCATTGCAGGAGTCATTGGAACAGAATAAGGCTTTGCCTCAGCCACTGGGATTCAACCTAAAGAGAAGCTTTGGTCGGATCAAGGCAAATCAAAAAGGAAGAATTTCTTTTTAGAGGAGCTGGCTGAGCAGAAACAAGGCAAATCAGAAATTAAGGGTTAATGAGTAATTTGGCTGAGCTTGATACACTGAAGATTGACCAGAACTTAAGAAACGAAAGGGATACTGTAGTTTCTTTGTAAAAAGAGAAAGAAAAGCTTAAAGATGATGATGCGCGCCAAAAAAAAGCAGCTTGATAGTATGGAAGAAATTGTTAGTGTGATAGATCGATTAGGTGAATAGAGCCAGCTGGGAATATTGTCTTGAATCACTTGCCAAGTCTTTCGAGGACTTGCATGCAGAAACATTTTCCTGATAAGTACAAGCTCTGTAGTTTATCTAAAATGGCATGCTCATTAGCGTTAATTTTGTTCTATAGACTTATCCAAGGATGGGATCCAAGAAAGGTTCATATGAAGTTACTTCAGTTGGTGTCCAAGTGGAAATATTTGGTTATGGTGGAGAGTGGGGAGCTGAGACTTCTCCCCTGGGCATGATCTTCCAACCTTTCCTTCATTTCGTGTTGGCTGCCATGGCCCAAACAAAATTCAAAAGCTTGTTGTCACTTCCTTATAGAAAGTAGGCTGCTTTCGAACTCACTAGCAAGTAAAGAGCATCCTTAGGTGTTATATCAGTATTGCAAGACCTTTTGCAAGGAGACGATCGAGATAGTTGAACATGTACGGTTTCGCCTTACATGATGAACCAAGCTGTTGAATGGTTGGAGGTGATTCAGCCTGGTACGAGAGAAAACATAGACACAGTTTGAAGCTCAACTGAAGGCTGCTGCACACGCTGCTAAAGTCCATATGGACGGTTTGGTTAGCATAAGTTTGAAGCAAGTTATTCAACTCTACGCATAATAGAATAATTTGCTATTCAAAGCCTAAACTGGGCAGAATGCAAGATGGTCATCAAGTACACAGGTTTGGAAAAGGTATTTGATCAAACTGAAGATAAATGGTCTCCTTGAGCAACTATTTGAGGTGAATTCTAAAATATTTGAGGTGAAGCTGGAAAAGATCGAGTCATGTTATGAGAAGACGCTGAATTCTGAAATATTTGAGGTGATTTACTACTATGTATTGTGAAATTTATAACATTCTGAACAGTAATAGAAGATTGTGCAATGGATATCTGCATTTTGTTAATAAATAGTGTCAGGGTTTTGACGTTTTGTTCATTGTTACTTGTTAATAAATTTGAAGGTGTGGGATAGGGGTGTTCAAAAAACCTGAGAAACTGATCTGAACCGCTCAATTTGAAACCGGAAAAGTCATAAGCCTGATAGGAGTTGGTTAGTACTAGCAGTGTTTTGTTAGCACTAGCAGTGTTTTCTAATAAGCTGGAAAGTTGGTTAGGTTATTACACACGTGAGGTGCACGTGATAACTCTTCTTTGAAGCTAACCAACTTTCCCACTCAAACTCTCTTTAAATACTTGTAACTCCTATTCATTAGTTAGCTTTTGTGATATACAATTTCCTCTCTAAACTCTATCAATTGTAACTAACTGTAACAATCATCCACCATTGATAATACATTGAGCTTTCGTTGATCTTTTCTTAATCCTTGATTGACTAAGTTCTTGTAAAACACTCTTATCGATCTTCAGTGATCCTAACTGTGTCTATCAATTGGTATCAGAGACCTTTCCCTGGTGAGGTCTCAGTTGTCACAAATTCAGTTGTAACCGAATTAGTTTCATTTCCTCCAAAAATCAAGATTCAAGATTCCGGTCAGAAATTAGTCAAGATTCAGAGTATTACATTGATACTCTGTTTAATTAGTCTGTGCTATCCGTCAGAAAAACGACCAAACTGTCAAGTATACATCGCGATCTCAAGAGCAGCGCCGTAGGCTTAAATCCTCTGCTTTTGGTTTAAGGGTCAGTTTTGTTTGACTTGAGTTTTGGCCAAGAACGGGTAAAGATTGTATCAAGTTGTTAAGTGATATTCAACAGAAGAAGAAGGAATAATAATTGACACACAAGATTCAATCAAATCACTAAAATAGCATCAGACATGGCACCAACAACAAGAGAAGTTGGTACTAGTGGTGGGGAATGTGGTCTTGATGAAAACACAAGAAGATACATTGATGAATCTTTAGCTGGATTCAGACAATGTTTTGACCAGATGTTGACTCAATTCTTGGAAAGACAAAGCCAAATGAATGAGGGGTTGGTGAACACAACACAATCTCAAGAGAAAATGGTCAAACTCAAAGGCAAAATGGTCAGTTTAGTAGGATGACTAAAGTTGATTTCCCAAGATTTTCTGGAGATGATGTGAGAGGTTGGATGTTTAGGTGTGAGCAGTTTTTTGCCCTTGAGAACATAACAGATGAACAAAAGGTAAGACTTGTTTATGTGCATCTTTTTTATAAAGCACTATTGTGGCATACACAGTTCATTAGATTGCATGGTGAGTTGGTGTTATAGACTGTGTATAGAGATGCTATTATTCAAAGATTTGGTACATTATTTGATGATCCAATGTCTGAAATCAAGAATGTCAAATGTGAAACCACTGCTAAAGATTATCAAGATGTGTTTGATAGTTTGATAAATAGGGTGGATATCAGTGAAGAACATGCTATTATCAAGATGGTGCAGTGAACAATAGCTTGTTGCAAGTGGTTGATAGGTTTGCTGATGTGTTTGAAATGCCCAAAGATTTGCCTCCAAAAAGAGCATTTGATCACATAACACCTCTTCTTCTAAACACTCAACCAGTAAACATTAGGCCTTATAGGCACCCTCCTGTGCAAAAGGATGCCATTGAAGCTATGGTCAAAGAACTGTTGGACTCAGGAGTGATCAAGGCAAGTCAAAGTCCTTTTGCTTCACCAATTTTGATGGTCAAAAAGAAGGACAACAATTGGAGGATGTCTGTAGATTACTGGCAACTCAACAAAAACACAATTAAAGATAAGTTCCCTATTCCAGTAATTGATGAGCTTATTGATGAGTTGTGTGGTGTAGTAATATTCTCTAAACTAGACCTAAGATCAGGCTATCAGCAAATCAGGATGTTTGAGGATGATATAGCCAAAACTGCATTCAAAACTCATGAAGGGCATTATGAATTTCTTGTCATGCCCTTTGGTCTCACTAATGCACCTTCTACCTTTCAAGCACTAATGAATGATGTGTTTAAGGACTACTTGAGAAAGTTCACATTGGTATTCTTTGATGATATTTTGGTCTATTCTAAGAGTATTTCTGAGCATGTGAAACATTTATATGTGATACTTGAGACCATGAGACAAAACAACTTGTATGCAAAAAAATCCAAATGTGTGTTTGGCACAAGTCATGTGGAGTATTTGGGGCATGTTTTGTCTGCTCAGGGAGTTGCCACTGATCCAACTAAGATTGTGGCAATGCAAAAATGGCCAATACCTACCAATATTAAGCAGCTCAGAGGTTTCCTTGGGCTCACTGGCTACTATAGGAAGTTCATCAAAGACTTTGCTACCATCAGTAGGCCACTAACACAATTGTTGAAGAAGAATGCCTTTAAATGGACTAATGAAGCTCAAGTATCCTTTGAAGCTTTGAAAGAAGCTATGACACAAGCTCCAGTTTTAGCCTTACCAAATTTTGAGAAGCATTTTGAAGTGGAAACAGATGCATCATGAAGTGGAATTGGGGCAGTGCTTCAGCCAAATGGCCACCCCATTGCCTATCTCAGTAAAAGTTTAGCTCCCAAACACCAAACACTATCCACTTATGAGAAAGAATTCTTGGCCGTGATGTTGGCATTGGAAAAATGGAGAGGATATTTGTTGGATAGACACTTTTTCATTAAAACATATCACTATAGTTTGAAGTATCTGTTAAACCAGAGGATTACCACCCCTGCTCAAATGAAATGGCTTCCAAAACTCATGGGCTTTGACTATGAAGTTAAGTACAAAAATGAAATTGATAATGTAGTTGTTGATGCCTTGTCTAGGGTACAAGAAAGTGGAACTTTGATGCATACAACTGTGGTTACTATGACTACTGAGTTGGCTACTAGAATCAGGGCAAGTTGGAGTGCAGACACAGCTCTAAAGACCATCATTGATAACTTGCAGGCTGGTAATGCAAGTAAGAAACACTATGATTGGGCCAATGGTCAATTATTCAGGAAAAACAAGCTAGTAGTTGGCCAAGATAAACAGCTAAGGTAGGATTTGCTTTCACACTTCCATGATGGTTCAGTAAGTGGACATTCAGGAGTGAAAGTCACTACACATAAGATCTGTTCTGTGCTTTATTGGAAGGGTTTGAGGAAGGAAGTAAAAATTTTTGTGAAGGAATGCATTACATGTCAAAGGTGTAAACCAGATTTGGCAGCCTATCCTGGTCTCTTACAGCCTCTGCCTATTCCTCAAAGGATATGTGAAAGCATTTCAATGGACTTCATTGAAGGACTTCCAAAGTCTAATGGCAATACTGTGATTTTTGTGGTGGTAGATAGGCTCACCAAATATGCTCATTTCATGCCTTTAGCACACCCCTTTACAGCAGTTCAAGTTGCTCAGGTATTTTTGGACATAGTTTACAAACTACATGGATTGCCTACTTCGATTGTGTCAGACAGAGATAAGGTGTTTTTGAGCAGTTTTTGGAAGAAATTGTTTAAACTTTTGCAAGTTAAACTGCTGATGTCTACTTCCTATCACCCACAAACTGATGGGCAAACACAAGTAGTCAACAGATGCTTGGAATGTTATCTTATGTGTATGACAGGGGAAAAACCAAAATAATGGATGAAACGATTGTCATTAGCTGAATTATGGTACAACTCCAACTTCCATACCTCAATATTAACTACACCTTTTGAGGCAGTCTATGGTCAAGCACCACCAATTCATATTCCATACATTGGAGGTCTGAGCAAAGTTGATGCTGTGGATAGGACTCTAGCAGCTAGAGAACAAGCTATCCAATTTCTTAAGTTTCATTTGGGAAGGGCTCAGAACAGGATGAAACAACAATCAGATAAGGGCAGAAGTGATAGGGTGCTTAAAGAGGGTGACATGATTTTCCTTAAGCTACAGCCTCACAGACAAGTCTCCATTAGGAAAAGGAAACAAAACAAATTCTCACCTAAGTACTTTGGACCTTTTAAGGTCATTGAGAAAATAGGACAAGTGGCATATAAGCTAGAATTTCCTGCTCATAGCCAAATTCATAATGTCTTTCATGTGTCCCAGTTAAAACTTTGTAAGGGAAACCCTCAACCATCTCAAGTGATTGACCTTCCTATTTGCAATCAGGAAGGATTGATAGCAACACAACCTATGGCAATTTTGGACAGGAAAATGGCGAAAAGAAAGAATGATGCAGTGGTTTATGGTCTGGTTCAATGGACTAATGGGACACCAGAAGATGCTACTTGGGAAAACTTAGCAGAGTTATATGCTAAGTATCCAGCTTTTGATTCCCATTCTTGAGGTCAAGAATGTTTTGAAGAAGGTAGGATTGATAGGAGTTGGTTAGTACTAGCAGTGTTTTGTTAGTACTAGCAGTGTTTTGTTAGCACTAGGAGTGTTTTCTAATAAGCTGTAAAGTTGGTTAGGTTATTACACACGTGAAGTGCACGTGATAACTCTCCTTTGAAGCTAACCAACTTTCCCACTCAAACTCTCTTTAAATACTTGTAACTCCTATTCATTAGTTAGCTTTTGTGATATACAATTTCCTCTCTAAACTCTATCAATTGTAACTAACTATAACAATCATCCACCATTGATAATACATTGAGCTTTCGTTGATCTTTTCTTAATCCTTGATTGACCAAGTTCTTGTAAAACACTCTTATCGATCTTCAGTGATCCTAACTGTGTCTATCAAAGCCGAAGAAATCAAAATCGAAAAAATCCGGAACCAAAAATACCTGCTTATCACGGTACGTTTACAGTTTTATTTTTAGATATCCGTGGTTAACCGAGCCAAACCCTTTATAATATACATGAAAGTTTTTAACTAAATATTTAAATAATTGTAGAAGTATTGATTGTATTATTGTATAACTTTTATTGTATAATGTTTCTTTTTTATTTTTTATCTTTTATTTTTTTATTTTTTTTGGTCATAATGTAAACATTTACTAAATATCCGTTGTGTGAAAATTAACTAATGTGATTGTAAGCTATAAACTTTGAATACGTATTGTTGTTAATATGTTATGTATGTTTATTTGAATAAAATTATTATTATTATTTATTTGTTTGAGGTAAAGGGTTTTTTTACCCTGGTAAAATATATTACTCAAAACCAAAACATGAAGTTCAGGCAATATGGCTAAGCACCATATTGACTTGTAGAGACAAACGCACCTTTTGTGCTTCCAACCACATACTCGTTGAAATAACTTTAATATGAATTTAATCCATTCACAGTTATTTAATATACTAAATGAAATTTTATGTTCTAGATCATGTTATTTTTCATACGGTTATACTCGTTTCAACGTCTAAAATGGTTAACCGAGACCCAAACCGCAAGTAACCGCTCATTTCAGTTATCCGCCTAGTATGACTCGGTTTCGGGTAGTAAAATAAATTAGCCGCCCAGCGATTGATAATTGAAATCTTCCAACTAACCAAACCGAAATGTCCCGTGAACACGCATGGGATAATTAACATAGTTATGACTAATATCTCTACTAAAGTGTTTATGCATAATCTTGAAAACTTAAAAAGGCTTAAAAATGAGTAAAGTGGTTTCCCTAAAATACCCCTTTATACTTCTTAAACTTTAATCTTAAATGACAACTTAGACAATGTAAACTTAAAAAAAAAAAATCAAAAAAAAAAAAAATAATAATAATAATAAAAAATTACACAATTTATAATTTGAATGAAAGCTTTTACTGTTTTTAATTTATAATCTCAATTTGGTTTACCTATTTTAAATAGAATCTTTATTATCACACAGTTTATAATTTTTGCCAAGTGATGCGACTCATAATTTTTTTTCCTCGTAATTACTATAAATTGAACTCCTAAGTGTTGCATAAAGATCACACCAAAATACAAGTTCGCATATATAATTTTTTGCTAATATAAACTTTGCTTTGCGTGGGTATTCGTCTATATTAATAAGTGCATGTATTTTGAATGTATAGTGAAAGATGGATGCAAAATATGTAAAATAAACAAAAAAGAGAGGGTCAAGAGTGGAAATTGTATTTTTTTTGTATATAAAAACAAGTCATACCCTAGGTGAGGAGAATTAGGGTTAAAGTTACTAACACACAACCTCTCTTTTCTTTTGTCTCTCACTCTCTCGTTGTACTTTGTTTCACCAAATATTAATGCGTCTATTCGATCTTATGATGATTCAACAAAAATAACTTTCGTTCTTCTGATATAAACCATGTTGAAAGTTTTTTGGAGACATAAACTGAAGCTACACACATCTTTTTATAACCTTTTTTTTTTACTTTCTAGTTTTATATATTTTTTAGATCTTTTTATTACAATTTTTATTTATTTATTTATTTTTTTTTACCTCTGATGATGATTCAAAATATAACTTTCGTTCTTCCGAGATTAATATCATGTGGAAAATATATTGGAGACCGGAACTCAAGAGATAGTTTTCATGTTTTTACTTTTATAAGTTTTTTTCCCTTGCCTCTTATGATTTAAGATAATTTATATATATTTTTGGTTTATTAGTATCTTTTATCCGAGTGCAAACTAAATGCGAAAAGAAAAGAGTAAATCAAGAGGCACTATTTTGTTTTTGTTACTTTTATTTATTTCATTGAGTTTTAACGACGATTTTATAAAATTAGGCGTAGTTATTTTATATTTGTAAAACCCAAAATAAAATTGTCGAAAAGTAATCCCTAGATTTGAAAAAGTCGGGACATCTCATATCCTATCACTTGGGAGCGATTCTCTGCAATTACCTCTTGGACTTGCCATGAGATTGTCATTTTTAAAGGGTAAAAGCCAAAATACTCTATGTACTTCTGTGAAAACTCATTATGCTTTCTCAACTTTTTATTGTCATTATACTTAACGTTGTTTCCATTTTCGACTCATTATGCTTAATTACTTTTTATGTATAATGACAATAAAAAGTTGAGAAAGCATAATGAGTTTTCACGAGAAGTACATATATAATGGATCGACACTTTATTGATTATAACTAAAGTTTGATCGGTTTATGTGATATTGCAGTAATCCACATTTTGTCTTATACATGTTTTACAATGGCATCGCCATGTTCTGCTTTGGCTTCTAGGATTCCCGGCTCGATGGCGATACGACACCTTGTGCTTGTAGGTGAATTAATGCTTTTCAATGGATTCTCCTCGAGTATGTTTACTTCATCTTGTCGTTGCATACCTAGTAAGCAAAAGTACAAAGTTTGCCGGTCGTGCACGCTTTGGTTACAAGTCCGGGTTGAAACGTGATTTTTAGTATGGGTCGATATGAGTAAGTCTCACCGCTAGCAAAAGTTGCCTTTTTATCCGCTTTTATTCTATCTCGAACAAGAGGATTGAGGTTGTATGCGCGCGATAAGGTCAACTTTAACCCGCTCAACAAGTGCCTATATGAATGATGAGACATAACCAATTAAAATGAAAATGGTTATGTATAATGACAATATTTGAAGTACATAGAGCATAATGAGTTTTTGAGGAAAGTACGTTAAGCATTTATAGCTTTTACCCTTTTTTAAATGTGTATTTTCGAAGATACTTTATCAATTAATGGATATACAAAGATTGCTTAGTTAAAAAAGAAAGATACACAAAATTTGCGCAATTTGAAAAGATATTGTTATGTTTGTGGGGATAAAGATCTTTTGAACTCTCCCATTCCTCAATCAACATTCTCAGCCGTTGTTCAATCTTTTTTCTCAAATATTCTTTCAAAAGTTTATTTATGTTTTGGGCAAAACCAAATATTTGTGCGTGTGCGTGTGCATGCGTGTCGAGACACAATTTCGCCAATAAAGAAACACGTACATCAAACCCAAATAGCTCCGCCACAATGCGCGGGTTCAAAAACCTCCATAATAAATAGGTAAACTAAGTAATTCCAACATTTTTGATGAACATGCACAACTGACAAAGAACAGGCCCCGACGACGCCAATATATGGATCGGCCTCTACAGCCATATTAAGATCATTGATTACTATAAGGTTTCACATCTATACTATGTGAAACTCAGTCAAATAATTCAGTAGTAGCATATCAAATGTTTGGATGTGTCTTTGTTGTTTAAAGCGGAAATAACCAGATCTCACAGCCAGTTAATCACATGAGTTTTTGGCAATTTCTTATTTATTACTCCCTAAGACAATTCTACATAAAATGGCTATAAAAACAATCTCAACGAAGGGTACTTTGGTAACTTTCTAAAAACCTTTGATGATACTATAGTAATCAACTATAATCAGGTACACCTGGGCAATGTGATAGCAACATCAATAGAATCAATCACTACTACGAGTACACAACGGCCAAAAATCAACCTTGTTTTATTGTAGCAATTGAAATGCAAACACTAAATGACATATTAGTATAGTATATCAAAGCAGGATAACGATATGACACGATGTTGCAAATTGAAAGAGATGCTCCTATGAAAAGTACATTGATATTCAAGTGGTTAACAAGTTATTACGACAAAGTCATTCTGTCAAAAATTACAGATTTGGACAACGATATTGAAAGTTACTAAAAGGAAAAAAAAATAAAAGATATCCAAATCAAGAGACATTCGAACAATTGATGGTGAGTTATGTCGGCAGATTAAACGTGCGAATTATTTATAGATTTTATCTTAATTTTGTTAAATGAAAGGTTGTTTTAACGCTACTACATACTTGTATTTATAGCTTGATTTACACGCATGCTTGTGCGCATGTTAAAGGAATACCACCTACTTAGCCAGTAAAGCTTTATATTCTTTTATTTTAAATAGGACAAATGGCATAAAAAAGTATCAAAGTTAAGGTCATTTCTAACTAAGGTAGCTAGCTTAGCTTATTTTTTTATCCAATTCGGGAACTTTCGTTAAATATTTAACGATCATCCGTTAAGTTTTACATTTTGAGTCTACCGCCGCAGCCACCACCTCCAATCACCGTCGCCACTACTATCCCTGCCCACCACCACACCGCCTCCAATACCAATCCTACCCACCACCGCCATAAACCACCAACCCCACCTACCACCACCACCACCAACCACCATTGCCACAACTAACCTCACTCACCCACCAATACCAACACCAACCCCAACCATCATTCTTTTCCACAAATGCCACCCACCATAACCACCCACTACTGCCGTCGGTGGTTGGTGATGGTGGGAGGGGGTTGGTGGTGGTGTTAAGAGGGGTTGTTGGTTTGTGGCGGTGGTTAGTGGTGGTGGAGGCGGTCTATGGTAGTGGTGGTGGTGGGCAGGGTTGGTGATGGTAACAGTGGTAGCAATGTTGATTGGTGGAGGTGGCGACACAAGATTTGAAATGTAAAACTTAACCGATGATCCTTAAATATTTAACGACAAAACCTAAATTGACCAAAAAAAAAAAAGTTGGCTACCTTTTATGCCATAAAAAAGTAGGATACTTTGATTTGAAATGACCTTAACTTGAGTACTTTTTATGCCATTTGCCTAAAATAAAATACAATAATATAAAGTCTTACTAGCTACGTAGCTGGTATTCCTTTAACGTGCGCACAAAACATGTGTGTAATTCCAAGCTACAAATACAAGTATGTAGTAGCGTTAAAAAACAACCTTTCATTTAACAAAATTAAGATAAAATCTATAAATAATTTGCACGTTTCGTCTACCGACATAACTCGCCATCAACTGTTCGAATGTCTCTTGATTTGGATATCTTTTTTTCCCCTTTAATAACTTGCAAATTCGTTGTACAAATTTGTAATTTTTGACGGAATGACTTTGTCGCAATAACTTGTTAACCACTTGAATATCAACCATGTTAACCGGTGGTGTGGAGTGGTAACAAGGTTGCCGTTGGTAGAAAGGTGTGTTCAGTGCTGAAAAAAACAAGAAAGTGTATAAGTGATTCGATAATCTTAGTGTGGTGTTTGTGAAAAACCAGTAAAGTGTATATATAAACTTTAATGGTAAAGTGTAAATATAAACTTTAATGCAACCGAATAGCCTTAAATATTTGGTAGATGAAATTGAATATCGGTATAAATATTGGTGGATGAAACTTTAATTTATGTTAAATATTGGTAGATGTAATTGAATAAAGGTAGATGGAAGTAAATATTGGTAGATGAAACTTTAATATATGTTGGGAGGTGGTTGAAAGGCTTTAATATTGGTCAAATAGTCAACACACAACACAAATATAACATGAAAACATACATTATTTTCAATAGAAATACAAATTATGTTTCTAAAAAAACATTCATTCTTTAGAAAAAAAATATAGATTAACAAACTAAAAAAAAGTGTGAGGTGCTTGTCGATCTCTCCGAACCATTATACCCCAAGCCACGGCGATTTCTCATAGATAAATCCAGAAAAACGTGACACACACAAACACAAAGATTTATGAAAATTGAACTAAAACAAACACTTAGTAAGCATACGAGTACGTTCTTATATGAATAAAAAACATAGAAAAAACATTTATCCAACTAATACACAAACTCTTAATGAATGAGCTAACGTTTACATATTTCACCGAAGAATTAAACACATATCGGGTGTTTGTCAAGCTTACATAGCCAGCTTATAGCTTCTTTGGTTTTTGGCTAATGTTTCATAAGCTTACTTTTTCTAGCTTATTTTGAAACTTTTTGCCTTATATAAGCTTTTTACGACATAAGCTAATAAGCTTATATAAACCCTTATATAAGCCCGCTATATAAGTTTAAACAAACACCCTGTGACCACATTTAACTTTAGCTACAGATTGAGACGAAACTATTAGCAATAAACAAAAGCACCAACGGATCTACCAAAAAGATTAGTCAAAAGTGTTTAAAAATATATAGAACTATATAAAAGAATCTTTAAAACATGAAAAAAGTACAGATATATAATAAACACAAACTTACAAAACCAATATTTTGAGATGAGATGAGAGTGTTTTTGTTTATTGCGTGTGTCTGAGAAAGGGTGAGTGTATATTTGTTTGTTTGTGTTAACGAGGAGAATGAGTTGATATTAGAGCTGCACAAGAAGGAAAGTGTCAAGGTTTGTTTTGCATTGGGTTTTGTATGCTAGTGATATACTTTGATAAATTATCAAATTTTAAAATAGGAATTTTCAAAAGTAGTCGCCCCAATGATCACTTTAAAAACAGCAAAAGAAGTATATATTAAGCTATGGATCCTAGAAATACAAATCAAGATTAAACTTAAAAAAAAAACAGTTTTTAGCATAAGTACGTCGGCCTTTAGTTGTCTATGTTTGTTGCGTAACCATACCAAATTACGTTGCCTTATTCTATATTTTCCTTGGATCCGTCATCCATGGGTTGTGATCAAACCCAACACGATGACATATCAAAGCTTATTCAAACACAACGTTAGTTGTTCCAACACATTTTTCCAGGTAATGGGGTGATATGATGACAAAAGCAGCGCGCTCTACTACACCGTGTGAATTTTCACTATCAAGATACGCTTATAGTGCAAAGGACTCACTTTGAAGCTAGTTAAAATCATGAGACTCGGTATTGAGCACAATTGGACAACTCAAAGCAATATTCTATCTTCTTAATGTCTCACATTATGACTTACAGAGTCGATCCCACAATATACGTGTCACCTTGAATCACAACAGGAAACCAATTTCAGACCTTTGACGAAGAAAATTCTTATTTAGGAAACAAGGGATTTTGTGGGCTTCCATCGAATAGAAGTTGTGCTAGTTCGATTGTACCTGTAAATGTAAACCAAAGGACATCTATACCCAATGGAAGTTGGTATGTGCAGGTTTGTTGATTGTTATTTTTACCGTGTACATTGCAGTTTTGAACCAACCGCACAGTGTGCTATTACTAGTGAATTATCGGCTGAATGTATATCAAATGAAAATATTAAATATAGATTGCTAGTTCCTATTTGTTTGCTCTTTATAAGATTCACTATGTGAGTCCAACCGTTCTGTTCCTATTGTTATGAGAAGAATTGTAAGTAGTATTGTGTATCATGTGATACCCCCAATTGATTCTTGTGAGAACATCAAGTAAAAGAAAGGCTTGACACGAAAAGATGCATGAAAGTCGTTCCTTTTTTTGGTGTTATGCTTCATGAGTACTTATGATACATTGCTGTTTTCTTACCTCTTTTCGTGTTACGGTGCAGTTTGGTGAAACTGTGAGTCTGTGAATGTCCGTTTAGTCTTTGTTGGTTTGATGAATCGTACTTCATGACTCGGTATAAGCATGCCACAAGAAATACACACCATAGTTTCATATCATATGAGTATGAGACAAATCTGGGTTTTATACAAATTATAGAAAATATAACCAGATCGAAAACTCATTACAGTTGGTGAAACCGTGAATGTCCGTATAGTCTTATACTGGCCGGTTTGATGGATCGTAGTGCATGACTCCGTATAATAAGCAAGTCACAAGAAAAACACACCATAGTTTCATATCATATAAGTATGAGACAAATCTGGGTTTTATACAAATTATAGAAAATATAACCAGAAAACTCATCACAGTTGGTGACGAATTCATTCATTCTACCACATACTATGATTACATATTAAGAAGACATGGAAATGTGCTGATGATATCGGAATTTGTCTTAACTTATTCCAAGAAATAGATTTTCTATTTGTACTTCCAGTAATTACAAAAAAAATAGCTTATTGGCATTTCTTTAGCTTATGTATAAACAAACAACTTCAGCAAAAGATACAAGATAAAACAAAGAACCCCTCATTTCTTAGATATGCTAAACATTAATATACCAAAAGTTTTAAAAATTAACATGAACAAACGAGAAGTAATCAAAACCATCACTATCCTTCGACTTACGGGAATGACTAGCCCCTTAAAATTTGATAACAAGCAGCAATGAACAAAACCAGTAACTTTTCATTAACAAATGCAGATATCCACTGCACAATCTGCTATTACATTCCAAAACATCTTTTGTAAATTAAACATTCTATTACAACATTCAAGATAGTAATCAAAATGCTACAAATTTCGCAAAACATAGTTGATGACGCATAGTCCGTATTCGGGTCACGAACCCGACCAATGAATGCCACTAACGAATCCATTACGAATGGGCTAACCCGATAACGGTTTGGGCTCAAGAAGGCCCAAACCCGAAGTTATTTGTGGCATTGGATATCGGATATCTCTTATTTATAGGATATGCATTGATTGACCGACTTAGGCGGGATACGCCGAAGGTTGGGGAGCACGAAACCAATAAGGACTTCGTGTGTATATAAAGGGAATTCGAACCCTCATTAAAAGGTACGATCTACAACCCTAACTCTCAACTAAAACCCTAAAACCGATTACTTACTCTCATTGAGGATAATCGTGGAGACAATCCCACGATAAGCCTAACGGTGTTTTCTCTGCTTACTTAGTGCGCAGTCTCAAGCATCAAGATCCAATTGATACGGAACCGGAGTCCAAACAAGGAACGCCCAACTTTTGTATCAACAAGTGGCGCCATCCGTGGACCAGATCCAAGAACTAAGAACTAGAATGACAAAGCAAGGAAATCAAAACCAACGATCGCATGGTGACACACATGGGAAGAAGCGAAAGTGGGTGTCGGTTTTAAACAAGCCTGGGACAACCAACTACTAGAAACCAAAGATCGTGCCCAGATATGGTCTTCCAACGGTGGAACCACGCCTGTGGACAACCCAGCCACCACAACCACCACCGGTGCGTAAGGTCCACTACGCACCTTTTACCACTCCACCCAATCGGTGCTAGAGATCGACCACAAAAGCACCAGACGCACGGATCAAGCAAGGGTCTAGTGGTAGAAATAGACACCTTGCTCTGAAGCGGGTTACGCCTTTAACTAGCGCCAAGCGATTTCGTGTCTCAAAACTACGAAACCTTGACCGCTTCTCATGCAAGAGGAAGCGAAAAGAGGTCGTCGAGTCCGCATGCCCGACTCGATTTCGCCCGTAGTATGAGATATCTCTACCGCACAATCGAAGGAAAAGCGAAGGAATAGCCGCCAACCTCCAAAGATTTACCAAAGATTGGGAGGAGAGTTGAGAATGATGAAGCAATGGACATGCAATACCTGGGGAACACGAAGAGGATGGACGGCGCATCAATGTCCACGCTTAGGCTTGGTAGTCACAGGTCCATGATGACTTTGACGATGGTACTTCTAAGCGAAGCCAAGTGAAAGCCCTTCAAGTGCAAACTCGAGGGCGCTGGCGCAAGCGCCGAAAGAGGAAAGCTCGTCTCCGTAACTCTCGGACAACGAGGACAATAAACCGGCATTGAAAGTCCGGAGGAGGAAATATCGCGACTGTGAGGAGGAAGATATGTCCTTCCGTGGCGCCGCCAAAGCGGATGCGTTCACTCCTGCGCATCGCTGAACTTCGTGAAAACAAAGGAGGCGATGCCCGCCAATGTGAAAACCTATGATGGAACAGTGATCCGGACGATCACCTAAAAATTTCGAATCACCGCTACCATCGAGAACTCGCACACCGTGTGGTGCCACATGTTCAATTCCACACTAGTGGAAACGCCTCGGCGGTTCAATAAGCTTCGCGAAGCATTGATGGCTTTAAAGAGTTAAGGAAGGCGCTTCGCGAACTTCACTCAAAGGAAAAGTGCGCTAAAACCCCGTCGAACTCGCTAGGGTAAAACAGTACGGGGAATCTATGCGCCTATGTGGAACACTACAAAGATAAGTGCATACACGTTAAGGCATGCCTCGAATACTAAAAATCTCGTGGTTCATGAACGGATCAATAACTCTGAACTCATCAAAAGGTCGAACGATGAGTCCCCAAACCTTTGATGAACTTATGAAGCGCACGAGGTCCTTTATCCAAGGAGAAGCCGCCAAGGACAAGAAGAAAGGTTACTCAAACTATAGGTCACAAGAACGACCTTTGAGACAATCCATCGACTGAGTAGCAACCGCAACAAAACTACCGCTGTGGGAGCGGACGGATAATGATGATATACCTCACGACCAAGAATCCAAAGGAGATATTCGCAACTAAGGCGCGAATCTTCCCAAGGCCCCACCAATGCGCACCCTGAGGATCGGCGCGTGGGGAGTGGATACTGCGATTATCATGGATACTACCAATGAATGTGTCCAATTGCACCAACTAATTGATAAACTAGTAAAAGAAGGTAGATTGGACCATTTGGTTAAAAACATCAAGGATGGGAAAGATAAGCCAAAAACTGGGAACAAGAAAGAAGTACCCAAAGATAAAGCTGATACCATCTACATGATACAATCATGGCAGCGAATGACTTGGAAAAAGATCAGCTAAAAGTTTTCTCGCGGAAGTGAAATCTCCTTTCCCACCTTGATCATGGACAACGCAGGTGGAACCGCCACCATCGAAATTCATGCGGGGTCACGATATCCACCGCATGTACATTGATGGAGGAGCATCCGCAGATATAATGTATGAACATCGCTTTCAAACGATCGCGACCGAGATACGCACCGCTAAGCCGGCCAAAACGCGTTGATCGGTTTTACAGAGAGACGATATGGCCTATGGGCAAATACGCGCTAGTCGGTGTTGGCAATCAGGAACACTCTACGACAGCCTGGATGACCTTCATGGTGATCAAATCCCCTTCGCCATACAATGGTATAATTGGAAGACCAGGGATCTCAGCCTTATGTGCAGTACCATCTATAGCACATGGGATGCTAAAATTTCCAGTGGAGGGTAGGGGTGGCAATTTCTGACCCGACACGAAACCCGACCTGAAACCGACATGAAAATTAACAGGTTCGGGTTGTGCTAAATAGATTCCAGGTCAGGTTTGGGTCGACCTATCTAACCCGTTTATTAAACAGGTCAGGTTCGGGTTGTGAATAAAATAAGCGGGTCGACCCACCAACCCGTTTAAGATTTTTTTTCATAAACTCAAAATTATTTATATTTTATTGGAAAATGATAAATAGACCTAACTAAGGAGGCCTAAAAGGAGACCTAATGCATAAATGGCTTGTACTATATGCATTAGGTCTTCTTTTAGGCCTCTTTAGTTAGGCCTCTATATCAAAGCTCTATTTTATTATGTGGTTTAAATGTGTTAAACGGGTCGACCCGATAACCTATTTAACGTGTTTAACTCGTGTAATGTGCCAAATTTTGTATATAAAAAGGTTAAATGTGTCAACCCGAAACCCGCTTAACATATTCAACTCAGTAACCTATTTAACCCGCCAACCTAAGCATATATACGGTTAAATGGGTTAGGTTCAAGTTATGTCTAAACAGTTAGGGTTGACATAGTGACCCGACATTTAAATGGGTCGCTTGGGTTGGGATTTTATGACCCGCCAACCCCGACAACCCGAACCCGCCAACCCAACCCGACCAATTGCCACCCCAGGAGGAGGCATTGCTACTCTCACAATACTACAAGATTGCGAGGACGGCACACATTCCGCATCAGCGCAACTAAAGTGCCAAACCAAGGTTGCACCATCCCGACACCCGAGCAAGAGGTATCGACGGAGGATCGTTATCCGATAGCGGCAGAGTCAGCCAGATGCGCAATCCCGCAAAAGAACCCGGATATCTTTACGTGGGAACCAAAGCATACGACCGTGTACCGCGCCGACATGTAACACCACTGAGAATCCGGCAAGGATACTCCCTAAGACGACGAGTAAGAAGCGCGCGGAGCTCCGCATCGCAAAAGCAATCTCGAAGAAGTACATAAACTTGTGAATGCAGGTATCATGCGAGAGGTCTACTACCATGACTGGCTTTCCAACCCAGTGATGGTCAAGAAGAACGATGGTAGTTGGAGGATGTGCGTGGACTTCACAGATCTCAATAAGGCATGTCCACAAGACTGCTACCCGCTACCAGAGATAGATTGGAAAGTAGAATCTTTATGTGGATACCCACTTAAATGCTTCCTAGACGCATACAAAGGGTACCACCAAATCCAGATGGCTAAAGAAGATGAAGAAAAAACAGCCTTCCATACAAGCCAAGGTGTCTTTTGTTATACTAAGATGCCATTTGGCTTGAAGAACACAGGCGCCACCTACCAGAGATTGGTGGACAACGCATTCGAAAAGTAGGTGGGCCGCAACCTAGAGGTTTACGTTGATGACCTTGTCATAAAAAGCCATACGGAGGATGAATTGGTGCTCGATATTGAGGAAACGTTTAAAACACTAAAAAGATTAACATGAAGCTAAATCCTAAGAAATGCACTTTTGGCGCCATGTATGCATGTTCTCGGATATTTGATAGAGCCCGGCGGCATCAAACCATGTCCAAAAAACGGTTGTTATCCAACTTCCTTCACCGCAAGACGTTGAAGGAAGTCCAATCTCTCAATGGAAAACTGGCGGTCGAATAGATTCTTGTCCAAATCACAGACAAGTCACTCCTCTCTTCAAAACACTCAAGAAGTGTATAAAAAGGGAGATTACCGACTACGAGGCGGAAAGCCTTTATACAACTTAAACAACACCGGCAACAGCCCCACGCTTGTCGCACCACCACTGGGAAGAATTAATTATGTACTTATCTCATGAATCATGGAGCGCGTGCGGCGGTGCTACTTGACGGATAGGAATTCAAAGACAAACACCGTGTATTTTGTAAGCAAAGCGCCAAGAAAACGGAGATTAACTATAGCGCAATGGAGAAGTTGGTCCTAGCATTGGTATTCGCTACCAAAGATCGCGCAGTACTTCCAAGCGCATCCAATAGCGGTGATTACGATCAACCTATTAAGCAAATCATTCCAAACCCGACGCATCGGGATTTACTACGTGTGGAGCGTGTTGCTAGGTGAGCATAACATCTCCTATGCACCACGTACCGCGGTTAAAGGGAAGATACTAGCAGATTTCATCATCGAAAAACCAGACACTGATGACACACCTTCACCAAGCAAGAAGGAACTACAAGATCCATGGATCTTGTTCACGGATGGATCTTCATGCGTGGACGGGTCAGGAGCAGACCTCATCCTCACAAGTCCGGAAGGAATGGAATTCACTTACGCACTACGTTTTGAATTCACAGCAACAAACAACGATGCAGAGTACGAAGCCCTGATTTCTGGATTACGCATTGCATCTCGAATGGGTATACGCAACTTAGAAGCAAATGTGGATTCCCGTTTGGTAGCCAACCATGTGTTGGGCGAGTATGTGGCTAAAGAGGAAAACATGATCCAATACCTCGATAAGACCAAATCCCTGATCCAGGGCTTTGACAGATTCACAATCAAACAAGTTCCTAGAGGGGAAAACAGGAAGGCAGAGCACTAAGCAAGATTGCATCCACAAGCTTTGTGCACCTGTCAAAACATGTATTGGTGGAAACTCTAAAGAGCAAGTCCATCTCGGAGATGGAGATATCCACGGTGATATAGGAACAAGGTCCTACATGGATGACCCCAATCATCGAAGTTTTTAAGCAAGGCGATTGCCTGAGAATGTAAGGAGTCCCGACGAGTACGGCGCACATCACGAGGTTTGAACTTGAACGGTGTACTATATCGGCTCATTTCTACAACCATGGCTTCGATGTGTAGGACCCTTCAAGCGATTCGACTCCGTGAGATCCACGCTGCTTCATGTAGCATGCACTCGGGACCACGGTCCGTTGTGCGCGCCACGGTCGTGGATACTATTGGCCTACAATGCACCGAGATGCGCGGGATTTAATAAGAAAGTGTGGCGACTGCCAAGTTGATAGACTCGTTCCACGCCAACCACAACAGGAATTAACACCTATCATGTCGCCATGGCCATTCTATAAATGGGGTATCAACATTGCAGGTCCCTTTCACAGCAGGAGGATTGAAGTTCCTCATAGTAGCTATAGACTATTTTACCAAGTGGATTGAAGCAAAGGCGGTCGAATAATCATAGGAAATCGGGTAAACGGTTTGTTTGGGACAATATTGTATGCCGCTTCGGTTACCTGGGAAATCATCTCGCATAACTAAAACAATTATGTGACAACCTTTTCAAGGAATGGTGCGAAAAGTTAAATATTATGACAAAGACTGCGTCGCTTAAACACCCACAAACCAATGGCTTAGTCGAGCGGCAAATCAAGTCCAGGCGAAGGAATCAAGGCACGCCCGACAAGCACAAAGGAGGTGGTGGAGGAACTATCGCATGTTTTGTTGGCGCACCGCACTCGATCAAACTTAGCACGGAGACACTCCCTTTTCTCGCTTATGGGATGAAGCCGTCATACCAACCGAGATTGGGATGCCAACTATCCACACTTCTTTGAAATCAATGTTGCAACCAATGATGACGAATCGGCGATTGACTTAGACCGTTGGAAGAAAATAGCGCGCCATTTATATGTGAGGCGAGCTAAGTCAAAATGAAAGGATACTACGACGCTAAAGTGCGGCGCCTCATTCAGACCGGCGACTTCGCTTATCGCGCCAATGATGCAAGCCATGCCAAGATACAGGTAAACTTGGACCGGCTGGAAGGACCTCATGAGGTCATTGAAGCACTAGGATGGGCACATACAAGCCGCGTGACATGAATGGTCGTGAGCTACTACGCACATGGAACGCCCGCAATCTCAAACGATGTTATCTCTAGGAATGGCTACGCCCAAAGGCATCGACACTCCGCACTTTAGTATAGTGCTCAATAAATATCCGTATTTACATTCGCTTCAATCAGCAAATGTCTTTTTCTTTTAAAACTTGCAAGTATTAATAAAACATCGCGGTTTCTAGCTAACTCTGCGACACATTTCAATTGGTTATTTATATTATCTTTATACACTATTGACATATTATCTTTTTGCCTACATGGCGTGCATGCACTTAATAAACCCACGATGGTACAAGGATGAGTAAACCTACTAAATAACTCATTGAGTAAGAGGGTTGCAAACCCATCAACATCGGATCACGCATCCTTGTTAAACACGTTACTTTCAAGACGTTGGAATAAGTTTATTGCGCATCCCACGATGGATGCGCGACAATGCATACTGTGCGCGTTTAACAAACTAGGGATCAATACTCTTGACTCCTTAATATGATATTTACAGTACGCTGCATATCAACACACATTCAACAAAAGGGATATTGTATTAAGGACCACGCGTTCTTACATAAGGATATTTAAACAACAACTTCAATACTGCACGCAAAGAGACGTCCATTAATAATGCAACCAATAAATGAGATAAATGGTTTGGCGATAATACTTACTTTGGTTGAGCAGTCTCCTTGGAACGAGAGGATGCAACATCGCTTGAGGACGACTCCATGTTGAGAACGACAGGTCGCTTCTTCCTAGATGCACTTGTGCTGTCACTACCAAGCATCCTCTTGCGCTTCAGTCTTTGGCTTGCATCCTCCTCCTCCTCCTCCTCCTCCTCCATGCTTTTCGCCACATTTGTGGGGGACGGCTCCGCTAACAGGGAAGGTAGCCTGGGGCTAGGCACGCTTTGCAGGGGTTGCCTCAACAAGAATGGAAGAACTACCTCAGTCTCCCCAAATCCATCTCTAGGCACGCCTGCGGTGGCTTCTGCATGGGCTCTTCCCCTCTCAACAAGCGCCTCCTACATTCACTGGGCGCTCGGCCAACCGCATAATCTGCGAATAGATCCATCTTTGGGCAAATATAAGACAACAACAAACCGGTTACAAAAAGTACAAAGGTGACAAGAAAGGCTTACATTAATAAAGTAAAGGAATGCGAAAGACGAGCACCCACCCCGCCATCCGCGTTTGCGAAGATTGGCACCTCATCGTCCGCCAAAATAATTGCGATCGATGCCCACGCACCAAAAATTCCTCGGGTAGGAACCGATGGGAATACGATTATGCTATTGTATTTGCATCATCGCGTCAGATGATCCGTGAGGGCGCCATCCTTCGTAGTGAACTCGGGTGTAGAAGTCGAAACGCCACGAACAAAGGCCATCGACCCGTAAAAAATTTCTCCATCCCTGGGCGTCCTAGTTTATTGGTGTAACATTGCGCCCCCGCCGCTTAGCGATCGAGACCCACCCGCTTGACCACGCTGTGTGGTAAAACGCGGAATAGGTAGATAGTCGTTAATCGCCAATAGACTGAATTAACCTCAAGTTTGTTAGTTTTGCCACACCCATACAAAGGTACCGGGATATGTGCGCATTTATAGTAGTTTAACACGCTGCACAAGAATAAGGATAGCACACGTTGATTCGCAAATTCAAAAAACGTATATAACCCTACCTTCTCTCGCGGAAAATCCGCTATTGACGCCTGCTACGGAACTCCAGATGCAGCGCGAGGGATATAATAATCCGAGGTGAACTCGACAAGTTCATCCTCGCCGTCGGAGGTAAAGTCGATAAAACACTGACATGATATGCTTTTAAAGCGCGCATTTACCTTTGGAATATTAGGGTTTCGTTGAAAGTTTGGAGTTTTTAACAATGGAGGAAATGATTTTTATTGTGATAATCACAGAATAAGGAGGCGAAGGTTATATAGGTTTTTCATCCACGCGATGAACGCCACGTGATCCCACTATCTCTAAATGAGTGGATAGGATCCATGACGTGACACGCTTACGCTACTTTCCCCATTTTACGAGGCATTCATTTGAGGTATTTTAACTAAATTCACCGTGTATTCTTCAAGGCGGGAAACTTCTTTAGCCTCTCCGCTACGCTTTGAAGAATTTAGGTGCTACAGTTATTAGTCTAGCATCCGCAGGTTCTCCCCGCGCATACTAGACTGGGGGGACATGATGACGCATAGTCCGTATTCGGGTCACGAACCCGACCAATGAATGCCACTAACGAATCCATTATGAATGGGCTAACCCGATAACGGTTTGGGCTCAAGAAGGCCCAAACCCGAAGTTATTTGTGGCATTGGATATCGGATATCTCTTATTTATAGGATATGCATTGATTGACCGACTTAGGTGGGATACGCTGCAGGTTGGGGAGCACGAAACCAATAAGGACTTCGTGTGTATATAAAGGGAATCCGAACCCTCATTAAAAGGTACGATCTACAACCCTAACTCTCAACTAAAACCCTAAAACCGATTACTTACTCTCACGCCGGAGGATAATCGTGGGAGACAATCCCGCCTATAAGCCTAACGGTGTTTTCTGTTTACTTAGTGCGCAGGTCTCAAGCATCAAGATCCAATTGATACGGGAACCGGAGTCCAAACAAGGAACGCCCAACTTTTGTATCAACAATAGTAGTAAATCACCTTAAATCTTTCAGAATTCAGCATCTTCTCATAACATGATCAATCTTTTCCAGCTTTACTAGCTGCTCAAGAGTTACATGAGACCATTTACCGATAAGTCTTTTCAACATATTTATCTATCTTTATATAGGATGGAACTACTTAAGTTTAAACGCGAAGAAGTTAAAGCGGATTGATATTGCGTCCCTAGGGCTCTTTCTGATCAGATTCATGGAAAGCAAAAGCACCATGTTGATGTCCGTCGAACATGTGCAACAACATTTCGAGTTGCACATGTTCGACGGACATCAAGATGGCGCTTTGTGTTTCATGAATCTAATAAAAGCCCCGGGTCCAATTTCCATCCACTTTAACTTCTTTCTGCTTAATCTATTATGTTCGATAAACATGATCATAATCCACCTTAGCATGGAATTATCGTCACCAACTTTTTGCATTCAAACCCGAATAATTCCATCCTATATAAAGAAAATGGGTCAAATAATAGCATGCATAAGTAAATGGATTATAAAAGCTTTTTTTTTTACCATGAATCAGGAATCTCATGTTCATCCTTATCCTCGGGGTAAGTCTGAACATCAAGGTCAGAAACATTGCGTTGCTTTCCCTTTTTTATACTAGTGTTTTATTAGCAGTAAGATTTCAAACAAGATATCCAATGTCTAATGATTTCAGCATCAACTCCGTATATACCCAATTAATGCCCTAAAACTGTCATACTTGTCCAAATGATACAATGCACATACACAATTTAAACTCTAAAACTGTGTCCAAATGATACAATATGCATACTAGATTTAAGCCCTAAAAGTGTCATATTCATCCAAATGATACAATATGCATACGATCTTAAGCCCAAAAATGTGTCCAAATGATACAGTATGCATACCCAATTTAAACGGTATATATGATTATCGTTACAACTAATATTAAGCAATTTTAATGGTGGTGATGACGATCGTTGGCGCTGGCAGCTAGTAGTGGTGGCCCAAAGTTTTAGTTTTAAGCTTAAGCTTTAGTAAAGATCATATTACACATGCCCAAAACCCCATCTTTCGTTACGAATTTTATTTTTCGACACAAGTAAATAAGTCTTTTCTATCATTTGTTGAAATAGGTGGTCTCGGAATTAAAGTAAGGTCTTATTTTTCTATTGTTTAAATGATTTCTCTGCTTTTGTTGATGTTTATATCCTAGGTGTCTTATGCGCACAATCTATTTTGTAAAGTGTTTTGACACATAATAACCATCTTAGATGTCCATTTTGTCAAAATTTAAATAAACTTAAACTCTAGTCAAAAGCGTCGATTGTTTTTAGTGCACAAGACATCATTTGTCAATTATTTTCAAGAGAAAGAAACTCATTATATGTTTTAAGAATTATTTTGTAGTGTGATTTCATATTAAAATCGAGACTAATTTGACAACTTTAGTGTTTAAATTGAGTATCGTGCGTATTGTATCATTAGGACAAATTTTAGCCTTTTAGGGCTTAAATTGTGTATGCGTATTGTATCATTTGGACAAATATGACTATTTTAGGGCTTTATTGGGTATGCATATTGTATCATTTGGACAAATATAACAATTTTATGGCTTAAATTGAGTATATCTGAGTTGACCCTAAAATCATTAGAACCTTTGGACATCTTGTTTACAATCTCATCGGTATGACGAGTTTGCTCATTCTCTTTACAGAAAGCAAGGAACTGCTTTCTAATCTTGATGTTTAGACTTTCCCGGGAGGAGGATGACGGGGTTTCTTGATTTATGGTAAAAAAACTTTTATAATCTATTTACTTATGCATGCACCTTGTTTTGACACATTTTTTTATAGGATGAAAATACTAGGTGCGAAACCAAACTAGTTGGTGTTGATAGTTTTGTTCTAAGGTCGATTTCTCATAATGTTTATGCAACACAAGCGGTCGAGGAGAAGTTCGAAAGGATCTTGTGGCCCAAGTAAACAACTTGTCTTAAATTACAAACAAAGATATATTGTTATTAATGTTAATCATTTAACAAAATCTATATTCTTGTTTAAGATGATTCTTCATTCTCAACTATATAATTTTTTGGTGAGGAGATTCTTACAAGACTATGTCGAATCCTTTTCGGGTATGTATGAATTATTTAGCATTTCTTATCAACATATCCGCCTTTTCTTATATGGGTTTAACACTTGCAACGAGGTTTATTGGAGAGATCAAGATTGGCTTCCTATACATGTTGTGGTGACTTGGTTGCTTTTTTACCTTTCTTTCTCTGTCTACTTTCTTCTATTATATCATTTCTCTTTAACATTATCTTTTGTATTGTAGTATGGAATTAGGATCGTTGAACTTAATACATTTGATAAGTTTCCCCTTTTTGAGTATGCCCCACACGTGAAAAAAAATGAGGAAAGATATTGTGACTCGACATATATATATTTGTATGTAATTGTATATGTTTATTTTAGGGTCTAACTATCCTTTTCTTTCCATTTTTGTAGTTATATTTCTCTGCTCCAAGTACTTACACTAATCCAAAGTGTACTAATCAAAGAGAATATTTTATAAGTGAAGCAGGACTATACCATTGATTTATAAGTGTACTATATTTCTCTACTCCACAAGTACTTACACTAAAATTGTTATGTGTACTAAATCAATGGTATAGTCACGCTTTACTTATAAAATATTCTCTTTGATTAGTACATTGATTAGTGTAAGTGCTCGGAGACGAAAGTATTACTACATAAAATGGTAAAGAAAAGGATAGTTACACCCTAAAAATAAACGTATACAATATATATATATATATATATATATATATATATATATATATATATATATATATATATATATATATATATATATATATATATATATAAATATATCTAGTCCAAATATCTATGCTAATTTTTTTTCACGTTTGAGTATACTCAAAAGAGGAAACGATGAAATGTATTAAGTTCAACGATCCTAGTGCCATACTACAATACAAAAGATAATGTTAAAGAGCAATTATATAATAGAAAAGTAACATCAAAAGAGGGGTAAAAAACAACCAAGTCAACCGCGACTGTATAGGAAGTCAATCTTGATCTCCAATAAACTCGTTGCAAGTGTTGTATATCAATATAAGAACAAGCATCATATGTTGATAACAAACGCTAAATAATTCATACATAACAAGAAAAGGATTCGACATAATCTATGTAAGATTCTCCTCACCAAAAAATTGCAGCTCGAATGAAGAATCATCTAAAACAAGAATATAGATTTTATTAAATGATTAACATTAATAAAATATATCTTTTTGTAATTTAAGACAAGTTGTTTACTGGGCCACAAGATCCTTTCAACTCTCCCTGAGCAAATGGTGTTGCATAAACATTATAAGAAATCGACATTAGAACAAAACTATCAACACCAACTAGTTTGGTTTCAAACCCGAGTATTTTCTTCCTATATAAAGAAAAATGTGTCAAAACAAAGTGCCTACATACGTAAATAGATTATAAAAGTTTTTTTTTACCATAAATCAAGAAACCCCCGGCCATCCTCCTCCTCGAGGAAAGTCTGAACATCAAGATTAGAAAACGGTTCCCTTGATTTCCCGTAAAGAGAATGAGCAAACTCTGGTCATACTAGTGTTTTATTAGCAATGAGATTGTAAACAAGATATCCAATGTCTAATGATTTTAGGGTCAACTCCGTATATACCCAATTTAAGCCATAAATTGTTATATTTGTCCAAATGATACAATATGCATACCCAATAAAGCCCTAAAATTGTCATATTTGTCTAAATGATACAATACGCATACACAATTTAAGCCCTAAAAGGATAAAACTTGTCCAAATGATACAATACGTACGCATACCCAATATAAACACAAAAGTTGTCAAAACTACCGATTTTAATATAAAATCAAACTACACATAATTCTTAAAACATATAATAAGCTTCTTTATCTTGAAACTAGTTGACAAAATAGATGTCTTGTGCATTAAAAAATAGTAATCGAACACATTTGACTAGAGTTTCGATTTTATATAAATTTTGACAAAATGGACATCCAAGATGGTTACTATATGTCAACAACACTTTACAAATAGATCATGCTCGCATAAGATACCTAGGATATAAAACATCAAAAAAAGCGGAGAAATCATTTAAATAAAAAAAAAACGACCTTACCTCAATTCCGAGACCACCTATTTCAGCAAATGATAAAAAAGACTTATTTACTTGTGTCGAAAAGTAAAAGGCGAAATGAAAGATGGGGTTTTGAGCATGTGTGATATGATCTCTACTAAAACTTACGCTTAAGACCGAAACTTTCGGCCACCACCACCAACTGCGAGTGCCAACGACTGTCATCACCACCATTACCACCATAGCGAAGGTTGTTATAATTGTGTTGAGATTTTCAAGCACATGTATGTTTACATGAGATGGTTAAATAGAAAACTAATAAATGCAAAAGTGGTTGAAGAAGGTAGATGAGAGGAGGTAATGAGTTATGAGTCATTAAATGTACCTAACGAAGGCTTAAATGTTTACTTAAAAGTATTAGGTGAAGTCGTGCATGAATAAATGTTGGTGTGTCATCTCAGCATTCATCTTATAACAACGCAAAGTAAAATATTTTCTTTTATTATAACTATTATTCGTGCATGTGTGTCCCATAACACATCACAAAAATACCTTAATCACCCACAAAACAATAAAAACAAAAATATAAAAGAGAAAACCAACATCGCTCGCCATTTCACCTGTAAAGGGACGAATGACACAAGATAGCGTTGGACCGGTGCAAGATGACGCCCGTTGGTGCGAAAAAACCCAACAACACGTTGTTGGTCAACCGCAGTGTGCTCTCTTAGCTAAACGTCTTGATCTTGCCATTTTCACTTAGTGATACTTTGTACCAATTTTTTACTGAGTAATGTACATATAGAGTAGAGCTAAAACTAAACCAAATTTTATTATTCTTTGAAATATATAATTCCCACAATTATATTTAAAATAAATATCTAAATATCTTTTTACAAGTTCGAATGAGATCCAAATGCATAATAGAGTGACTAACAGTCATTACACATACTAATAAACCCAAAATACTTTAGTGAGTCAAAACTAATTATAATTCAAAAAATGCAACAAGGTTATAGATGTTGAAAACCTATATGAATATTTATATAATAAAAGACTTTTGATAAATTTAAACATTATCAAAATGTAATAGTTTTATTATAGTGTTGGAAGCCTAAAACATTTATTTTGGTTTGTGAGTGTTTGTAGGGTATGTTTGAATAAAATGAGTTATTTTTATATTTTGAGTTTGGTAGTGACCATTGTGAGTAAAAATTGGTGTTTTTGGTAGAGTGTTGAATTGTGATTTGACGCTAATGTGAATACGATCGGTTTAGTGACCATAGTATCCAACCTAACGAACCAAAAATGTTCAGTTTGCGAATGATTATTTACAATAAGCAATAGCTTGCTTGAAGGAGTGATCGATCTCTAGAGTAGTAAGTAAAACAAAATTTTCTTCTTTTATCGCGTGTATTACACAATATCAAGATCATGCATTGGCGACGTCATTTGTTAGAGGGTGTTTGGGATAGCGATTTGAAGTGGGTTATCTGATTATTGAGTTTTGCAATTGTAAATAATTTGAGAGTTTGGATAGGAGAATTTGATAAGTTATTATTTGTGTTTTGAAACTCTCAAAACGTCGTTTTGAAAAAGCATCAATAGACCTGCTGCAAGCAAACGCAATAATGAATACCCCTAATTTTAATTTCTATTCTTCGACCCTTTCTACTGCTCTTGTTTTCCATTGAAGATGGTAATGTCTTTTTTCTTATATAAATATAGATATTCATTATTATCTTTGCCTCAGTTGTAATAAACTATCAATAGTACGTTGCATTTAATTTGTTACCGAGTTGTCTACATCTAAAGGAGAGAGCAGGTTTGTGTTTTTAACTATAAATTCTTGGTTTTATAAGATTTCAATACTTTATTAAGAGAAATTCATTAAGTGCAACTAAATCTCTTTGTATAACTTCCTTAAAGCTAACGAAGCATCGCTAGAAATTCATTATGCGCTCTACACGTGAACGGTTATAAAGTTGGGAATGAGCCGGGAATACTATATCTAACGAAGCATCGCTAGAAGTCCATATTTGTAAAAAGATATGCGGTTCATTTCGTAAAATAGATAGGCAGTTCATTTTAATAATACCAACATAAAGGCTCATATAAAAATATGTATTCAATACTTGCACTTTGGGTATATAAGAAATTAATCATGAGCATCATCTTAAGGTCTTGATATATAAAAAAGAGCTATTACTAAAACTGATAAATTATCAAAGATGTTTGCTTATTTATTGTTTATTTTATAAATCCATACCGCTAAGTCTTTATTTGAGTTTAAGAAACATGATCAAGTTTATCTTTTATTAGGGCATCCACTATGATGGTTTATGAAAAGGTTCAGTAAAATGATGAAGAGGTTTAAAACTTGTAAACCATAGAGGGATTCATTTCAACACTATATGTCATAAAAAGGTCTAAGATGTTGGATCTTTTCATAATTTAATATCTTTGATTATATGAGATGTTTATAAAACTTGAAAATGGTTATATATGGTGAAGATAGGTTTAATAAAAAAAAAGGTTTATAACTTAATGTTATAACACAAGTTTAAACTTTTAAAAGGTTTACGATAGTGGATGACTTTATTACAAAATGACAAATTGGGCACATTTAATGCTACAAATTCTAATACTTTTAGCCATAAATAAATTAAACGTTACAAGAATCACACATGAATAATGTCTTAATGAATGACAAAATTAACCTATTTTTCAATGAACAAACATGAACACCAATATCCGTTATATTAGTTTGTTTGTTCGGTTAACTAAACTAATAAACACAAACAAGCCTCGTTCGTGTTGGTTCGGTTTTAGTCCTACTTTATATTATAATAAAAGCGAAGTTTGATTTTTTCTCCTTTTATATTATATTATCTATCGTCAATAAACTCTTAGATTTTCATTATGTTATTTGATAATCGGATGTTCTATAAATCAAATGAATCGAAAAGCTAATATTAAGCAAAGAAAAAAAAAAAAAAAAAAAAGTTTGAAAGGTCTCATATTTAAATTTCGCTTTAGGCCTCTACCAAGCTTGAGCCGCCCTGCTGGATGCCTGAGATCTCCTAAGCGTTTACTCATGATCATGATACGAACCTTAAAAGTGAATTTGCCCTTTAAACCTATTCAACTTTTATTTACCTTCTCTTAAAGAGCATTCCCAACCGTAACACCATAACATCAATAACACCGTCCACGTCAGCACCACATCAGCTTTAACATTTCACATTAACATTCCCAAAAAACACCCACAACAATAACATCCCAATAACATCAATAACATTTCATATTTTCAATTTCAACCCCTAAACTAAAACAAACACTTCATTTATTAAACTAAACATAACATTAAATTTGAAAACATATTACAATACGAAATTAAAAAAATACATCGAAAAAAAAATTACAACAAATAAAAAATACATCGAAATTAAAAAAACACACCGCAAAAAATAACAAAACATAGCAAATACTTATTCATCATCGTCGCTCTCTTGTTGTTGTCCATGTCGTTCAAGATTTTTCAGCCAAACATGCTCCATAATGTTCTGTTGGAGTTGGGTATGCGTTTGTCGGTCGTGTATTTCTTTTGCCTTACGATTGTGAGTATCACATCTTTCGATCCATCTTCGTTGCCTCAAATTTGCCGACGGATCCACCCACGATTCGTTATAGTCAAGAATGCAAATTTTGATCTTTTATAATCATGTTATGCAAAATAATGCAACAATACATGATTCTACATATCGTGGCAATTTCCCATTGACGTGCCGGTTGTTGTAGTATACCCCAACGGCCTTGAAGAACACCAAAAGCACGTTCAATATCCCATTGACGTGCCGGTTGTTGTAGTATACCCCTAGCAAAATGCCCTTGCCAAGCCACTGAATAATTTTTCCATTCCCAGTACATACAGTCATTGCTACCAAGCATTCCCGGAAAACCATGTTTTTCTTCATGTTGTTGATAAAGTTTTTGAACGTCGGCCCATGTTGGTTTTCTTAAATTCTCCGGCATAACCAAATCAATAATGCATTTGTTAAAATTATCAAGACATACTTTTGAAGTACTCGCACCCATTTGCAAGTATTCATCAAATGCATCGGGTGAGGTGTCGTGCGCCAATTGGCTTATGGCGGCGTACACTTCATTAGAGCACTTGAACTCATTCGACCAGTACAATCGGTGTTTGCCTAAAGAAAGTAAAATGATCCGGAATATTATCGGAAGTATAAGATTCAATACCTTCAACTATTTGCGGGAATAGTTTCGACTCATCTGAAATCTTCTACGAAAATTCCGATTTGAATACTTACAACCTTCAACAATCGCTATGCAGACGTTCTTACGCAATCTCACGTTCACGATATATATGGCTACTGACACGAGTAGGATGTTGAGATTCAATACCGCTTCTTGTTTCAACCGAAGGTGATACTCGTCTGTGAACGCTATAAATTGAAGTCTTCTTCGTCATCTCGTCGACCAAGACAGAGGAATATCACCAAATTTATTTGGATCCATTGTGAACGAACTTGATTCTTGAATTATGAAAGTGTGTGAGGAAGTATATAAATTGTGAATTTGAATTATGGAAGTGTGAAAAAATGGAGTTTTGGTTGTGTATTTATAGTGGTAAAAATGTTTTGATTTTTTTTTTTTTTTTTTTTTTTTGGTAAAACTAGCCGTTAGGGACTAGTTGTGAAATTTTTTTGAAATCTAACGGCTACTAGCCGTTGCAAGGACTGATTTTGAAATTTTTTTGATTTTTTTTAATGCCACTAACGGGCGTTAGTGGACTAACGCGCAAGGACTAACGCGCAAATAACGCAACCCCTCCAACAGTTAACGCCACTAACGGGCGTTATTTGGCCCTCTAACGCCGTTGGGGCGTTACGATTGAACATGCTCTAAAGAACAAAATATAAATGAATAGTTGAATACACGTATTTGGTGGTGTATGAATAAAAAAAAAAGTGTGCACACAGAACACATTCTATATAATACTTAATCTGCTAGGTCGGTGGAGTATAAAATGGTTTTCTTCGTCACGTGTAGTGCAAATGCCATTTTCCTGATAATAAAAAAGTGTTGTTGGGCCTCTGTTTGCGTCGTGGCCCGTTTTTGGGTCCAGCGGCCCATTTTTTGCTACAGTTGGGTGTATGGGTTAAAGGTTAGCACCGCCTAATTGTTATATACCTTCGAGGTATAAACCGACTTTCTTTCCAGAATCATCACACGCACACACATCACCGCCTTTCTTTCTTATTCTTATCAAAAAACCAACCGCTCTTTGTTTATAAAAAGCCCATACGCAAAGTTACTGTGGATGATACATGTTTTCGGTGGATTACGGATGAGGAGAATATGAGTTTTGGCTTTACACGAACTTTTGCAAATCAAGTTAATCACAATAGGGGTTTCAGTTATGAGCAGGGGCGGATCTAGCTTAAGGGCAGGGTATGCACGTACATACCCTGTGTAAAACTTTGTTAGTATAAAAAATCTGATTTTGTTCATAAGTAACTACAAAATACACTAAATATTTACAAGTGCACACCCTCCAAAATAAAAAGAAAACATGAGTGCATACCTTAAAATAGAAAAGAAAGAAAAAGAGATGAAAAAAAGAAGAAGAAAAGTTGCAGCGGCATCGTGAAGAAGAAGGAAGGAGGAGAGGCAGTAGTCATTAATTGTAGGTCAAAATGTGAAATGGTCAATCTCTTTTTTCACTGGCTCAATATTGTTAAATATTTTGAAACTTCACTTATGTGTCCACCCATTTCCTCTCAAATTTGTAGGCCCAGCCAACTCAAGTTTATAAATTGTACAATTCACTTTTGTTTATTTTTGAGTATCATTACTATTTAAAACTTAAGTATATCATTTACTTAGTACTACTAATGAATTAAAATTTTTGATAACAATTTCTAATATTAAATTTCAATGTCTATTTAGTTTTTTTCGTACGTACATTTAAGGTTTGTTGTTTTATAATCTTTATATAGTTACTGAAACTGAGCTCGTAATATTTTTATCGTTCCGGCCACTTATCACTTATTCTTACTTTAGTATTTCATATCTATAATTGTTGGTGAATATTTATGCATTAGTTATCATAGTGATTAAAAATTAAGGATTTAATATTATACGTTATGACATAATTGACACAATGTTATATAAGCTTGATTTGATTTTATTCGATTAATATCAAAACCAAAACAATTTTAACTAAAACACACGAGTCCAAAACTACCCAATTAAATCTTCAATAACCTAAACTTGATTTATTTATATTAACTTTTTATATGGAGTAACTAAGATCTAGAAAAACATAACAATGTGTCGGATCCAAATCTAAAAAAAATTCGACCCGAAATATGCAACCTGGTTTTTTTTTGCCAATAGCTTTAATAAAAATCGTGCATACCCTGTTGAGGAAACCTGGATCCGCCACTGGTTATGAGATTTATTGCACGGCTGTTTAATGGTTCCCGTGATTTCAGAAATTAAAAGGTTGCGGTGTCAAAGGGAATCTTTTATTTTCTTGCGCGGTTGGGTTTCCGATCAGTGATAAGTCAGACATGTGGTTTTCGATGCCGAGGTAGTGTATTCAAAGTCGTTGTATTGGTGAAAGTTGTGATGTTGGTAGTGTTTCTTTTGTTCATGAGTTTGCTTATTTTAGCTATTATAATCTTATTTTAGTCGATTTATTTTGGCGTTTCAGGTTTTTCAGGTTTGGCGTGAGCTTTCCAAGATCTTAATAATGGTATGGGGTCTTGAAGATGGTGGTTTAGTACACTATTGGTGCAATGTAAAATACGAGGGCGGAAGAGGCGGCGCGCACTTTAGCAGGCGTTCACGGTTTTTAGTCCGACTATGATTAGATGATTAAAGGTATGGATACAACTCTGCATATACCTTAGTTTGCTTTAATTTTCACTAGACTCCACTTTAGGATTTGTGGTGAAGTTCTAATAGTTTGTAGCACTTCTTGGATTACAACTAACGAGAGATATCGGCTTTATCCAGATATGATTAATCTCAAAAGGATAGATTTTTACAAAAATGGATGAGCAACATGATGACAATGGCTGCTCTCTCATTGGTAAATTCTCCGTTTGAGATTAATCATTTTAATTATTTTATTTATTTATCAAAATGAACATTTTTGAGTGTACACCAAGTGGTAATACCTTTATAAAGGGATTATTACCAGAAGTGTAGTACTACACCTTGCACAAATGAATCTTTCAAGTAATGGATAGTTTAGAGACAAATCATACAAAACAAACCTCTTTAAGACCCATATGGTTTATTTTGGCGCATAGTAGTATGCTTGATTAGTTGATTCAAGACTGGATTTGGAGTGTTATGTGATCTCATTGGCATCTTTGCACCAATTCAGTCCGCATGATTGTTGAGCGGGTTTTAGGCACATTAAAAAAGCAAATGACAAGTGCGGAGCATCTCATTAGTTTAAAATAATAGTCGCAAACAAAAGAAGAAAATTTTACTTGACTTCAAATAATTCTCGCTGTCTCGCCCACAGGTTAGTTTAACTCCATATAAATTCTTGGTTAAAGTAGGAGGAAATGAACATTATTATTCGCCTTTTGTCTGCTACAACCGTCTATCTTCTAATCTTGATTGTTTCTTTCCTATATATTTTTTAGCATATATTGGTGCTGAAGTAGGATTTCAAATACACCAAAAAAGATAGATTTTTAAAATTTGATGGTGAAAACCGTTGTTGATATGTGTACTATTTACATTCTTGATATGTGTACTATTTAAAAATCTCAATGATTACATAATTTAATCGATACGATTGAACACCTTAGAAATATAATGAATCTCATCATTAAAGTTAGCAACTTTTATATGTAATCATTGAACTTACTGTTATGTTCATGTATGTATTTATTTACTTATTATTTTTTTAATTGTGTTTAAATACAGGCTTTGAACATGGATGTATGGTGGTGTTGGCGGTTGCTGTAACAGCCTCTATAGTGGGAATCCAACCATCAACAGATGTTGCTACACTAGGAATGTTAACTGGCCCAGAACATGTAAGATTCCTGCTGCAAACGTTGTCACTACAATACGATAAATAGGCCATATAATAATATCGCATTCCTGAATGATGTAATCTGCAAATGTTGTTAGAATTTATTTGCATGTATTTTTATTATTCTTAAATAATTGGTGCAACTTAAATTAGTGCCACTCTATATTGCAGTGACCAGTTTGAATGTATTTCCAAACATCTCCTTTTAGGCAAAACATTATGTTTTACATTTGGTTGATTGTTGTGGTTTGTGCGGGTGTGGAGAGACAAAGTGGCAAGTTGTCTATTATAGAGTGGATGGAGGCGTTGAAACCACTTGCAAGCAAAAGATGGTGGAAAAGGTGTTTCGTGCAACTCCGGTATGGAGGTTTATCTTACTTCTATTGCATTCAAGTAAAGTCACTCAAGTAGTTTAAAGTTCCACCTTGAAATTGGATATATACCAAAAGTACTATTATACATTCCTTTGACAAGATCTATATGCATACAATGTATTTTATCTGAAATAAAAAAAATATTTATTTTAAATAATGACGTGGGGAAGAAATCTAATTAGTATTGTTAAATTTTGGGGTGATAATCTGTGACAAACATATCATTCTATCAATTGCTAATGACTTTCAAGTTATGGTTCATTGCAGGATTAATTACAGGGGTTAAACTTGGACAAAGGATAAAAGATTTAAAGTTCCAAGATGTTCATTTCTTGAAGCTTTCATCGTTTCTGCGATGAGTCATTTATAGCCGTTAGAGGGTCTTAGTGAAACTTAATCTCCTATTTAATAAGTCCCTTAATCTAGGGTTATACACACTTGAGTGTGCGATCTTTTGTATCACTCTCTTAGCTTCTTTACGATCATTTCTTGATCTTGTCTTGTCTTTACATTTACATGATTATTGTCTCATTGACATTAATCTAATCTTGTAACATTCGGATACTATTGTAAACTTAATCTAAGTCGACTATTGCGGTTTAGATCCGAATAAAGGTTCTATTGTTCATCTTGTGTTGCCTATACTTTCGTACATGGTATCGAGCTACAGGCTCATTGATTCTCTTGACAAAAAATTGGTGGTTTGGGGTTATTGCTACTAAGCGTAATCACTTGGTTATATTCTACTTACAATTAGCCCTAGACTAAGTGAATCTAGGGTAATTGTGAATTGTTCTTCCACCGCATATTTCTCTCTGTAAGTCTAAGTCCTATCCTTTCTTCAAACATACAAGACTTAAGTCTTTGTGGGTGCAAGCGGGTAGACTAACATCTTGATCTTCCACCTTTGAGTGGTACGAATACCGCTCTGGTTTACCCTAGTCCATGAGCTTGGTACTGTTGTTTCTTAAATTCAAGGTCTTATTACTTTGTCTATTTTGTCTTATTATTATCTCTGTCGTGACTCTTTGTATGTCTTATTATATCTATCATCTTATTGCTTGAATTATGGCTATTGGTGATGATAATATTGGTGGCTCTTCCACCGAGAAAAGCTTATCCTTTGGTGATGCTTTGTATTTGCATCCTAACAATACCAATGGCACTCCCATTATTTCTATTAAACTCATGGGCGAAAATTATAAAATATGGAATATAGCCATGACTTTTGCTTTAAGGAACCATAATAAGTTAGGGTTTATTGATGGTACTTGCATAAGAGATGATTGAACCCTAGTCTTGCTAATCAATGGGATACTTGTAACTCTGTTGTAGTTACTTGGATTCTTAATTCTCTCGACCACGAACTATTTCTTTGGTGCTATATATGCTAAACCGCTTATGAAATGTGGAATGATCTTAAAGATACCTATGATAAGGTTGATGGTTCAAATATCTTTAATTTGCATAAAATATAAACTCTCTTAGTCAAAGTAGGTCCTCTCTTGACTATTATAACAACATTAACTCTTTATGGAAACAATTTGATTGTATGATTAGCTTGCCTCCACGCACTTGTGAGGTCAAAACATTTTGAAAAACATAATCGGTGATCAAGTTAATGCAATTTCTTATGGGTCTTGATGACTCCTATGTCCCCATCGAAGCAATAATTTAACCGAGATCCTTTACCTAATGTCAAAGCGCTTTTCGTTGTCTCGGAGAAGAATCTCACGAAATGTTTCATCCGGGAATAGCTCGCTAAACCCAATGCTACGACCTTTGTCGCTAAAACGTCGATGGTGGAAAATTTTTGATAACAAAAAGGTTTTAACAACAAAGGTTTTGGTTTTAATAATGGTAACACTCAAATAGCGAGGACCAAACATGAATCTCAAATGTACTAATTGCAAAAACCCGGTCACACTTGTTGATAGATGTTATGATCTTGTTGGTTATCCTGCTTTGGATATGTTAAAAGGAATTTTAATGGTAAACCTTTCAGCGATAACAATGTTTCTGCTGAAACTAATCATGTCACCGATAATAGTGCTAGCAACTCTCTGCTTCCTTGTCTAATGAATAGCTCTCCGGACTTATGAGTCTTCTCAATGACAACAATGTGTCATCTGCTAATGCCAACTTAGCGGGTAAAATTTTTCGTGAACCTTCTTTAATGGCGTGTCAAGTTTAATGTAAACTTTAATAAATTTTTAACAACAACACAAAATCTCTATCTAGAAACATCGGTCTTGGTTGGATTGTTGATTACGGTGCAAATCGGCACATGACCTGTGTCTCGAAAACTTTTAATCAATGTTGTTAACATTTCAAATCTTGGCTTAAGCTGTTGGACATCCCAACGGTACTTAGGCCTTAATTACTAAATTTGGTGATTTAAATGTCAATAATGACCTAACTCTTTTGATGTACTTGTTGTTCCCGAGTACAATGTTAGTCTGTCATGTCTGCTCATAAAATTGCTAGAGACAATAAGATGTTTGTTGGGTTTAATGAATCTAATTGCTATATCTGATTTACATCAAAAAGGATTGTGGGGATTGGTAAACAATACAATGGGTTATATATGTTTGATATTGATTCTACATGTAAGATTATTTCTAATAAGCGCATATCTGTTTTGTCGTGTTTCTAAAATCTTTGGCATCAAAGACTTGGTCATCCATCGACCAAGTCCTACATACTTAAACCCACTCTTAAATTTGATAGTACATCCGAAACTAATCATCTCGTGATACTTATAATAAAGCTAAACAAACCAGAGAACCATTCCTCTAAGTGAACATAAATCAACTAAAATTGGTCAACTTGTCCATCTTGATGTATGGGGACCATATAAAGTCACTAGCGAGATGGTTACAAATATTTTTAACAGTTGTTGATGACTATTCCGATAAAGTGTGGGTTTATATGCTTAAAGGGAAGGATGATGTTTATGTTTCCATTGTTAACTTTACTTATATGCTATCAAATCAATTTGAACACAATGTCAAGATTTTTAGAAGTGATAATGGGATGAATTTGTCAATAATAAACTTCAACATTTTTCCATGAAAAGGAATTTTACATCAAACCTCTTGTGTTTATACACCACAACAAATGGTATAGCAAAAAGGAAACATAGGCATCTCCTTAATGTAGCTAGATCCCTTATGTTTCGGGGAATTACCTCTAAATCTTTGGTGCAGAATGTGTTCTAAGCGATGCCTATGTCATAAGCAGGTTACCCTCTTGATTCATGTCTGCAAGTCCCCTTCTTCCTTGTGTATGGGCATGACCCTTCACTCTCTCTCCTTAGAGTCTTTGGTGCTTATGCTATGCCACCATTCTCAACATCTCGATAAATTTGGTAGTAGGTCCGAAAAAGTGTCCTTATTGGTTACTCAAATGAGAAGAAAGGCTATAAACTCTTGAGCCTAGAAACAAAAATATCTTTTACTCTAGAGATGTCAAATTTTATGAAACTGTTTTTCCTTCAAAATGAAAATACTTTGTCAAAACCTTTTGTTGAAACTTTTGTACCAAAAGATTTAAATCACAAAATTTCTTTGACTCACAAATAAGTCCCAATGATGAAGGAGAGTGAAATCCTATGATGATGGCACGGTGGTAAGTCATCCTACTAGGATTGACGAACCGATTGCAACATCTATAGATGATAATACACACCACGAGGCACCATATCACATGAATCACATCCCGCTAATGCATCTTGATTCTGCGATACTACACCGATTCTCACGAACAAGAAATAGGCTTGCCGACCACTCTCGCTAGAAGGTCAACGAGTCTCTAAGTTGCCCGATAATCTTAACGACTTTATTGTAGAAGGAAAAGTCAAATATGATGTTGAAAAGGTTGTTAATTACTCTAATCTTAACAAAGATAACTATCGCTTTGCATCTAGTCTTAATAAAAGTATTGAACCTACATTATGAAGAAGCTATCCTTGATAGTAATTGGGTTGATGCTATGAACTCGAAATTGGGGCCTTAAATGAAAACCATGCTTGGGATATAACCGATCTACCTCCTAATAGAACTCCTATTGGGTACAAATGAATCTTTAAAATCAAGTATAAAGCCAATGGTGAAGTTGATAGATACAAGGCTAGATTAGTTGTTAAAGGCTATAATCAAAGGGAAGGAATAGACTATGATGAAACTTTTTCCCTGTTGTGAAAATGTCTCTTTGTTAGATGTCTTATTGCCTTAGTCAAAAAAAACAAATGGCCTCTTTTCAACTTGATGTTAACAATGCTTTCTTGTATGGAGATATTGATGAGGATATCTATATGACCATCCCAAGGGTTCATAATGAGAACAATAAAAATAAAGTTTGTAAACTTGTCAAGTCTCTATATGGCCTAAAACAAGCTCCCGAAATGGAATGAAAAACTTGTCGGTGTTTAAAAGAAAATAACTTTGTTCAATCATTAATGATCACTCCTTGTTCACCAAAATAGAGAATAACAAGTTTATTGCTCTCCTTGTTTATGTGGATGATATTGTTCTTCTTGGAAGCCTGTATTGATGAGATAAATCTTTTAAAGAGTCTCTAAAATCCAAATTTCATATCAAAGACTTGGAAATCTAAAATATTTCCTTGGCATTGAGGTTTTAAAAGCGGGAATGACATTTGTCTTTCTCAAAGAAAATCTTGTCTTGAACTCCTCAAAAATTTGGTCTTCTTGGGTGCAAACCGGTGTCCACTCCTATGGAACCCAACTCTGTGCTTCCATACATTCCCACCGATGACCCCTTGCTTGTCAACATCATTGGTTATCGAAGTTACTTGAGAAACTTATCTATCTCACCCATACAAGACGACATCTCATACTCGGTTCATTGTCGGCACAATATATGCATTCTCCTTAAAATCTCATCGGAATGTGCCTCAATGTTACGAGATATCTAAAAGGAGCTCCAGGAAAAGGTCTAAGGTACAATTTCAAAGCAACTCGAAAATCATCTTGAAGGATATAGTGATCTTGATTGGGCCAAATGCAAGAAAACCGAGAAAATCATGCAGTTATTGTGTTTTCTTCAATGATTGTTTAATCTCATGGAAAAGTAAAAACAAAACACTCTTTCAAAATCTTCCACGAAGCAGTATAGATCTATGTTTATGCTGCTCACTGTGAAATCATTTGGATTCAAAAAATCCTAAAAGATCTAAAAGTTGATATCAATCTTCCTGTCAATCTTTTTTGTGACAACAAATCTGCAAATGTTGTTAGAATTTATTTGCATGTATTTTTATTATTCTTAAATAATTGGTGCAACCTAAATTAGTGCCACTCTATATTGCAGTGACCAGTTTGAATGTATTTCCAAACATCTCCTTTTAGGCAAAACATTATGTTTTTACATTTGGTTGATTGTTGTGGTTTGTGCGGGTGTGCAGAGACAAAGTGGCAAGTTGTCTATTATAGAGTGGATGGAGGAGGCGTTGAAACCACTGCAAGCAAAAGATGGTGGAAAAGGTGTTTTCTGTGCAACTCCAGGTATGGAGGTTTATCTTACTTCTATTGCATTCAAGTAAAGTCACTCGAAGTAGTTTAAAAGTTCCACCTTCAGAAATTGGATATATACCAGAAAGTACTATTATACATTCCTTTGACAATATCTATATGCATACAATGTATTTTATCTGAAATAAAAAAAATATTTATTTTAAATAATGACGTGGGGAAGAAATCTAATTAGTATTGTTAAATTTTGGGGTGATAATCTGTGGCAAACATATCATTATATCAATTGCTAATGGCTTTCAAGTTATGGTTCATTGCAGGATTAATTACAGGGGTTAAACTTGGACAAAGGATAAAAGATTTAAAGTTCCAAGATGTTCATTTCTGCTGAAGCTTTCATCGTTTCTGCTGATGAGTCATTTATAGCCGTTAGAGGGGTCTTAGTGAAACTTAATCTCCTATTTAATAAGTCCCTTAATCTAGGGTTATACACACTTGAGTGTGCAGTCTTTTGTATCACTCTCTTAGCTTCTTTCTGATCATTTCACTGATCTTGTCTTGTCTTTACATTTACATGATTATTGTCTCATTGACATTAATCTAATCTTGTAACATTCGGATACTATTGTAAACTTAATCTAAGCTGACTATTGCAGCTTAGATCTGAATAAAGGTTCTATTGTTCATCTTGTGTTGCCTATACTTTCGTACAAGTATTTTCTGAAAGGTTTAAAAAGAATGATAATGTTAGCGCAAAAAAATTGATGATGTCAACGCATTTGCGTTAGGGTCGCTAAGGTGATTTGGAACTTCCTATAACGCATTTGACTTTAACAAATCCTAAAATTTCTCTAAAATAAGCAAGTTTGAAGTGACATTAGTACATCTTCAAATCAAACTTTCCTGAATTTTATAGCTAGGCTGAATTAAATTGCAGGTCATTAGCAGCCATTACGTGCTCAATATGTCTACCGGCTGTATGAGTCAAGATAGGAGTTGATGTTGAAATTAAGCTTTTGTGACCCGACCAACAAGTATATGCAATTTGGCGGTGTTTTTAATATCCTGATTTTATGGCTAGGCTGACTCAAATTGGAGGTCATTAGCAGCGATTACACGTTCAATCTGTGGACCAGCCGTATGAATCAAGATAGGACTTGATGTTGAAATTAAGATTTTCCGACCCACGCAACAAGTATATGTTCAAATCAAGATAGGACTTGATGTTGAAACTAGGATTTTGGGTGTACATTTGTTTACGATTATTCGAAACTAGAATGTGTTTTGAATATCCTGTTTGAAGTTGCTTATTGCTTATTACAAAAACTTAAATTTATAAACAGGATATGCAATTGAGAAGCCGCTCTATATTTTTATAGTAGACCAAATTGTGTATCTTGACGGGGTTTTTTTGTCGCACAACCAATTTTAAGATCTATCAACAATTGTATTAACAAGAAGCAATAATGTTGAGAAAGAGGTCAAGCCTTCCTGAGAATGACCCACACAATCCCCTTGAACAGAAAATTCAACTATCTTAGTAGCAGTATTACATGAGTGCTAATATATCTACTAAATGAAAGACTTTCATACTATGAAAGCTAAAAAAAAAAAAAAAAATTAACAGTCACTGTGTTTTAAAAAAAAACACTGCTAAAGATATTTAAACAACCCAAAAAAATTAACAGACTGTCCGAACTTAGTGCAACGTATCTAAAGTCTCAAAAAAAATTAAAAAACTACGCATAGCGCGGGGTTTCCATCTCGTTTATAATATATTCATACTTTAAACAAGGCACGTGCACAATTCTTAAAATCTAAATTCACCATTATGATTCATTCTTTCTTGCACTTGTATCCTACAAAGACTACTACTGCCTATACGCATTATACTATGATATATTGTAAATCGAATATCCCAAATTAATTAATGTGATGTAAGGTATTTTGTTGCTGAAATAAGTGTGCCAATATAAGTGAAGTGTGAGGGAGAGGTAATTGAGCTAGTGATGATCGTGTGTGTTTCAATTCCAAGGCAAATTATAATTAGCATAATAATAATGTCCAAACCAACAACTAAACAACACAAATTAAATAGTAACAAGAAAAAAATAATTTGGTAGATCTCTCGTTGAGGTGGTTCAAGTTAAAATAAAGAAGACAGATGGATGAGACAAACAATACTCATCACTACTACAAAAACAAGCTTTTAGACCCCTTTATTTAGACCCTCTAAAAAAACGCAGGTCTAAATGTGGTTTTTCCCCCACCAAAAAGGTATTTAGACCGGTGCAAATAAGAAACACCGGTCTATATGTAATTTGCTCATTTAGACCGGTTACTATGTAAAACACCGGTCTAAAAATATTATTTAGACCGGTTCCTTTAATATCCACGGTCTAAATACATATACTATTTAGACCGGTTCCTTTCATTTACACGGTCTAAATAATATTGAAAAAAAGTGCCAATGGCTACAAAACCGGATCTCCTATTTCATACCAACACAACTTCAACTTGCATTTAATACACTCGAAAAATGTCTTTAATTTTCTCATAATTACCTTACTTTTCCGCATTAACTACAATTAAAAGGTATGTATCACTTCTTATACATTCATATTAATACCACCAAGATGTTTTGTGATTATTTATGTAAACTTTTTCATAAAAAATGTTATACTTATAAAAATCACTAATTGCGTGTTTATGGATATAAATTTGTTATTGTGCATAAATGAAAGCTAACATGAATATTTTTTTCTATATTTATAGGAATGCTTGCTTAAATCGTATGTATATGATATCCAAAATGTAGGTTCATTGACCCGTGGAAGTAAGGTATGTTCTAAAATAATTACGAAAACAATTATTTTATGCAACATTCCCGTTAGTTTAATTCCCGTCCGAAAACAATCGTTCTTAATGCAATTCATGAGCCGTTAGTTTAATTCCCGCCCGAAAATAGCTTAATAGAGGTTAATTTCGGATTGTCCGAAACTGCTTTTTGAATAATTTGTCTCATTTAGGATGTGATTGTGTATTATCGTATTGAGTGTAATTTAAGATGGATCGTAGTATATGGATGTACGAGATAGAACGTGTTAGCATCGAATACTTGGAGCATTTGTCTCATTTCCTAAAAGTTGCCGAAGATGATCGGGTGAAGAGAGGAAAATCAATAATTCATTGTCCTTGTAGAAATTGTTTAAATTGGGAATGTTTTCCCGATTTGAAAACTATTAAAAGTCATCTTATAGAAAAAGGGTTTATGCAAAGGTATACTTGTTGGGATTTTCATGGAGAAGTCAAAGCTAAAAGTAACACGTCTGTTTCCAATTGTAATGTCGAACATAACAACGAGTCATACAATAATGATCGTTTAAATGAGATGTTACATAATTTAGATGATAATGTTACTGAAAAAAATCAAAAACAATTTCAACAATTGCTTGTCGACTCAGAAACACCGTTGTATGAAGGTTGTGAGGATTTTACCAAACTGTCTGCTGTTTATAGACTCATGAACATTAAAGCAGTTACTGGTTTGAGTGACACAGGTTTCACAACTCTACTAGAAGCGTTACATGAAATGTTCCCAAAAGCCAAGTTGCCTGTTTCAACATACCAAGCAAAAAATTGATGTGCCCAATGGAATGGAAATCGAAAAATAGATGCATGTCCAAAGATTGTATGTTGTATAGAGACCCAAGACTAAACCTACTCAACCGTTTAATGTGGAGTTCGAAACGATAAAGGCCATGCCATAGGTAAACACAAAATGATTGGGCAACATCGTTGGTAGTGTGACAAGACTGGGATATCTATTCTTGAAGATGATTGGGGCAAAATAGAAGATGACGGAAAGATGCTTTATGGGAGGTTATTAAGGTATAGTGTTTTAAGACTTTAATTGCATTTTCGGTTTGAAATATATGTATTATCATCTAATAAGTAAGCTTTACTTTCATATCAAACAGAGTACTTTGATCTCACGACAATGATCACAAATTATCAACACTTAAGCAATGCAATTTTGCATGGAAGAGCTTTAAGACACAAATCGAGACAAATTCATGATACCCAATAAAAACCTTATGAAAATAAAAATACTCTTTCATAGAGCCGGAAAATTGGGATAAATTACGTGAAAACATCGGTCGTGAGACAAAATGGTTTGTTAACTCTATTTTGTATCAAAGCGACTATAATAGTTTTTAGTAATTTTTCTAATTTGCCCTTTACACTTTTTGAAGAAAAGCGAGCCATTGGAAAGGCATATGCTAAGCTTCAAAAGAATTATGCACATCTAGGAAGATCGGTATCGTGGAATGGAGGTTGATTTGTCAAAGTGAATATCGATGAAGAACGAAGAAAGAAATCATGGATATTACTTGTGAGCGCACAAAAGATGGATCCTTGCTAGGATAACTTGTCCGGACATGGAAGAAATATTCGAGAATTGGTAAAACTTTTAAGATTGTTTCAACTTTAATATTATTTTTTCTATTGATAGCAATTTTATGAATAAATTGTTCTTAAATTTGCATCTACGGTGAGCGTAGATAAAAAATGGTTCAAGGACTGATCCCGAAGGAAAGGGAGCAGACCCTTTGATTAATGGTGCTAGGACACGAGCATGGGGGTCGCATTACGGTGTGGGGAATGGTATAGGTTTTAGGAAAGGCATAGTAGGGTATAAAAAACAAAGAAAAGGGCTAAAAGCATTGAAGAAATAGAAGAAATAGAAGCGATAGTGGATAGGAAATTGGCTCAAAGAAACGCCGAAGAGATCTTTGAAAGAGATCTTGAAAGAGATCTTTGAAAGAGATCTTTAAGAGATCTTTGAAAGAGATCTTTGCAAGAGACGCTGCGAGGGCCGAACTAGTTCTTTGAAGGAGACATGGAAGAGAAGCAAGCAATGAGGAAGATTACGAAGAGAAGAAAGCAAAGCGGTTGTGAGTCGACAACCGTTGTCCACCAAGACAGAGAAAAACTAAAAGATATAAAGGTAAATATTTACTTCTGGTGTCATTTTATCTTTGTCATTTTAGGGTATTTTATATATCGTCGATAGGTCATATTGAACAACTATATTATGAATAAGCTATAGTAATATTGTGACTTTTGTGATTTTTGTCCAACGAGCTTGACATCATAAGTCATATTGTCCACTTATAAACAATTTCACATGGTATATATAGTTGTAACTTATAACGAGACTAATTAGAAAATTTTACATTAGTAATCATGGTGGTTGCATCTGTTAAAATCTTGATTTTTGTTCTATTCATTTTATAAAGTATTATTAGTATATTGAAACAAGTAATGAATCTTTGTAAGTAATCATGGTGGTTGCATCTTTTCCTCTGTACCAATCGGTTTTGAATATTCAAAATTATTTGAACCACCTTATTCTACACATTAGGAATCTTTGTTTGTGTGTTTCATGTGACATTACGCAATTATTTTACCTTGTCTTCAAGCTAGGCGTAGGACCATTTCGGATGACCTCTATTATGCGATTTAGAAAACCAATCAAATAGTCGATCTGACTTAGTGAAGCTTGTTTTAGTTTCTGGTGTACTATGTATGTTAAGGGCGGAATCCTCATTTCTCGGGGTCTTTTATCTTTGTATGAATTGTAGGAGCCCAAATCATGTGTCTTGTTCTCACCTCACACCGAGGATATGACTCCGATAAGACGTGGGATGGTTTATCCAATTGGTGATGGTACCATACATGGAGGACCGCTTATACCCTATTACATGAAGGTGTCCATAGATTCTTTTGTTCCACTTTTGGAGATACTAAGCTTCGGTGTTGTCGAAATCGGACACCATTCGTGTTAAAAGCAGTCGGTTGGAAGCTTTCTTGATGCCATTGTAGAATTTCTCGCATTTTGGTATGGTAAACTCAAACCTTTTTTACGTGATATCTGTATTAGTACTCGTACTTATTAATTGCTTGTTAATAGGAGAATACCCCAACTTCTAAAGATAAAGCTTCACGGAGAAAAGAAGCGACAACGTTGCGACCCACATTGGCCACACCCAATCGGGTAAGCAAAACAAGTTGCTTTGCATTTTAAGTTTTCATTAGCCCATATAGTTTTACGGTAGCTTTTGTTTCATAGTTTGATGTGTTAACCTTGTAACGGTGGCTCAAGAAACAATGCCATTGTTGCCGACTCTACAAACACCGGCATTATTGGAGACCCAACAAACACAAGTATCGTCGGCGGTGGAGGATGCTAGAAAAGCTAAAGAAAAGCGACTTGATAAGTTTGAACATGAACTTTTAGGAAACAACAATGTGTGAAAGAGGCCTACGTTCGTTGGACAACCCGTGACGATAATCTGTGACCACATTTTGAAGTTCTTGGCGGGATGATTGCGGGGTATGAAGATAGATTTCATGTTTCAATTTCTCACGACGACGTCTTGAGTTTATGGAAATTAGAAGGGCTAAATAGTAGCATTTTATTATCTTTCGAGTGGTAAGTACATTAACACTCTTATGCATTTTCACATTATTCAACATTTTCGTATGTGCTCAAATGTCTTGTAATATTTAGGGGCCTATGCAAAATGTTGCGTCAAGAAATCATAACCGATGCGGGTTTTGAACCCTTATTCGATTGAAGGAACTTATGTCTTCAACCCTGGTTCATTGTTAAAGATTACGACACGCACATTAAGCGTCTCGACTCGATTTTATGCTAGCACCTTATGCTCGGGAGTACGATATACTACTTAAGCTCTAAATAAACGTTTTATGTGTTGATTGTCTTTGCTAACGGGTTGATTTCACTTTACTAGGGACCATTGGGTCTTGTTTGTTATATGTCCAAAACAACGCACGGGTACATCTTGGATTCAAAAATAAGAGGCAAACAAAGGCGGAGCGCACTTCTTGGTTAACAAGCCATTTGCAAGAGTAATTCTATTTTTGTGTAATCTGTTTAAGATTTTCATTTGTTTTACAATACTAACACATGGTTAATCTACTTTTCGGTGTTCTTGGTAGCTATACATGGACAATGGTTAAGGTAACTTCTTGCCTTAATTTAATATTTTGTTTCACCGTATGTTAGCTAGACACCCGCCTAAATGGTCATTTGTATTGGCATTGCCTCAAATCACATAATAAAACTTATATAATCTACCTTATGCCCAAATAGAAGCGCCATAAGAATATGATAGATGTTTCATGTGAGGACATAATCGTGAGTTTTAACTAAAAGCGATTTGAATAATTGTCGATCTTAGTTTCACTCTTAATGATCCACGGTTATTATTTGATTTTGAATCGGTTCCATATCATTTCACGAGGACACCAATAGCATTGTGGTCGGGAAGCAGATATTGGAAAGTTTCATAGAATTCGAAAGTTGTATGGTGATACTTGAATTAATAGAATCACGGTGAGAGATAAAAAGAATTGCGAAATCTTTATATATTAACAATTCGTTTTAACAAACCGATTATGTTCGGATGACTATAACCAATCTTACGGTGTAGCTTAATTAAGTTAAAAGCTTCAACCATAGGTAGCTAGAAAGTTGGAAGTAAAGCTGGTGGGAGTATACTATGTGTGAGTCGTTTGCATACTACGAGAAACTGTCTTTGTTAACTTAATGATAGATATTAGCAATCATGGTACTAGTATATCCTCATAGTTGATCATCTGCCGTAGTTAATTAAGTTAAGTTGATATGCTACTATGAATATTGTAATTATGATTAATAGCTATTTTGATTCATTATTAGTTTGATAGTTAATAACCACCATCGGCAAGGATTACGGGAGACGTTTGTCAAAACAAATTAGGGGCTGTTTGGATTAGGCTCGCACTTAGGTTGTGGCATCAAATTAGGGGCTGTTTGGATTAGGCGTGAACTTAGGCACCTTTATGACACAAAAGCGAGCTCGACACATATCTGGCACAGCATTGTTTTATTGTAACAACTTGAATAGGAATAAGCACATCCAAACATTATTTTTTATTGATTGTTACATTTACGATTGTGTGAATCTTGAATATGACATAGTTAGTTTCAAGTCACACTTGAGACACCTAACTTCTCATTGTGATATGTAGTGCAATCAACAACAACGCGACTCGGATGCGGTTATTATGTCATGAAATGGATGTACGACTTTGTGAACACTCATCGACTTCACTTCCCTTCAACGGTATGTATCCATGACCTTTTTTAACGCTTTCTATATTGTTAATATATGTGTAAGTATTTTATGTCTCTTTACATATAGATCCCATGGACTAGTCGGCGCTTGACTTGATGAAAAGATATCGATCAAACCGTGGAGCGATGGCATATAATGTGTCCTATTTGATTATGGATGAAGTGCTTGTTTTAGAATGGGGATAAGTGCTTATTAGATCTGATTATCGCTCTCGTTTTGCTAATTTAGAGGCTGTTTGGATTTATCTTTTGATTAAACGATGTTAGGATTTATGTTTAACTAAGACAATGTATGGATTTCTACTTAAATTAGAAGTTACTTCTGGATTTTGCTTATTAGAGTATCGGGTAATAGTATTTGCTTATTGTTGTGAAAAAGCTGCTTAATATGTGACAAAAACATCTCCGTTTACGTAAATCGGTGCTTAATCGGAAGGTGCTAATAATCGAACATTTAGACCGGTTGGAAACCGGTCTAAAAGCTACTAATGTCAAAAAGTAAAAAATTTATTTAGACCGTGGAATACACAAATAAACCGGTTGATAAACCGTTCTAAAAGCAACTTCCAGTCCCAAAAAAATTATTTAGATCGGTGGAAATATTTGTTAAACCGTTACAAACCGGTCTAAAACTAATTTTTAAACCGGTCGTCACCGGTCTAAATAACTATTACCCTTTAGACCTCCCCATTTAAACCCCGTGTAACCGGTTTAAAAGGGTTTATGACCGGTTTAAAAGCTAGTTTTTGTGGTAGTGCATGGATTAGCTAAAGTTGATGTTACGATTGTTCCAGGTTCGGTGGACAAGCCTTTAGCCGCTTGAACCTTCCTCCACAAGCGATCCAATTCTATTTCATCATAATCCATATTCAGATAATCTTTAACTGGGTCTTTGATTATGTAATTGGTGTAATTCTTGTCATTTTCGTCGCACATATTAAACCACAAATGTCTTGCCTTCTTCGCATCAGACCAACGAGGCTGGCCAAAACTTTTGAGAGATTTCTTTTTCTCACCATCAGCAGCCGCAACATCCTTCTTCTTCTTATTCTTCTCATCATCTTCTTTGATAACCTCTTCATCATCCTTCTTCTTCTTCTCATCATCTTCCAGAAACTTGGTATACTTGGTAACACGATCAACATTTTCTTCTTTTTCAAATTTCCTTTTACGCTCATCATCAACATCCTTCATTTCCAAACCTTCAGTCATCATATTAGAACGATAATTTACCGTTAAGGTTTCCGTTTTGGTTTTTACTTATTCACAAATGGTTTTTTGATAAATTGCTAAAATAGTCCTTGCATGGTTTGGCTGCATGGTGACTTTTTAATAAGAAAAATGATAGTTATTTTAGACCTACAATTTTGATTGGTTACACATGTTTTCAGTTTAAAATTTAAACCAATATTCTTTTGATGTTCTTAATTTACCCCTCATTAATAATTTAGTAGTTTGATCTCCTTCCCTAAAATCTCTAATTCGTATCTCTTGGGCCAAAATCTCTTTAACATCAACACCCTAATAAATCTAGGGATTTGCTAACAACAACTCGTGTTGTTTAAGCATCCCATGTTTACATAATTAATACTTAATGATCTCCAAACAATCTATACTTAACATCATATATCATGTTTAGAATGATTAAAACTGTATAATTATGAAATATATGAGTTCATTAAATGTGTGTTTTTATATATATAAAATGTTTAAACAACCTCCAACGAGAATATTGTCACTAAAGTCTCTTACAGCAAAGATACCATAAAGCATATGTCATCTTTGCTCTGATGACGTTTTCCTTCTTGTTTCCATAATAAAATTCTCCGCCAATTCACTCACCTGAAGCTTCATAATCCTTTTCTATCCCAAACTTCTCCCTTTCCTTGATCGTCCTCCATGGTTCATCAACAGTGAGAACCTCCAATTTGAACCAAAAGACAAACAACTACGGACATGTTTATCATACACCAAATATTATACAAAGTTACAAACATTGAATCGTAGAAGTTGACACCCTATAAAAAAAAACCAATGTATGTTATATATATACTTCCTGTAGTCCTAAAGTTATTTTGATTTGAATAATAGAATGCTGCATGTTTCAAAAATATAATGGCTTCTTAGAACTGCTTGAAGAAAATATACAACTGTATTATTTTCTCAATTTTTATGATAAGTTTTGCTATTCCTTTTGCAAATTCAAAGCTTTTTCTGAACTAGTATAAATCTGAGACAATTACCGATCCTAAAGCCAAACCTATTTGTCCGTGTGAGGTCAACAAACTTCCCATCTAATAACAGAAACTGGATTCCTGAGATCTCCTACGCGTTTACTCATGCTCATGATACGAACCTTAAAAGGGTAATTAGAGGTGGCAATTTGTGCCAAAAATAAAAAAAATGGCTAAATTGACAACACTTTAAAAGATTTGGGCACATTTAGCCCTCACTTTTTTTTTGGAATGGGCATGTATTGCCCATTTAGAAGTTAAATGGGCAAAATTGGCACATGTTTTTCTCGACCATTAAATTGTTTTTAATGAAAAACTTATAGATATAGTATCTTTAGTTACTCAAATATAAATGAGGTGTTATATTTGAGGAATTTTTTTTTATCGTTTTAGGTCTTTTCTAAAGCGACTCGTATAACTTGAGCCCGTTTGGCCCGTGCCCGTTTAAGCCCGTTCCCGTTTGGCTAGTGCCCGTGCCCGCCCGGCCCACCCGTTTTGCCACCTTTAAGTGTAATTACCAATTTACCCTTTAAACCTATTCAACTCTTTTTTACCTTCTCTTTCACTCCTTAAAGAACAAAATATATTTGGTGGTGTATGAATCAAAACATGCGTGGGACACAGAACACATGCTTCTCCATATCGATCGAGCAACAAAGTTATAAGGGATTCCTACTATTAAACAAGGCACGTAGGTGCACAATTCTTAAAATCAAATATATTCATGCAGCAGCATTATTTTCACGTGTATCCTACAAAGACTACTACTACTGCCTATATATTCAAATGTGATGTAAAGTAATTTGAGGCGAGTTTGCTGTAATAAGTGCCAATATATAAGTGATGTGTGTTTCAAGGCAAATTAATTATAATGTGCAAACCAACAACTTCATGGTAGGGTAACAAATTAAACAGTAGCAACAAGAAAGGGATAATTCGGCAAGACAAGCGGTTCAAGTTAAAAGTAAAGACATATGAGATGGATGAGAGTATGAGACAAAGCAATTACACTAGCAGTCATGGATTTTTGTTAAAATGGGTGTTCCAGGTTTGGTGGAGTAGCCTTTAGACTCTTGAACCTGCCTCCATGTGCGATCCATGTCTATTTCAGTTGGGGTCATATTCGGTATTCTGTAACCGGGTCTTTGATTATGTACCTGCTGCAAGGTTGTTTCTTTCTCGGCAATATACTAACCACATATGGCATGCCCGATCTTCAAGACTCCCATAAGGCTCGGCTTCTCTTCTGCGAGATTTCTTTTCTTTGGCTTTTCACCATCAGCAGCATTCTTCTCATCATCATCCTTCTTCTTATTCTTCTCAGCATCATCATCTTCTTCTTCATCCTTCTTCTTATTCTTCTGAGCATCTTCATCATCATCTTCTTCTTCATCCTTCTTCTTAGCCTCATCATCTTCCGGAATCTTGGGAAACTTGGTTACACGATCAACATCGTCTTCTTCCTCTTTTCCAATTTCCTTTTGCGCTCATCATCAACCCCATCATTTCCGAACCTTGAGACATCATCTTTGATCGCTAATTTTACCGTTTTAGGGTTTCGGTTTTAATTGGTTTTATGGAAAAGGAGAGAGAGATTTCACAAATTATTTTACTTTTTACTTTTTTGCTGGTGGCTTTTTAATAAAAATAAAATGAAATTTTTAAATTTCACCCATTCATTGTTCATTGTTAGTGGATAATTAGGCCCAAGCCGGTTTGTGGGTTTAGGGTATTAGGGTTTTCACCATTATAAATAATGGTCCATAATAATATTATATCTACGGGTTTTCAATGTAAACAATGTTCTAACATGGTTTTAGAGCGGGTGTGATCCTCAGACCTAGGTGGCTATGTTGAGCCGCCTACTCTAAGCCACCCGTCAAACCTCCTATCTCCTATTTCTGCCGCCTCTCCTTCTTCGTCTACCACTTCTCCTTCCCAACCCTCTCAATCATCTCCAACACCCTATTTTCTTTTTCACTTCGAAAAAAAAAAAAAAAAAAAAAATCATCTTTTCGGTTTATGGTGTACACTTTTGCCGTCAATGTTGACTAGATCTCAACGTTGACATTCAAGACTTAGAAGATTTTGAAGATTTGTCTATGTTTCATTGCTACAAGAGAACGTTTGATTCTGATTAAAGTTGTTTAATTGTTATTTTTTTATGTCGAATCCGGTATCAATTTCCGAGACGACTTTTGTTGGTGTCGAATCCGGTATCAATTCCCAAGACGACTTTCGTTGGTGTCGAATCTAGGGTTCTTATTCCCGAGGCATTGTTTGGGATACTTTGAATTATCCGTTTTATTATGGTTATTGTTTTATTTTGCTTTATTAGTTTACTACTACGATTCGAGCTTTGATTTCGCCGCTTCGAGCTGGGAAGTGTTAGTGGATAATTAGGCCCAAGCCGGTTTGTGGGTTTAGGGTATTAGGGTTTTCACCATTATAAATAATGGTCCATAATAATATTATATCTACGGGTTTTCAATGTAAACAATGTTCTAACACTGACGTCATAAACGATGTCACGTGTCAAATTGATTTTACAAAATTATTTTAGAGACGATATCCCGACAATTATTTACCGATAAACAACAACTTGTCTAATGTGATTACACTTTTTTGTATGCATTTTTCGTTTAGTTAATTTATAGTTTTCTTGTATTTTTCACACTATAATTTATTTATCTATATCTATATACTACTTTTAAATGTATAATAATCCTTATTTTTTAAATCTTTAAAAAAACTTAAATTAATGTTTTTTTCCCCCTAAATTACCCATAAGTATACTCTAATACACCCTAAACTTGATCAATTATAAACTTGACAACTTTTAAAAAATACACACTATATTAATTTTAAAAAACAAATGCTTTGCATTAAGGTCGAACCATAATCATATAATAATTTGTCTTTATACATCTTTGCTTTGTGCGGGTATACATCTATATACTTAATATATGAAAACTTTTTCAAATTCGACTCTTCCTTATTTATGACGCTCCCTATTATATGCCCATTCATGACATCCTTTTAACTAATAGGACTAATTAACGATCATTTTTCCTCACGATCCTCCTGTTTCTAATGTTTTATTCCATGTTATCCATTATATGGTTAATATATGAACTTGAGTATTTTTGCTCAAACAATACGTATTAGCCATTTGTCTAAAAATTAAATGCTCATTGCTCACTACCGGATCCCACCACTTTTTACTAAACCTACCTATCACCGCTCCTAGTGAAAACTCAAATAAAAATGGAGGTGATTTACACACTTTTCATATTGATTGGGACACTCTAAATTAGAGTGTTTGGACATATATACCCTTACAGAGTGAAAATACACAAAAGTGATATGATGGTATAAATGTCCAAACACTCTAATTTAGAGTGTCTCCATCAATTTAATTTGAAAAATGTGCAAATCACTTCCCAATTAAAAAACCCAAATCTTCAACCTAACAACATTTTTTCCTTTTTAAATCCAAATGCCAATCCAAACCACATCAAACAAACGGCACCTAAAATATGCTCCCTAGTGGTAGATCCGGATTGTGTCAAAGGGTATGCACTTACTTCCATCAATGAGTATGCATTCATGTTATAATTTCAAAAAAATAAATAAAAGGATTTTTGTTAAAAAAAAATGTCCTAAAGGGTAAAGAGGTGCACTGTAACACCCCGCCTTATCTGACCACAATATTGTCCGCTTTGCCTGTAGGCTCACGGCTTTGTTTTGTGGCCTCATTTGAAGATTTCGGCGGTCACCAAAGCCGATTACTACTCGCATGAGCACGCTTAACTACCGGTTCCTAAGAACTCCACCCGATGAACCACAAAGCGCGTTGTGTCATTGTAAAGCGAATGTTATCTTATGAGCCCAACATCTCTCGAGCCACGGCCGATGTGGGATTTGCCTAGGTGTCACAATCACCCCCCAGGGACTCATCGTCCTCGATGAGGTTTGCCCACCATCCCGAACGGCTCGGAGTGGCTCGATGCCAAGCGTAACACCCCGCCTTTTCGGAGCATTAAAACCTCAAATTTACCTTGTATCGTGAAGCTTCTACTCATAGTCAATCTCAAATAATCTCCGATTCCTAAGCGACTCATCCGGGTTGCACAAATTTAAAGAGTTTTGGGTCGACCAAAGGCCTAGTGAGAATTCATGGTTTTCACGTATAAAACAATTCTTATAATATCAAACACTTTTCCAATAACATCAAACTTGTAAAACAAATCATGCAATTTGTTCAAATATCATTTAATTACTATCGGTGATCACATATTCTCAATACTTATCAATAGTCAACAAAATCAACACATATCACCAAACCATATAAACCAACTATTTATTATTTTCCGTTCGGTTCAACGGTTCCAACTTTCTTTATTTCCGTTCGGTTCAACGGTTCCAACTTTCTTTATTTCCACGATTCACAATTCAACATTTATATGGTTCACGATTTATAATCCAACATTTATATATCTCATCATGTACATATATCATATTTCTCAACATTCACTTATTATCGAAGAATCCAAACACGTAGCAAATAACGATCATTTAAACAAGTTTGCATGATACTATTTCGAATAAAGTGCAACCCAATTTAAAAAGCACATGAAAACTCACCTGAATGCTCAAAATTACAGTTCACTTTAGGCCAAAAAAAAAATGTCACCCTTTCTTCAATGAATCTATATAGATTAAGGCTCGTATGATAAATATCTCAAAGTTTAAGGTGTATTGTGTCATTTCAATATAGTTCAAGGTTTGCATGACAATTTCCTAAAGATTAAGGTTTAATGAGTAAATAACTTAAATATAATATATAACTTAAATGTAGCTTACATGTATGCATTACTGATTCAAATTTAACGTATAACAAGTTATGATTCACTCGGTTTGATGCCTTTCATGTTGTTCATGACTCACAATACTTACAACTAGGACTTAGAAATCATACATTATGACTCACCCCGACTCAAGTATCCCGACATGTTTTCAAAACACCGAACAACCCAACCGACCCATGTTCAAAGTTTACAAGATCCGTTCGACACCTTAACACACACAAAGTAATACAACATCCACGACATATACCGGCATAACCATGATCGGTCTCGACTCGATCATAGACGGAACTTGAACATTTTTTTTGGAGGGGCCGAATTTATTTTGGGAGGGCCGAATAGGAGATTTGTTTGTAACCTCAACTAAATTACCTCTAAAACCTATAATATTTACACTAGGTGCCGTAAATTTTGGGGTGGCCGGGGCCCTCCCCGGTCTCCATTAAGGTCCGTCCTTGGACTCGATCACAACCTACTGCCATTCCCGCACACGACATCACAGGTTAGACATGCTCACAACCCAAAACCATTCATTCACTTAACACACAAAGCACAACTTGACCCATCTAATCGACTCATGAACATGCAAGACCCATATAATGATTTGATACAGTACCCATATGCATGCTTATTTACATCATCTAAATGTCCTATGAAATCACTTCAAACTAATCTCGTGCATATTCTTTTTCCCTTGTGATTATTATTATTATAAGACCATGAGAAGGAAAAGACGTATTCAATCTTCAAGCCAATAACATAGATTCATAATTTTTATGTGACCATAATATTTGTTATTTACGTGTGGCTTTTAACGAAACAGATGATTTGCTCAAACATTATAAACATATTCATACGCATGGTATAAGACTGTCAGAGGATGAAACAAAGAGAACGAGATACCTTGGGTCGAATACTCGGAACGAACAAGAATACGATAGCAACAAATCCACACCAACAAGAGTTGATCACCTCTCTTCTACCTTACGCACTTTCTCTGTATTGGGTTCGAGTGTAGCAGCGGATTGGAGTTTTCTTATTAGGGTTTGTGAGAGTTAAAGAATGTGATGTTATCTTGTATTATTTAGAGGCGTAGGGGCCCTATGGGCTGAGATTCATTCGGATCATATAAGAAAATAGAAGATTTATTTTCTTCATAACTTAGACCACATTAATAATTTGTATAATAAGGAAATTAAATCAAAATCGTTATTCATGTTTATACATAACGTGTTTTTTTTTTTAATAGACATAAACTAGACCAAAATGTTTGAAAGGTGCTATTCATTTGGTTAATATAGCTTTTGTCTACTTGTATGTTTTTACCTAGGTTAGTCTTTCGTACGTTGAAGATTCAATCTATTTGCATTCAAGGTTTACATATTTTCTCGCATTATAAAAAATTTCAAAGCCGATCATATATTAATTGTCGCATTAAAGGTTCAAAATTATGACGGAATTTATGAGACGAAAAACTAGGTTATTACAATTCTTCTCCTCTAAAAGAAAATTTTCGTCCTCGAAATTTAAAACAAAATCAGTCATGGGCGCTTTGTTATAACACCATATTTGTTCAATACTCTAAACTTTATTATGCAACTAAAATTCAAATTTGACGCAAATTTGGTATTAAAATTTTCAGGGTTTTACAACTATTCCCCTCTAAAAAGAAAAATTTCATCCTCGAAATTTGGTTAGACAATCAACGCACGTAAAATTATCAATTGATTCTAAAACAGTCAACAATATCGCGTCCTCTTTTAAATTAACACTTGCCGTCAATGTATAACCCAGAATAAATAACTTCATGACTCATGAAATGCGACAATCATTATAGAGATCTCACATCTTTTACAAAACTCTCAAGTATTTCCTTTGTTATTTTCACTTTTTTATACGTATTTGACATATATCACATCATATTGTTTATAATATCATACCATATTTTCCTCAAAATTCGAGTAGTTGTCTATCGTTATATTAGCACTTGTCTATCGTTATATTAGCTCCTTAGTCAACAATTAAGCTAAAATCTTGCATTTATACTATTCTATCCCATCAAGTTTTAATGTATCCAATTATTAAGCTATGTAACTTTTAATCATATAGAAGCTCATATCATATTATTCATTTAAGGTACCTAAAAATATATATGTGATTAATAACTGACGCACTCATGTCTTCATAACTGAAACCTTGTACCTTATTTTTAACATTATATAAATAAAAGTTTTATGCAAGTATGTCACTTTTATCACCAGAAAGCATTTTTTTTTTGTCCTTTTTATTTCCTCTTGTTTCCCCTTTTTCTTTTAGCACCTTGGCTAGCTCATTCGACCTTATAAATTCATTTACCCGTCTCCAATATCATCATCTTAACTAATGACAACAAGCTTACACCATTAGATACTTAGCTTTTACTATATGTTCCAAATTTTTAACCAGTTCTACCACTACAAAGTCTAGATCTTTATACTAACTTTCTTCACTTACACTCTATAACCTAAAATCAGTCCAACTACACTATGTTAGCCCAACAATCATATTCTCTATATAAATTTCTTCAATAACTCATTGCTTACGGTTTAAGACACTTCTCAAATTGATTGGGACCTAAAGGGTAACCTCTCGTCAGGCCCGGTTGAGAGCATTGGCAGGCTGAGTCGTTAGTGCCTAACCAATCGAATGAGCAAGAGGTCTTTTTTCTATAATCCTCAATTTCTTAAATTAATGTTTTTTTCCCCTAAATTACCCATAAGTATACTCTAATACACCATAAACTTGATCAATTATAAACTTGACAACTTTTAAAAAACACACACAATATTAATTTTAAAAAACACATGCTTTGCATTAAGGTCGAACCATAATCATATAATAATTTGTCTTTATACATCTTTGCTTTGTGGGGGTATACATCTATATACTTAATATATGAAAACTTTTTCAAATTCGACTCTTCCTTATTTATGACGCTCCCTATAAAGTTTCCCTATACGCGACGCAATATCACCTATTTCCCATCTATTAAGCCCTGCTTCCACAAGCTTGTGTCAATTCTCTTGTTGAAATTTCCATAATTGTGTATAAACTCTAAATACCTTATTGAAGTCGATCATGGAAGGGTAATGAGACACCATTACTTGCATGAACTTTATAAGTGTAGCTCTAAATTGGTGGAAGCTATACTTAAAGGGACATGGTGGGAAGCAATAGCCATACTGCAAAACCATAAAGATGCAGTCAAGAAGGTCTGGACCAGTGTGGCAACACAATGCTTCACATAGCGGTTGCACAAGGACATAATTATTTTGTTGAAAAATTGCTCAACTTCATAGAAGATGGAGAACAAATTGAAAGATTACTTTAAATGGTCAGACAGCACCTCACATTGCGTCATTCTTTGACAACAGATATGCAGCCAAGCTATTGGTTAAAAAAAAGGAAGGGGTTGATAATCCATAACAACTACAAAGGACACCTACCATTGCACACGGCTTATCACAATATGAAGCTCAGTACATATGTGTATCTGTTGGAAGTCCATGAAACAGAAGGGACACATCTTCCTCTAGAAAGATATCCACCTGAGGATGTTCAAACTGGTATAGCTATTCTCGTTGATGCAATTTTCAGGAGGCGATATGGTGAGCAATTATTATATCTATCCAATGAATAAAATTTGGAAGTACTAATATATAGATTAACATATGTTTTCATACTCTTGCAAATTTACTATTGTCATTAGCCAAGATATATCCTGAATTGGTTGTGAAAGATGACCAAGTACTGATGGCAATGCCTATAGCCTTTCCGAATGAAGTTGGCTTTTGGGAAACATTAATTGATCCATGTAAGTCTCTAATCTTTTTTTAAAGAGGGATTTTTTTTGTTTCCCTTCTTGCTATAAAGTCTGCAGATATAATTGGACGCGTGTATTTTTCTATGTGTATTTACACGTATTTCTTACAGCTTCAAGCAATGTCCGAGAGAAAATAGCTAAGAGAATCTTTTTTTTGCTGTTCGATTCATCTAATTTTCTGTACAAAAGGGTTGTACAAATCATATGGGATATGAGAAGCTCTAAGAACATGTATTGCAGCTAGTTGTTGCCAAAATTGTGATAATAATACTCTGTAAGCTGCTGATATCCATAAATGCAATATCCAGATCAGTCGATAACTTATATGCATAGAATTAGTGTATTACTGACAACCATAAAAAGTAACAGACACTTACCTTGTGTTTTAAAATGATGTCAAAGACAGCTTCTTCAACATCATATAGATCATGTGTTTTTTATTCATGTGTATGAGCACTAACAATAAGGAAGTCATTGATATTAGATGTGTAAAAACAATTTCCAATATAAGAACAATTTCTGAAGATAAACCTCACATGCTCTCAGTCTGCTTGAGATAACATGTTTGCTAATAAATCCACTATCTCTATCAAACACAATACAGTTTATCAATATACGATAAATAACCACAATAACATGAGCAATGCTAGAGTCTTAACGAATACCAAGTAATTCACTGTTGAGCAAACATAAATGTATAAAAGAGAAAGTGAGTGAAATGAACCTGTGAATGGAGCATGAATGTAGTCGCATGATTTTAGAAGCACGCATCATGGATTCCACAACACCTACTGATTTCTCTTACCATTTTTTTGTTAACCACAACACAAGTTTTATAAAAACATAACAGTTGTATTTAATTAGAAGCATAATTTTAAATAATAGATCAAAGAAACATTACACGACATGACAAGCGTCCATGGTTGCAAACCTGTGATGAAGAAAACACAAAAATCAGTAAACCAAACATTAGAAGAGATTGTGAGGAAAAAAGGATATTAGAGTTTTTGAGAAAAAAATATAATGAACCTGATGTTCCCTATTCACTATCGTTTAAAATCAATTAAGTACTTAAAACAATTTAACAGTGAATAATGACTGAAATTAACGTAAGTAAAACACACAAAGTAATTTTCAACATCATATTCTTATTAGAAATAAATCAAAAGAATATTACCCGGCCAAGTACTTGCGGAATAGTACTTGGGATTGAAATGACAAAGTTTGGGGTGACTCCTCTATAAGCTCGGGGCTAAGTCCGAGCACAACTCTTAGAACCCAATCGAGTTATCTCAAGGATAAAGTTGTATTTGGAGGAGTGAAAAGTTGGCTTGTGTGTGTGTTTTACAATTCACAAGCTTAATCTTTTCACTCATTCTCTTATGCTATTTATACAAGTATGGATATTTAAGTTTAACCTAGAAGACAAAAACATAGATCACAAAGAAACACAAATATTGATATATTCGGTTGTTGTTCACCTTGCTATTTATAGTCGGTATGAGGCTTCTTTCCTTGAGAGAATCCTTTAGTATCGCCGCTTACTATAAATGGGAAGATATGGCTTTAGTAGATAGGGACTTAGTTTTATCCGGGTAGCTTTTCCGCCTAGTCCCACTCATTCTTTAGTCTTCAAAGCCTTGATTTGTCTTCGGTGTTATGAGTTGGAGAGTCTTAGGGATTCGATGAGTTATTGTCATCACACACCGAATCCACCATCTTCTTCTTGACTTAGTCTTCACCCATTAAGTTCCGCCTTCGGGTGGAGAGCTTCTTCTTCGCCTCATCTTGAGTATCACGAAGATGGCTCATCGAGACTATGCACTCGGTGACACGATAGTGTTTAACGGATTAAACACTTAGGTTATTTTCTATTCAAATCCTAGATTAAGGGTTTGGGTATTTACTAAACCCAACGGTCTCCCCTATTTGGATATACAAATAGCCTAAGTGTTTGATCGGTGTAAGTGAGCAAATGGCTTCTTCTTTGCTCGAATGTACTAATGAATACAATAAGGAACACCGAGTAATTTAACAAAACATACATCTTTTATTGATCGATTACATAGCTCTAACACTAGTACAAAAGGATAAATTAAAGTGATCGGTCGGATGGATTCCCGATGCTTCAAGCTTGACTTTCTTTGTAATCGTGTTTCCTGTCGGGATGATCTTTTATCTTGGCATTTAAGTCGGCCTGAGAATCGATATTTGCGAGTCTCGAATTTGAAAAGCCATCGGTATGTAACTCAAAGCATTGTTGCCACTCCACCGCTTTATTAATATCGCTCCACCTTTGGAACGCGGGTTTCCATATTCATCAATGAAGAATAGCCCTTTCGAGCTTCTCAATCACCAAACAGTTCACAAACTTAACACCTTCAAAGGCTCCTGTTGCACTCGGCCGAGCACTTTTATTTCAGTGGAACTCAACTCTCTTCCTTTGCCGGTGGATGCTTGTGGTTGAGATCCTTGAGGTGCGATTAAGGCGGTGAATTCGAGTTGGTGGTGCATCTCTCACCTTTCATATCTTTTCTTGAGCATCTTCATCGACTCCTTAACCACCTTATTTTGATTCTTTTCAATAATTGGACCAAGCTCATCGAGTTCGGTGATCCCAAAGTCGGTGAACGTTAAGGGATCATGAATCTCGAAATGTCTCTTATCAACCCCTATGTAGACATTCATTGCCAGTGGTTTGGAATTGGGGATGATTTTAACATCAGTGATTTTTTCAGCTTCCTTGACTTGTCATTGTCAGTTGTAATGATCAATTATTTCTTGCACGATGGCTGCAGTTTTCCTTTTCTTTGCTTCAAACCGCATTCTCATTTCGACCATCCGGCGACTGAGCATCCTTGAACTTTTGTCTGCTGACCCTTTTGGAACTTGCTTGGATCTAATCCCATGTTCTCGCCTTCTTGGCGACTACCTTTGCGGTGCTTCTCTGTTCTTTCTCTCTTCCTCACTAGTTTCAACCTCATTTCTTCTTTAGCAAGATGTTTACTCATCTGTTGAGGAGTGAGGAGGTATTCATGCCACCGATTTTGTAGGGAATCTTCTCGAGCTCGGTTGTTGTCATTATGCCTTTGCCTTTCTCGACACGAGGAAGAAGATGCAACCAAGGGTGGTGTTGTTGTCATGATTGGTGTTGTTGTTGTTGATGTTTGTGGTGGTAGTGATAAGATGGGTATTCTTGAGGCCGTGCGATGATGATGTTGGAGCCGCAGAGACGGTGATAAATTTCGGTGATCATGTCCTTAATCTCTCAAGTATATGCATGAATACCGGTGACCTTTGCGTCCAAGTTAGCCTGAGATATCTCCAATGCAGTCATTCTGGGACCAAGATTCCAGGCCATAGAAGACGAGGCCTGAGCCAAAGCAGATACCTGAGTGTTCAATGAGTCCACTGTGGTCTGAAGAGACTGAACTGAGGTTTGGAGAACCTGAACATTTGCAGACTGGAGCATCTCTATTAGTTCAGTGAGTCGAGATGAATTTTTCACATACACCTCAGTGGCCTCCAGCACTTTGGCATTTAGTGGTGGGTCTTCTTTGACAGCATCCCTTATTTCATCAATTTTAACCCCACACGTCTGAAGATGCTTGAGAAACTTAACCAGGTTTTCATCCAGTCTAAGAAGATGTTGGTACATAAGATCTCTGTGCTCATGAACATTTTCATTGAAGGTGAGCACATCGGATCTAAGATCGTGGTGGCGATTAGCTTCAGTGTGTTGATCCCAAAAATTTGTTAACCCCAGATGTCTGCTTCCTTGAGGCTCTAGTGATCCACCGAACCATTTGTCTTCGGTGGTGGTAGAATGTTATCAAAGCGGTTAAATTATCCAGAGTTGGATGATGAGAGTCCGAGTCATTATCTTCTGCTTGAAATGGTGACTCAAGATGCTCCTTTGGATCAGGTGAGGCTCTTGTTCATATTGAACCTCGGCTCACTTCTTCCCGGTGATAATATTTCATCTTGGTTCAAGAAGCTCATCTTCCGAGAAGAGTATACCGATGACATCGGCAATGGTTAGCAGGGTTGGTGATGGGTTCCATATCGGGTTGGTATATTTCCTCGAGTCTTTGTCCCCGTTGACCCTCGAGACATCGGTGGGAGTTTCCAGTGCCTTCTCCGGAGTCGATTGGTTTTGGGTTCCAGATCGGCGGGTTGTGTGACAAATGGTAATTTTACGTACTATTATTTTAATAGTAATAATATTTATTTTAATGTAAAATGCACATTTTATATTTTCGACATATGCTAACGAATAAAATTTTAAAATGAGAAGTTATCTCGTCTTTCCGAAAATGACCCCACACGCAAGACACCCAATTAGTTATGGCAATTATTATTAAACTCATGTTCGAGTCCAAAGATGTTTTTATAATGCCTATATAAAAACACTCCCGAAAATGTGCTTCTTTTTGCATTTTAAATTGTAAGTATCAACCGGAACACCGCGACTAATTATTTTAAATACCGAGACAAATCGAAACCGACAAATCTCATTTGGGCTTACCTTTATATCAAATCATACGGGCTCGCGGTCCATGTGATATCTCAACCTAATCGCACCCTAAAAACTAAACAAGCTTAATTCAAAAATTTATAAGACAAGTTATATATATTTTTTTCTTTCTTCCTATTCGTTCCACACATGGACATGCAACACATTTATTTATTTATTTATTTTTCTTGTGTAGACACTTTGAACTCAAAGAAACCATGACCAACTTTACATTTTATTTCTCTTTTGCTTGGTCAACCAAAAAAAACTCAATATGTACTTATTTCTTGCTTCTTGCGTGTGGACAACCCAAAAGGAGACAAACACACCTAGCTAAGCCAAGCTACTAATTAAACAAATGCATAAAGCATATTTTGACCTCCAAGACTTTATCTTGTGTAATACGTTTCCCACAACCAAACTTGAAGTGACTTCTCATCTTTCATTTGAACCCAAGCAAAGCACACCATGCTTCTTTTTCCTTTTGCTCCATCCCCATGCACTAGTAATATTCTATTTATGAATAAAGGCCATGCTAGAGAATGGCTATATAACATTAGTCCAAAGTATAAGGACTAATACTGTAAATAGTTTGATATACAGTTAGATAGTTCTGTATATAATCTTTTCATCTTTCATTTTGTAACAACAACTTTCACTAATAACAAATCATTTTTCTCCCAAATTTACTTTCCGCTTAAACTTTGATATGGTATCAGAGCACCAGGCCGCTCGATCCTAACCGCTTTATAACCGTTTTCTGTTCTTGTCAATTTTCCCCAATTAAACCCTAATTGATCGATTTTGTTAAATTGATCAAATTGATTGTTCAATTTCATCAAGAAACTTGTTCTAATCAAGGTTTTATCAATGGCGAATGGAAATAATGGTTCTCATGGTTCTGATGATCATAACGGCGTTAATGGTGGTAATAATAATCCATTTCCAGAAATGAATGCTAATGATCCGTTGTATTTGGCGAATTCTGATCATCCTGGAATGATGTTAACTACTACGCCCTTCAATGGAAGCAATTTTATGGGATGGAGTAGAACAATTAAGATGGCTTTAGGGGCAAAGTTGAAATTAGGGTTCATAGATGGATCCTTGCCCAAACCACCAGTGATTGATACTAATTGTCAAAGATGGATTAGATGTGACTATATGGTTACATGTTGGATATTGGATTCCATGATTGTTGAACTTTCGATTCCTTTTTATATTCTCAATCTGCTAGTGATCTTTAGAAAGATCTTGAAGAAAGATATGGTCAAAGCAATGGTCCTTTGATTTACCAGGTTGGGAGGGAGTTAAGTAAGGTGATTCAAGGAAATTTCACTGTTGCTACTTATTTTACCAAATTGAAGAAGTTTTGGGATGAATTGCAGTCTTTGAATGGTATTCCAGTTTGTTCTTGTGGTAAAATGAGGAGTGTACTTGTGGTATTATCGAGAAATTCATTGAAATTGATAGTAGGTCCAAGTTGATGCGCTTGATGAGGTTAAATGATGATTTTGAATCGATTAGAATCGATTTTGTCAATGGATCCATTACCAAACATCAATAAGGCTTACTACATAGTACAACAAGTGGAAAAACAGAAGCAAGTTACTCATTCTGTGGCTGATCCAACTGCTTTCTTTGCTAATACTGGTTCAAAGGGAAATCGGGGGCCAAGAAGGGATAGCAGGGAAGTTAGAAATGATAAGAAGTATTGTACTCATTATAAGCAAGATGGTCATTTGTTTGAACAATGTTTTGAGAGGTTGGGTTATCCTGATTGGTACAAGGGTAAAAAGAACAAGAAAGGAGGAAGAATGGTGGCACAAGTCAATGCTGATTTTGAGTCTTATATGTAGCATGATACTCCATTTGATTTTGTTGGTGAGAATGATGTCAATGGGGGTAAAGGTGAAATGGATCAAAGGATGGTGGCTGCAGTTTATCAGGAAATGATGAAAATGTTTAAGGGAAAAAGTGTTGATCAAAGCAACACTGCTAGTTCTTCTAATGCACATGCAGGTACTTATTTTTATGGTTGCAAACCCTGCTTGAAAGTGTCTTTTCATGTATCTTTAAATGCATTAACAAGATACTTGAATGTAGACATTAGAGTTGATTGGATTGTGGACACAGGGGCTTCTGATCATATGTCACCCCACTTGCATTTGTTTAAGTGTGTTAGAATACTTAAGTGCCCAATAAGGATTAAATTACCTGATGGAACTAGCAAACTGGTTACCAAAGTAGGCAACATTCAAATCAACACCACTTTGACTCTTTACAATGTGTTATATGTAGGGATGAGCACGGTACCGGTCCCGTACCGATCCCGCATCAATTAGTGGTACCGATTTTTCCGAACATAAATTAGTGGTACCGCACTGTATCGAACGGATTCGGATATCGGTGCGAGAGATATCGTACTTGCATCTGCATCGAGAAATCGGTTTTTCCCACATTTTTCGAATTTCCGATTTGGTACCGGTCCCGTGCATCAATTAGTGGTCCCGAATTTTTTCACCTTATTTCGTAGTCCCGATCGCATCAGATTTCAAGAATCGATCTGCTTTGCATTGATGCCGGTTCGGTTCCGGATTCGGTTCGAAATGCTCATCCCTAGTTATATGTGCCTGATTTCCAAGTAAACCTTTTATCAGTAGGAAAACTCCTTAAAACTCAGAGTCTCATTGCCATTTTCCTCCCAACTATGTTTTTCTTCCAGGACCCTTCAACTAAACAAGTGCTTGCTTCAGGAGAAGGGACACACAATCTCTACATCTGTAAACCTTCAACTTCTCAGACCACAAAGTCTATCTGTTTTCCTACTAATTCTGCTTTATCTTCATTTGTTAATAAAACTGCACTTCTTAGTGATGTAACAGTTGATTTGTTTCATTCTAGACTTGGTCCTCTGTATCAAAGATGCTACATGTAAAAAAATGTAAACATGAGAATCTTTCTGAATTCAAATGTGATACATGTATGCTAGCTAAGCAACATAGATTGCCTTTTCCAAAAAGTAATACAAGATCTTCAGTTCCTTTTGAACTCTTACATGTGGATTTATGGGGTCCCTACAAAGTTCCTGCATTGAATGGTGCACACTATTTTTTCACCATTGTTGATGATAACTCTTGATGCACCTGGACTTATTTAGTTCATACTAAAGATCAGGTGTTGTCTATTTTATCTGACTTCTTTGCTTACATTGGTAACCATTTTGATTCTAAGCCTAAATTTATAAGATCAGACAATGGTACTGAGATTGTTAACAAGGAATGCTTGGCATTTTTAAGAAAGTGTGGTATAGTTCATCAAAGGTCCATGGTTTATACACCTCAACAAAATGCTGTGGTAGAAAGAAAGCATAGGCATTTGTTGGACACTGCTAGAGCCTTAAAGTTTCATGCAGCTTTGCCTGATAAGTTTTGGGGGGATTGTGTTTTAACTGCCACTTTTCTTATTAATAAAATGCCAATGGAGATCTTGGATTGGAAGACACCTTTGAAATTTTACATGGTACTCCTCCTAGTTATGACAGTTTAAGAACTATAGGTGCTTATGTTATGTCATTGCTACTAAACCACATAAGGACAAATTTGCACCAGAGGTATTAGATGTGTACTTACTGTGGTATCCTCCAGGTCAAAAGGGCTATAAATTGTATAATCTTCACACAAAGGAAGTATTCTGTAGCAAGGATGTTATTTTTCATGAGACAATGTTTCCTTTTAAGAAAGAGGTTCAAGTTCCCAATTATGCTGAAAAGCTTTGGCTTGATTCAAAGGTAATTGAAGAAGATGTGGTTTTGGATAGTTCTGTGGAACATAATATGGGAAATTCTGAGGTAAATGTTGTTCCTATTCCTGGTTCTATTTCTGCTGACAACACTGAAGCATCAGCAGTACCTCAAGCTGAGATACCTACTTCTGTTCCTAATCAATCTTCTGAATCATCAATTCCAACAAGGAGATCTGCCAGGTCTACTACTCAACCTGCATGGCTAAAAGATTTTGTTATTGGCAAACACAGAGCTTCCATGGCAACAACAGTTAAACACCTAATTAATCCTTTATTTAATGCTAAGGATTTTGATGACTATCTAGAAGATTATGTAGCTTTTTTGGCACATGTCTTAGCCAGTCTGGAACCCACTCATTACTCACAAGCAGCTTCAGATCCAAAATGGGTAAATGCCATGGATAAAGAATTACATGCTTTAGATGTGAATGACACTTGGGAGCTCACTTTTTTACCAGAAGGGAATAAAGCCATTTCTTCAAAATGGGTCTATAAGATCAAGTTTCTTCCGATGGTACAGTTGATAAATACAAAGCAAGGTTGGTCATTAGAGGTTTTGATCAAAGGAAGGACTTGATTACAAACACCTTTTCACCAGTTGCAAAAGCAACTACTATCATAGTTCTTATTGCTATTGCCAACGCTAAGGATGACCTTTACATCAATTAGATGAACAATGCCTTTTACATGGTTATGTGGAAGAAGACATTTACATGAAGCCACCGAGGGTATACCAAAGCTTTGCTCGGTCAAGTTTGCAAACTCAACAAGTCCCTTTATGGTCTCAAACAGGCTTCAAGACAATGGAACCAAAAGCTTTCAAGATTTCTTACTTCATTAGGGTATGTACAAAAAAGCATGATTATTCTCATTTGTTAAAGCACAGGAGAATCATACACATGGCTTTGGTATATGTTGATGACATTCTACTCATCGAAACTATTCTCAAGAGATTCATCGATACTAAATTGGCTTTGGATAAAAATTCACAATCAAAGACTTAGGTTTGGCAAAATATTTCTTGGGAATTGAGATCGTACAATGTATCATGGTACTCATTTGCATCAAAGAAAGTATGTTATAGATCTTCTCAAGGATCTTTGGATTGATCACGCAAAACCTACCGTTTTCCTCTCCCACATAACTTAAAGTTATCATTGAACAAATGAGCTCCTATTTACGATCCGAATCATACTGTAAGGCTTGTTGGAAGACCGCTTATCTATCCATGACAAGACCGATATATCTTATGGAGTTCAACATTTGAGTCAATTTGTATCTTCACCTAAAGAACCACATATGCAAGCGACTATGCATTTACTAAGATATCTCAAAGGAACAATCTCAAAGGTCTTTCTATCCAAGATGTCTAATTTGAAAGTTGCGGGGTTTTAGATCTCGATTGGGCTTCTGTTTAATGACTAGAAAATCCTTAACAGGTATTGCATCTTTCTTGGTCATTCTTTAATTTCTTGGAAAACAAAGAAACAAGCTACAGTTTCTAGGTCTTCTAACGAGGCGAATCTGAGTATGGCCACAACCACATGTGAACTTGTTTGGTTAACCTATTTGCTAAAGGATCTTCATATCCCAGTTCAGGTACCAATCACTTTGTTTTGTGACAACAAAGCGACTCAAAGAATAGCGACTAATCCTTGTTATCATGAAAGAACCAAACATCTTGACATTGATTGTCATTTTACTAGAGATAAGGTACAAGATGGCTTCTTACAGACTGCTTACATTCCTACTAATCTACAGCTAGCTGACATCATGACTAAAGCTCTGGGAGCTGCTCAACATACTTTTCTGTCTGACAAGTTGGGTCTTCAAGAAGTTCCAACTTGAGGGGAGGCTATAGAGTTACTAGAGTAGTTTGTACATTAGTCCAAAGTATAAGGACTAATACTGTAAATAGTTTGATATACAGTTAGATAGTTCTGTATATAATCTTTTCATCTTTCATTTTGTAACAACAACTTTCACTAATAACAAATCATTTTTCTCCCAAATTTACTTTCCGCTTAAACTTTGATAAAAACTAAGGTCTTGGAGTACTTCTCATTCGACTAACTCTCGACCCACTCCTTGTCTTATAATCCTTATCAAACCTTGTTAATGAGTTTTCTCAAAATGATTCACATTGCAATATATTAACAAAACGCATGCAAACACTCATTTCAATGTATTAACAAACGCATGCAAACACAAACTCAGTTCACTGAGTATTTCTAAAACTTAGAGGCTACTTAAATATATTTAACTTGTATAACTAAACCAAGAAAGATCCTAGCTCAATTGGTGGAGTCGCTTGGTTGTAGGCTAAAGGTCGCGAGTTCGAATTCTGCCCATGGCAGTCTTATAATTTTTTTTTAGTTACTTTTGCTAGTTTCGCGGATTGGCAGATTTAGCCCTTTGACTTCGCACCAAATGTCATTTTCTTCAAAACTCATATAAGTGTAACTTATGTTAAGCTTTACACTTTAACCAATTTAACACCTTCTTAAAAACTTTTATAAGTCTTTGAAATTTTGTAGTAATATTTACAACTTTAACCCCTCTAATAGGTACACTTGACACTTTTCATCCTAAAACTTTATAAGTTTGATAAACTTATATTACTTTATCGCTTTCATAAATATGTTTAACACATATTTTAACGACTCCATCCGTAAACCATAAATATTATATTTTCTCACAACTCGATAAATATATATGGCATATATTTATACACCTCAAAACTAAACAAATCTAATAAATACAAATTGATTTGTATTTATTCATACTTTGGCATACCGAATCAATATTCGAGCCAACTCTTATCTGAAGGTTTCAGATACATTTTTTCACACTTTTTCCGAGAGTCAATACTTACAAACACTTGAAAACAATTTAAACCTAAGCTCGCCACACAAGCAACATTAAACGCAACCACTCGTAAACACTTAAACTTATTTACACACTTTGGTCGTGAGTACAAATTACTATAAACTAAGAATTGCCATACTAATTTAGGTCGCGTGTTGGTGCCACACATCGCTACTACTTGACTATTCATTTCGGAGGACTTATTTACGAGGTGAGTTCGTAGCCCACTTTTAACTCGTATTTGCTTTGCAAACTTGGGGTGAGAAACATGCTTGATTTTATGGACCATTTAAACAATGCTTTTGTTTGTAAAACTATTACGTGTTAGCCTAAATCTTTGCCGCTATTGCGTGACTACATTTTGCACGCATCATTT